>CP106725.1:30267089-30867089 GCA_025506655.1 Gossypium rotundifolium | reverse complement strand
CCATGTCTCTGCCCGTGTGCTTAATTCTCAGCATTCTGTTTCTAACTTTTAGGATGCAGGGGACAACGGCCAGACCACACGCCCGTGTGCCTACTCGTGTGGACAATATAAGGCTATTTTCCAAGCCTTTTTTCTCACCCTTTTTGCCTTATACCTGCACCAAAACTTAAACACATTCTCATGGCCATATAAACATTCAACCAATATGCCTTTATGCACCACAATTTATTTCCATATCAATCTTGTACTCATATTTACCTATATACAATGGTCACATTTGTGCATTTTGTATCAATTATACTAATTTAATCCATTCATCCATTTGTCAATGTGATTTCTATCAATTAACCATTTTAAACATATACAATGATAGCTTTCATACATAAACACCAAAGTGTGTCCACAACTAGCCATTTCGATAGCTAGTCATTATCAAATATTTACATATCATTCCTTGACCAATTTAACATGGAATGGCTAGTCATTATCAATTATTTATATATCATTCCTTGACCAATTTAACCTATAAATGCCATTATAACCCTTATTGTTCTACCTTATATACTGAAATGAACTATTGGATAGTGTGAGTGATCTCCGCCAAGCTTCCAATCCAACGAGCATTCCGATTTACTATAAGACAGGGAAAAATAAAATGGAGTAAGCATATAATGCTTTGTAAGTCCGTATAACTTGGTAAATAACTTACCAACCATTCACATTTAAGATAAACATTACAAGGTATAACCAAACCATTTGGTCACAAGCCCTAACACATATTCTCAATACCCATGTTAGACACATATTTCATATAAACATCAAGAAACACATATATGAGTCCAACAATATTCAAATTCTCATACACATATGTTTTTTTCCCACAACATGTATTCACATAACATATATAAAAATTATTTTCATGTATCTCAAATTTATTTCATATTAATTCATCTCGAGTTCTTGTGTATTTCATGTTAGGACTTTACTCAACAATCAATTGCATTACTGATAATCACTTGGATAGTACACTCAAGGTGTACAAATCTATTCTCATAGATGAACGTATTCATCAAACCATTTCATGTAACATCATTTCATATTTTTTCCAAGTAAATACATGTAAAAATCCCTTTTCTTTTCATATCAATATTTTATCCATTGAATTATTGAAAACATCAATGGATACACAGGTAGTACACTTGAGGTGTACGATTCCATAGTCCGTCAATTCATAATTCAGTTGTACCTTTAAGATACACTCTCGAGCCACATATCATACAGTAGAATTACTAGTCCAGGCTAAATTCTAGTTGTAACATATACTCTAAAGGCTTTGTCGGATTACAAGTCAAGGCTAAATCCTTTATATGACAAATAATTCCCTATAGAGTCCATTCTAGATTACCAGTCCAGGCTAAATCCAGTCAATTAGGATTAGCAATCTATGCTAAATCCTAATTAAAACATATGCTTGAGAGGCTTATTTCAGGATTACTCGTCTGGGCTAAATCCATTCTGCAACACATGTAGTTTTATCAGGAAAATCACTTTAATCCATCGGAATTCAATACTCATACAGAATTTTACCCTTTCTCAATAAATTTCCATCGTATACCATTCCATCCATTATAATTTCCATAAATACAAATTTCATACAACATATATAATGTAATATAGCATTTAAAACAACACATTTTTATGCTCATTTAAGTTATACGAACTTACCTTGATATTTGTTCGAAACTAAAATCTACTAATCCGAAATCTTTTTCTTTCCTCGATCTAGCTCTTTGTTTGGTACTTCTGGATCTATATAAATGGATTTAATCATTAATTAAATCCATTTCATATTCTATTGAACTGAATTTACAATCTAGGCTAAAGTACCAATTTGGCCCTATACTTTTAATTAATTCCAATTTCATCCCTAGGCTCGAAAAAAGAAATTAATACAATTTACTCCTTATTCCAAGCCTAATCTAAATTCTAATATAACTTTTATAGTACATGTATTCTAAAAAATTTAGAATTTTCCATGGGTTTTACCATTTTTCAATTTAGTCCCTAAATCAAGTTTTCATCAAAATTCACTTTATAAAAGTTGTTTATCAATCAACAACCTTTCATTTTCTACCATAAATTTCATAATTTCAGCATATTCATCTATGGTAGAAATTCTATCCTTTGATATATTTTCAAATTAATCCCCCAAATAGACAAATTAAGCTTTCCCGATTTCAAAAATATAAAAATTACTAAAAACGGGACATGAAAACTTACCAATTTAACCAAGAAAGCTTGCTTTCTCTTTCTAGGGTTTCCATGGAATATTTGGGAAGAAGATGATATAAAATGATTTTTATTTCTGTTTAATTATTTATTATCTTTTAATTTTATCACTTTCCAATTTAGTCCTTAGCCTTTTTCTAATTTTTCTTGGATGAATCATCCAAAAAATCTAATAACTTTTATTAATGGTCTAATTACCGTATAAGGATCTCAAATTTTGAATTCCATAGCTATTTGATCCTTTTAGCTACTAGATTCCAACTTTTGCATTTTATGCGATTTAGTCCTTCTCGTAATTAAGCACATAATTGGTAAAATTTTCTTATCAAAATTCTCATATGATATTTATATCATATCGCGGACCATAAAATAAAATAAAAATAAATTTTATTTTCGGCTCGAATTTGTGGTCCCAAAACCACTGTTCCGATTTCACTGAAAATGGGTTGTTACAAATAATTTCTGAAAAACAACTTATCATGCATGACTCTCTTGTGTCTTAAAGTATAAACCAAACAATACACAAAATTCCACAAATTATTCCAAAATAGAATCAATAAAAACTCCAAATTAAAACAAAATTAACTTAAATGATAGTGTGAGAAATTTACTTAAACACAAACAATAATTCAGAGACTTCATTGCATAATTATATAAACATCCTCCCCACACTTATGATGTACATTTCCCTTAATGTACAAAGAGATATAAACAAAATAAGCAAAATATCATAAGGGAGGGAGAGAATTGAAACTGGCCTAAATTTGGATGAATTCGTCGAAATAGTGAAATCTGGAATCGTAAGCGATTCTAAATTAAGTACATGGTTTCGAACACCTTAATAAGAAAATAAAAAATAAAAATAAATAAAGGGTTGACAAAACAAATAGAAAAACAGCTGAAAAAAAAAAGAACTATAAAGTGCATAATAAAATAAAATAAAACATATAAACCTAAAAAATATAAATAATAACAATAAAAATAAATAAAATATAAAACTAAATGAAATCACTTTGGTTGGGGTAGGAAGGAAACAAAAGAAGAAAAGAACAAAATTTAAAAAAAAAGAACTACCTTTAAAAAAAAAGGGTACATGGCTATGTGCTAGACCATGTGGGCCACGCGGCCATGTGATCAGGCCGTTTAACTCTATGAGGCCGTGTGGCCTATTAAAAACTTTTAAATTTTGCTTCAGTGTTCACACGACCTATGACACGCCTGTGTGTCCAAGCCGTATGTCACACGTGATCTTGTGGAATCACTCAGGCCGTGTGTTGTTGTGGTTCATTTGTAATATCCGAGATTTAGGGGTTATGCGTTTTAACTTAAATACATGTGGCTATGTGCTTGTGTGTGGTTTGTATGCATTTTGGGGGCTTCAGGAACCCTTGGGATGTAGGTAGAAGCCTTAGAAAAATATTTGATTTTAAGCCTAAAAAGGGAACTAAGGGAGCTAGGCCTTAAGGAGTTTAGGGTGTGGCATAGGGCACAAGAACTGAGCTGGTAAAGTGGCAAGGGAGGCGCCACTTAGAGCACAAGAGGGTGATGCCTCAGGGGGTTGTGAAGGGACCTAGGTTCGAGCAACACAGGTAGCATGTTGAGCTTTTATTTTTCACCAAGGATAGTGAAGTGTTGGACGGCACAGGGACTCTAAATGGATGAGCATTGGATTTGGTCAAGGCACTTGAAGATTCAGCTAAGAAGGGAAGATAGGTGTTGACTCATTCAAATCCATTTGAATGAGATGTGGAAAGGAAAAGTAGGAGAAAAAGAAGGGATTTGAGAAGAGGGGGAGAGTTGCCCGGCCAAGGGACTTCTATGATGATAATTTCGGTCATGTAGGTAGGGAAGAGAAGCTGAATATGCTTAAAAAGTTTTAGGCACTTTGTTGTGTGATTTCTTTTCTCGAAAGCCTTTGTGTTCTTTTCTTTTGAGAGAAAACCGAAGTAGGAGACCACTTGTGTACCCTTTTCTCTCTTGACCAAAAGCCGAAACATCCCTCTCAACTCACCATTGCCGCGACACCTTAAGCCTCCCACTTTTCTTCTCCATTCTTTGTTAAAAAGCTGAATTCACCTAGTGGCCAAAACCCCTTAAGCTGAACCTTAGCTTGAACCTCACCATCATTCTTTCCTTCTTCTTCTTCTCACCATTCTTTCTTCCTCTTTCTCACCAAAGCTGAACCACACCAACTTTCAATCTCTGTTCTTCTTCTCACAATTTCTTCTATCATCAAAAGCTAAAAGCACATTTGACCATAGCTGATTGCATCCTTAACCCATTGAAATTGATTGTTCCTAAGGACTAAAGGCCGAAAGTCGATCATCTTTCTCCTTGTCAATCTCTTAGGGCCAGTGATCATTGTGTTGGTCACTCTTTTTCAGTAAGGATCTCTTTTAGGCTGATTTCCTGTTCTTTTTCTTTTTGGACTGTCAAAAATCAAAGACTCTAATCCTTATATCTCTTTGGCCGAAACCATGAAGGGGGATTTCGGGATCCACTTATAGCCGACGATAGAAGGAGATCTTTTAGGATTTAAGATCCAAGGTAAGAAAGTTGTAGTATTTGGCCAAAGGCCATATTATTTTAAAGGATGGTCGATCCTAACTATGGTTTTTAGGAGGAGTTTGACAGAGATAAGGAGAAGTTTCGAGATTTAGATCTATTTCGGTAAGGGTGTTTAAGTTATAAATTGTAATGCGTTTAGATCTTATATGTCGATTAACCGGGTTTTGATTAAGTGTTCCTCAATGGATGCGAGTACCAGTGGAGGAGAGAAAGGGGTAGTCCCTACCCCTAGATTCAAGAAACTCTCAGTTTCTGTCGTACGTGATTGGCCACCGGGTTGTGGGCCAACATCGAAAAGGGATAAGCAGATCGTTGTTATCCTTGCTAGCGATAGTGTCAATGTCGAGAGTGTCATTCTTAGTGTTATCAGGTGTGTAGCCCTACATTAATTTCCCGATAGATTAATAGTGTTAATGTTAAATGTGTGTTAATAAAAATACGAGTAACATGACTAAGGGTACCATTCAATGGTATAGTGGATTCAGGTACGTTACCCCTAACTCTCAGTTAATAATGCTTATAGGCATTGATATGGAAATATGTGTAATTTCGCTATGACCTTGGGGTAAGGTGCATTGCATGATATCTGAATAATATGTATGTTGCATGGGCATATGGGTGAAATGATAAGGGGAAGTGTTCCTGTGGTTTTTACCACATTATCCGGTGACTTATGTCACATATTATGAATCCGGTGACTCTGTCACATTATCTGGTGGCTATGCCACAATTATAAAGGCGATGTGCAGTTGACTGCAGCAACTGCCTTTGAGGGTGTGTAGCGGATGGATGGTCGATTTAGTAATCCCCACGATGTGATTGGCAGTTACGGGTGGTGTGTAGAGGATAGATTTCTAGGTGGGCTCGGGATTGCATTTCATTGTATGCATAAATGTGATTAATAATGCTATGACTCGATATGCTATGTTATGGGCTTTGCCAAAATATTATGATTAAGGATATAATCGGTTGGGTTCTAGTGTAGCCGTTACACATTGAGTCTGTTGACTCACCCTTCGTGGGATAACTTTTTGCAGGTGATACTTAGCGATGTGGATCGGGTCAGCAGGGACTTAGTGGTGGCCATGCCCAGCTCAACATTCTGGGTTTTCTTATGATTAAACTCATCACGTTTCTTATTATGTTTTCGAGATTTATTTCGGGTTTTGTTTTGTTGTAATAAGGCCATTACTATTTAACTATTTTATTTATGCGTTTTAATTTTTATTCTGATATGATCAACATTAAACAAATGGTTAGACAATTTTTTGTAAAACAACTTCAAATGTTTTGACACCTAAACACCTAAAATTTTCAACTTAGTATAAGCTCTAAAATTTGACATTTATTTTAACTTGAAATTTTCGAAACATGAAGGTAACGTTTTACTGAAATACAAACTTTAATAACAACATGGTTTTCAACTTGATCACAAATCTACTTTCTTCAAAACCACCAATTTTTTAAGATGACAAAACGAGATTTAGCTACGTTTTACTCAAGGAGCATGCCAGATCCGGTCAGGGCTTGGGGGCCGGGTTTGGGGTGTTTCAAATTTGGTATCAGAGCCAGGTTCAAAACTCGGCCTTGAGGGCTTTTGGGCCCAAAATGTTTTTTTGAAATTGAGTTTTACTAAAAGATGAGCAGGTTTTCTGGCATGGCACCTGAGTCTCTAGCCCGAAGTCCACCAAGTAAGTACCCCTAATTATTGTGTGATTTGTATGTGGGTGTTACGAGATCATAGATTAGTAGATTAGGAGCTATCAAACTCTAGGATTAGCTTACTCCAACACAAAATTACATAAAATTTAAAGACTAATCAAACAAACCTGTGAGTAAGTCGCCAAGTTAAGGGTGTAGCAGTAGTTGTGCGCATGTCTAGGATTGGATTCAAGGGGAGCTTGGTATTTAAGCAGTCCTAGTGACTCACCTCCTCTTCGCTCGAATCCTACCTGGTGCGTAGTGACGGTTCACCCTAACCAAGAGGACTTACCCACAGGCTAAATTCAATAATTAAAACCAGAAAGGGACTAGCTACACTGTTTTATAAAAACCCTAGTTCCCGATTTGCAAAAACTACCTTAGATCTGAAAAAAAAACATTACTAGAGTACCCCGATTTGTGGAAATTACTAAAATGCCCTCGGTTTATAAAATTACCATACTACCCTCAATTTTTACCAAAATAATCCTAATTTGCAAAAAAATACCAAAAACCCCTATGTTGCAAAATTACGAGCTACCCCTAATTTGGAAAATTACCAAAATACCCCTATAAGACAAATTAAAAAAATACCCCTGGGTTTGGAACGGACGAAAATGCTCAAAGTGGTGAACGTGTGTAGTAGATACTATTGAATGAATGTGATTCTCTAAGTTAGGGTAGGAGATTAGAACAAAACTTTGTGATGATCGAAAGAACTACTACTAAACTTCTTTACATAAAACTTGTTCGTGGGTAATTAGTGGAACAGAAGCTAATGCATAAAAATTTCTTAAATCAGATTAAATCGTGATCATAAACATGAGTTCTAAGGGACGTGGTCGTAATGTACGTGGGCATGGTAGAGACAAAATGACCGTATCGGAACCAGTTAGGTCTGGTCAAGGGTCCGAGAATGAGATGCCACCACCACCAGCTACTGGTGTCGAGTATCAGGATCAGACGGGGGATGATGCAGTATCGCAGGCGATGCTACGAGTTCTTGAGAGGGTGGCTAAAGTAGGTGGAGGTATGAGAGCTCGAAAAGTTGTATCCGAGCGACTCCAAGCAAATGGAGTTGAGGTATTTCGAGGAGTATCTGGTGTGGCACCCAATACGGCTGAGTATTGGTTGGAGGCGACGAAGCGAATCATGGACGATTTGGATCTGACTGCTGAGGAGAAACTGAAAAGGGTGGTGTCGCTTCTTTGGGATGAGTCATACCAGTGGTGGCTCACAGTTCGGGATAATGCTGTAGTGGATGATCTCACTTGGGAGTATTTCAAGGCGGCGTATCAGAAGAAGTATATTGGGACTAGTTATATTGGTGCGCAGAGGAAGGTGTTTCTGAGGCTGGTCTAGGGGAGTAAGTCCGTAGCGGAGTACGAGGCAAAATTATTAAGGTTGAGCTGGTATGCTCAAGATATCGTGGCTACGGAGCATGAACGATGTGTCAGGTTCGAGGACAGACTGAGGGATGATCTGAGATTGTTGATTGCTCCACAACAGGAGCGGGAGTTTACTGTGTTGGTAGAGAAGGCTAAGGTAGCCGAAGGGGTCAAGGAATCTGTGAGGCAAAATTCGGATAGGAATAGAAAAAAGAGAGGTTTTGGGTCCTCAGGGTTATCCGAAAGTCTCTAGAAAAGACCTAGAGTTGATGGGCCGAAAGATTGGCAGGTTGTTGTGAGAGGTCAGTATCGTACGTGTGCTCAATGTGGAAAGATGCACCCGGGGGAGTGTTGGAAGAAGACAGGAGGATGTTTTAAGTGTGGGTCCAAAGACCATGTGATTAGAAACTGTCCATTGGAGACAGACAAGAGTCGACCAGCAAGTCAGGGTTTCAATCAGGCTGGAAGAGGTGGACAGCAGCCACCGAGGGGTCGTGGTCCGGTTGGCAGAGGTAATGGTTCTGGTAGAGGTCGCGGACACCGGCGAGGTGTGTTAACGCAGGAGGTGAGACAATCGAATCCGTATATGCGATTCGTCAGAAGAAGGATGGTGATGCACCTGATGTCATAACGGGTACGTTTCTTATTTCTAGATTACCCTTTATTGCTTTGATAGATATAGGGTCAACTCATTCATACATCGCTAGTGAGGTATCTGGAACTCTACATGTGAACTCTGAGGCTGTAACTAGGAAGATGACTATACTTAGTCCTTTAGGGCAATCAGTAGTAGTAGACAAACTCTTTAGGGAAGTGCCTTTGGAAGTTCAGGGGGCGCAGTTTCCAGCTGACTTAATAGAGTTGCCACTCGAGGAATTTGATCTAATCTTAGGCATGGACTGGCTAGTGAAGTACCATGCGAATGTGGATTGTGCTGCTAAGCGCATGTCATTGAGAACATCAGACAACAATGAGATTGTGGTGATGGGCGATAGACGAAATTACTTGCCAAATGTAGTATCTGCCCTTAAGGCGGAAAAGATGGTAAGAAAGGGATATATAGCTTTTCTGATGTTGGTCAGTGCCTTAGAGGCTAAGGAGGCAGCTGTAGGAGGGTCGAGCAGTAAAAGAATTTGTGGATGTCTTTCCAGCAGAACTTCTAGGGTTACCTCTGGATCGCGAGGTGGAATTTGGGATTGACTTGTTGTCTGGTACGGTGCCAGTATCTATCGCTCCGTACAGAATGGCACCAAAGGAGTTGGTTGAGCTTAAGGCTCAGATTCAAGAGTTGCTTGATCGTGGGTTTATCCAACCCAGTGTGTCTCCATGGGGAGCACCAGTCCTAACTAAACAAACCTATGGCTAAGTCAAACCTATAGCTAAGTCAATCGAGTTAGGGTGTGGTAACCCCTGTGCGCATGTCTAGGATTGGATCCGGAAGAGCCTGGTATTTAAGCAGTCCTAGTGACTCACCTCCTCTTGCAGAATCCTACAGTGCGTAGCTTCGGTTCACCCTAACCTAGAGGACTTAGTGGGTGTGGCAACCCACATGCGCATGCCTAGGAATGGTTTCGGTGGGAGCTTGGTATTTAAGCGATCATGTGACTCACCTCCTCTCACTCGAATCCTACAGTGCGTAGATTTGGTTCACCACGACCAAGAAGACTTCGGTCATAGGCTAAACCCAAAACTAAAACCCGAAAGGAACTAGCCATTTTTTAAGAACCCTAATTTTAAAACTCTTAAAATCATTTTCTTTAATTTGTGAAAATTATTTTCCTACACAATTTTTCAAAAATTTCGATTTATAAAATTACAAAATGCCCTTGTTTTATAAAAATGTCTAAAATACCCACAGTTTTAATCAACATTATCATTATTTTATAACAAGTCCAAAAAAACCCTTATTTGCAAATTATCAAAATACCTTGATTTTAGAAAATTACAAAATTACCCTAACCTACCAAAATTTCCAAAATGACCACGATTCCCAAAATCTTTAAGAACTTCATCGTTTTGGAAAATAAATTTCTCAAAAGAACCTCAAAGTTTTACAAATTTTGAAATATCTACGAATTATTAAACTTTACAAATCTACCTGGTTTATTACCAAAATACCCCTATAAATTCAAAATTACTGAAATACCCTTGAATTTTCAAATTTATTGAAAAGCCCCGGGATTTTAAAATTTCCAAAATACTTTTTGAAAAAATCACCAAGGAACCTTATTTGACAAATTACGAAAATACCCCTATAGGGCAAATTACGAAAATACCCCTAGGTAGAGGGAAAACAACAACAATGAAAACTACAACATTTCTCTAAATGAGCGGAAGTTTATAATTGATTGATGAATGTATGAATGTGAAGACTGTGTGAATACGAAAGAACCACTCCTAAAATTCTTTTCATAAAACTTCTTCACGGTTAATCGGTGAAATAAAGGCTAATTTATAAAACTTTCTTAATCAGTTAAAGCGCCGTTAGATATGAGTTCTAGAGGGCGCGTCGTCATGGATGCTTGAGAGGAAGAATGATCGTGTCGTAACCCGTTAGGTCGGGTCAAGGTCCGACAATGAGTTACCACCGCCACCACCACCCCAATTTCGGTGTCGAGCGAGAAGCTCAGACGGGGATGATCTTTATATCGCGAGCTATCTTGCGAGTTCTTGAAATGGTGGCTGGCGTGGGTGGAAATACGGGAGCTCAAAAATCTATACCCGAGCGACTCCGAGCCAACGGAGCTGAGGTGTTCCGTGGAGTATCTGGTGTGGCACCCAGTACAGCTGAATACTGGTTGGAAGCAACCGAGCGCATTATGGAAGAGCTCGACCTGACCCCTGAAGTGAAGTTGAAAAGAATGGTGGCACTGTTATACGATGAAGCATATCAATGGTGGTTAATAGTTCGGGATGGTGCCACAACTGTGGATCTGACCTGGGAGTATGCTAAGGAGGCATATCAGAAAAAGTATGTCGGCACACGATATATTAATGAGCAGAGGAAAGCTTTTCTGGGGCTGGTTCAAGGGAACAAGTCAGTAGCAGCGTATGAAGCTAAATTTCTTAGGTTAAGCCAATATGCTCGAGGAGTAGTGGCTACAGAGCATGAGCGGTGTGTGCGGTTCAAAGACGGGTTAAGGGATGACCTAAGGTTACTGATAGCTCCACATCAGGAGAGAGAGTTTTTCGCGTTAGTAGAAAAGGCTAAGGTAGCCGAGAGAATCAAGGACTTGGTTAAGCAGAGCTCTGATAGGAATAGACCCAAGAGGGGTTATGGATCATCAGAATCGTCGGGAAATGTGCAAAAAAGGCCCAGAACTGATGGGCTGAAGGGTCAGCAAGTTGGTACAGGATGGCAGTATCGTCCTTGTGATCATTGTGGAAAGAAGCACTTAGGGGAGTGTTGGAAAAAGATGGGAGGATGTTATAGGTGTGGGTCCAAGGACAATATGCTCAAAGATTGTCCTAAGAAACCATATGAAAGTCGATCAGCAGCTCAGGATGTTAATCAGGCTGGTAGAGGAGGACAGTAGCCTCAACGAGGTTGTGGTTCGAATAACAGAGGTAATGGTGCTGGCAGAGGACGTGGAACACAAGGCAGAGGAGCTGCTAATACTGAGGCAATGCAGCCGAGTTTGGTTTATGCGATTTGCCGAAGGGAGGATGGAGACACACCGGCACGTTCTTTATTTATGGCAATCCCTATTTTGCTCTGATTGATGTGGGCTCGACCCATTCTTATGTTGCATGTAGTGTAGTGGAAACACTAGTCCTAAACTCTAAACTTTCGGATAGGCAGATGACTATAGTAAGCCCATTAGGCCAAACTGTAGTGGTGGATAAGATCTTTCGGAATGTACCTTTAGAGATTCAGGGAGTGAACTTTCGGGCTGACTTAATGGAGTTACCCTTCGGAGAATTTGACCTCATACTTGGTATGGATTGGTTAGTAGAACACCGAGCCATGTTGGATTGTGCGGCTAAGCGAATGGAATTAAGGACCGGGAGGATGAGGTGGTCATTATGATAGGAGAAAGAAAAACTACTTGTCTAATGTAGTTTGGGGCTTAAAATTTGAAAAGATAGTTCGTAAAAGGTGCGAGGCATTTTTAGCCTTCGTAAGTGCTTTGGATGGAAAGGAGGAAGGTGTCAATGGAGTTAGAACGGCAAGGGACTTTGAGGATGTGTTCCCAGAAGAATTACTAGGAATACCCCCGAATAGGGAGGTAATAGACTTGCTACCGGGAACAGCTCCTGTGTCAATCTCTCCATACCGAATGGCGCCAAAAGAGTTGGTTGAGCTCAAGGCTCAAATCCAGGAATTACTTGACCGTGGGTTTATCCGGCCCAGTGTGTCTCCGTGGGGAGTACCAATTTTGTTTGTAAAGAAGAAGGATGGAACTATGTGTATGTGCATAGACTATCGTCAGTTGAATAAGCTGACCATCAAGAACAAGTATCCTTTGCCAAGGATTGATGACTTGTTCGATCAGCTTAAGGGGGTAGCAGTGTTCTCGAAGATCGACTTAAGGTCAGGATATCACCAGTTGAAAGTGAAGGAGGTAGATATCCATAAGACAGCCTTTAGGACAAGATACGGCCACTATGTGTTTGTGTTAATGCCGTTCGGGTTGACAAATGCCCTAGCCGCATTCATGGATATGATAAACCGGGTGTTTCAACCTTACTTGGATAGGTTCGTCGTAGTGTTCATCGATGACATCCTCGTATACTCTAAGACTGAAGAGGAGCATGATGAGCATATCCGGATTGTGTTGCAAGTAGTGAGGGAGAAGAAGCTTTATGCCAAATTCAGCAAGTGTGAATTTTGGCTTAAGGAAGTTGCCTTCTTAGGGCACGAGGTGTCTGCCGAAGGAATGAGGGTGGATCCCAGGAAGATTAAAGCAGTGTTGGATTGGAAACCACCTAAATCGGTGGTGGAGATTCGTAGTTTCTTGGGATTGGTAGGCTATTACAGAAGGTTCGTGGAAGGATTTTCGTCAATAGCCGCGCCTTTGACAAAGTTGTTGAGGAAGGAAGTACCCTTTGTATGGTCGGATAAGTAGCAGGAGAGCTTTGAGAAGCTTAAGAAGGTCTTAACGGAAGCTCCAGTATGGATTCAGCCAGAGGCAGGAAAGAAATTCATGGTGTATTGTGACGCTTCCCATACAGGTTTGGGATGTGTATTGATGCAAGACGGAAAGGTAGTCGCATATGCATCTCGGCGATTAAGGCGCATGAGGTTAACTACCCAACCCATGACTTGGAATTGGCGGCATGGTTTTCGCCCTTAAGGTGTGGAGGCACTATCTCTATGGAGAAAGGTCGATGATCTACAGACCACAAGAGCCTTAAGTATCTGTTGACTCAGAAGGAGTTGAACTTGAGGTAGTGAAGGTGGGTGGAGTTATTGAAGGATTATGATTGCTCGATAGAGTACCATCCGGGCAAGGCGAATGTGGTAGTTGATGCCCTAATTCGAAAGGTTGTGTCAGATCTAAGGGCTATGTTCGCTCACTTAAGTTTGTATGATGATGGAAGCTTTGTTGGCGAGTTGCAAGTCAAACCCACATGGTGAATGAGGTGAAAAGGGACATTGACTGATAAGGACCTAAGTGCTAAGTTACAGCAAGTACAGAACGGAGAGTTAGAGGATTATGGCGCTAATGATGAATGAGTATTGTGCTACAAAGGAAAAGTTTGTATGCCGAGGGACAAGGAGTTAAGACAGAGGATTCTTTGGGAAGCGCATAGTGGCCCTTATGTTATGCATCCCGGAGGCATTAAGTTGTACAGAGATTTAAGAGAACAATTTTGGTGGCCTGATCTTAAATGGGAAGTTTCTGAATTCGTGGGAAAATGTCTGACATGTCATCAAGTTAAGGCTGAACACCAAGTTCCATCGGGATTGCTTCAGCCAATCGAGATTCCGCAATGGAAGTGGGAAAGAATTACCATGGACTTCATTAGTGGGCTTCCCCTTATGCCTACTAAGAAGGACTCGGTATGGGTAATAGTGGACCATTTGACTAAGTCCGCACACTTCATCCCGGTAAGAGTGGATTATTCCTTTCAAAAGTTAGCCAAATTATGCGTGGCAGAGATTGTAAGATTACACGGAGTGCCGGTGTCAATTATTTCAGATAGAGACCCAAGGTTCACATCTCGGTTTTGGAGGGCACTTCATCAAGCTTTAGGCACTAAGTTGGACTTCACTATAGCTTTTCATCCCCAATCAGACGGGCAGTCTGAATGGGTAATACAAGTGTTGGAGGATATGTTGAGAGGCTGTGTGATGGATTTTTGAGGAAGTTGGGAGGATTACTTGCCTTTAGTAGAGTTTGCCTACAACAACAGTTATCAGGCTAGCATTCGGATGGCACCATATGAAGCATTGTATGGTCGGAAGTGTCGAACTCCTACTTGTTGGACTGAGTTAGGAGAACGTCGAGTTTTGGGATCGGAGTTGGTGGTAGAAACTGAAGAGAAGGTTGAGATAATCTGAGCACGATTAAAGGAAGCCTCTGATAGGCAGAAGTCTTACGCTGACCTCAAGCGGAAGGAAATATAGTTTGAAGTGGGAGACCAAGTGTTTCTGAAAGTCTCGCCTTGGAATAAGGTGATGAGGTTTGGTCGGAAAGGGAAGTTAAGCCCAAGGTTTATAGGGCCCTATCGGGTGTTGAAGCGAATTGGACCAGTGGCATACCAGCTAGAGTTGCCACTAGAGTTGCAGCAGATGCACGACGTATTCCATGTATCCATGCTACGTCAATATCGATCGGATCCATCTCATGTGGTACCAGTTGAAGAAGTGGAGCTAAGGCCAGACTTATCCTACGAGGAAGAGCCGATTCAGATATTGGAACGTGTTGTGAAAATATTACGGAGGAAGTCAGTTCCTCTAGTCAAAGTGTTGTGGCGCAATCATGGATCGGAAGAAGCTTCATGGGAACTAGAAGAGGCAATGAGACAACAATACCCTCAATTATTTTAGCTCAGAAATTTCGAGGACGAAATTATTTTAAGGGGGTAGAACTGTAACATTCTGAAAAGGGCCTATGCATTTTCGGTTTAATTGTACGAAATGACATGTCTTATGTGTTATGAATGTGTTTTGAACATTTTTGGAAACCTAGAAATGTATGGAAATGTTAAGTTTAAAAGAGGAAAGTGAACATTTTTGGAAACCTAGAAATGTATGGAAATGTTAAGTTTAAAAGAGGAAAGTGAACATTTTTGGAAACCTAGAAATGTATGGAAATGTTAAGTTTAAAAGAGGAAAGTGAACATTTTGGAAACTAAGAAATGTAAGGAAATGATTTGGAAATGATTCAAAGAGGAAAGTGAACATTTCGAAACTTGAAATGTATGGAAATGTTAGGTTAAAGGAGGGAAACAAAAATTTTTGGAAACTTGGAAATGAAAAGAAATGTCAAGTTTTATAGTTTAAAAAGAGGAAACTAAGGCAAGGTGGCCTTAAGAAAATTAATAGGAAGGATTTGACACACAAACATGCTTGTCAAAGTGGCTTGAAGGCACCATTTAAAGGCCCAGCAAGTGACGCCACAAGCTTGTATATTTGGGCCAGTGATCGAGTCACTTGGGAAGCAAATAAAAGAACTTTTATTTTGCTTCTAGAAGCAGAGAGGTGGACGGCATTATGGCTCTTAAAAGAGGAGTTTTATTCCCTTTAAAATTTTGGCTAAATAGGGGATAAATAATGGATTTAATATTAGATTACTTAAGTGGATTATTGATGAGATTAATTAAGGTGATAAATAAAAGATAAACTTTATCAAAATAAGGAAGAGTGGTGGCCAAGTAAAGGACTAGCAAGTAATTTCGACTACTAGAGGAAAAGAGGCCATTCATTCATTCACTCTTCCTTTGCCAAATTTCTTAAGCAAATTCTCCTCTCTCTGTCGAATTTCCTAGAGTCTTGTTCTTCTTCTTTTTGTTAGCCAAAGCCGAAAATTCAAGATACACCATTAGCCGATTTCTTTTCTTTCCAAATCCATCAATAGCCTAATCTTGGTGGGGCTTCTAGTAAAAGTGCTGTCGATTTCTCCAAGTAAGGGTAAGATCTAGACTCGGTTTCCATTCTTTTCTTTTTAAGCCTGTCGAAATTTAGGGACTAATCCCTCATATTGTATTTTGGCTGAATACAAGAAGAAGCATAGCAGCGATTTCAGGATTTGAATAGTCATCAAATCGACACCAAAGGTAAAAAGTTGACTACATAAATCCTTCGGGATTTGGGTTATAGCCGATTAGGCTTTAAAAGAAAACACTAAGTTTGGCGAATAGGCCTTTGCTAAATATTACCATGTTGGCGAATGTAGGGACTTAAAATCTAAAGCAATAGATTGATTTTTTTCGGATTTCAAGGAATTCGTTAAGAAAATCAGTGTGTATTCCACACTAATTCTTAATATGTTTTATGGCAATATTTGATATGTGCTTGTTTATAAGAATGTGAATATGGCTAAGGTACCGTGTTACGGTACAAAGTACTCAGTCGTTTCCTACTCCTACTAGGATTACGAAATATGTTATATTTAACATGTGAAAAGTGACATGAATATGAACTTAAGTATGATATGCATAATATGAAAAATATAGGGCATTCGGGTTATATGAGAAAGGGAAGTGAATGTGGTGACTTGGTCTCACTATCTCGAATGTGGTGACTTGGTCACATTATCCGAATGTGGTAACCCGGTTACATTATCTCAATGTGGTGTCTCATGACACAATTATTTAATCTGGTGGCTATGCCACAAATTTTATATGGGCGATGAGCACGTCGACTGCAGCGATTTCCTTCGATGGAGTGTAGCGTAAGGAGGTTGACTTAGTAGTCCCCACGGTGTGTAGGTTGGTGCGGGGATGCGTGGCGGATTGTATCTAGGTGTGGGTTGGGATTGCATCATTATTATTATGTGAACATGATATGTATGGTATGCCTAAATCATTAAATTTTAGTGTTGGTTACACATTGAGTCTGCTGACTCACCCGTGCTAGGGAACATGTTTGGTGATGAACAAGTGATGGACCAAGGCAGCGAGAACTTGTGGTGGCCATGCTCGACTTAAAGTTTTATTTAATTTGGACATTTTATTTTATTTAAGTACTCTACAATTTTATTTTGGGTTTTGTTTTATGTAATAAGGCCATAGTGATGATTTTATTGTTGTTTTAATTACTATGTTACTTAATTTATGTTATTTAAAGATTAAGTCAATTTAATTTAAAATAAACTTTAAATATTTTGTCACCCTAAATAAATGGGTTTTCAATATAAAAATAAACTTGTTTTCAACTCGAGCCCAACCCACAAACAAACTATCTTCAAAACACACAGCTTTCAAAGTATTCAAAAGAATTTTGAATCGGTTTACATCGAGGAACATACCAGATCCGGTCCAGGCTCGTGGGCCGAGTGTGGGGTATTTTAATTTGGTATCAGAGCCCAGTTTTAAACTCTCGGCCTGTGGTCTAAGGCCCAAAACGTTTTCAAATCGAGCCTAAATGTGTTTTATGGAAGTATTTCTGAAAATAGGCAGGTTTGATGGCATGGTGCCTAAGTCTCCACCCACGATCCACCGTAAGTACCCCAACCATCTTTGTGATTATGTGATTTATAGAAGGGTAGAAAAGGAATGGAGCGTAGAATAGAATGATAGGTACTTGAACCCTAGGACTAGTCTACCCCAACTACTACATAAGACTTAAAGGCCTAACTAAACAAACCTATGGCTAAGTCAATCGAGTTAGGGTGTGGTAACCCCATGCATGTCTAGGATTGGATCCCAAGAGCACGGTACTTAAGTAGTCCTAGTGACTCACCTCCTCTTGCAGAATCCTACAGTGCGTAGCTTGGTTCACCCTAACCTAGAGGACTTAGTGGGTGTGGCAACCCCATGCATGCCTAGGAATGGTTTCGGTGGGAGCTTGGTATTTAAGCGATCTGTGACTCACCTCCTCTCCACTCGAATCCTACAGTGCGTAGCTTTGGTTCACCACGACCAAGAAGACTCGGTCATAGGCTAAACCCAATAACTAAAACCCGAAGGGAACTAGCCATTTTTTAAGAACCCTAATTTTAAAACTCTTAAAATCATTTTTCTTTAATTTGTGAAAATTATTTTCCTACACAATTTTTCAAAAATTTACGATTTATAAAATTACAAAATGCCCTTATTTTATAAAATGTCTAAAATACCCACGCTTTTAATCAACATTATCATTATTTTATAACAAGTCCAAAAAAAACCCTTATTTGCAAATTATCAAAAATACCTTGATTTTAGAAAATTACAAAATTGCCCCTAACCTACCAAAATTTCCAAAATGACCCTGATTCCCAAAATCTTTCGCAACTTCATCGTTTTGGAAAATAAATTTCTCAAAAAGAACCCTCAAAGTTTTACAAATTTTGAAATATCTCTGAATTATTAAACTTTACAAATCTACCCTGGTTTATTACCAAAATACCCCTATAAATTCAAAATTACTGAAATACCCCTGGAATTTCCAAATTTATCGAAAAGCCCTGGGATTTTAAAATTTCCAAAATACTTTTTGAAAAAATCACCAAGGAACGTTATTTGACAAATTACGAAAATACCCCTATAGGGCAAATTACGAAAATACCCCTAGGTAGAGGGAAAACAACAACAATGAAAACTACAACATTTCTCTAAATGAACGGAAGTTCATAATTGATTGATGAATGTATGAATATGAAGACTGTGTGAATACGAAAGAACCACTCCTAAAATTCTTTTCATAAAACTTCTTCGCGGTTAATCAGTGAAATAAAGGCTAATTTATAAAAACTTTTTTGATCAGATTAAAGCGCGTCGTTAGATATGAGTTCTAGAGGACGCGGTCGTCATAGACGTGATAGAGGAAGAATGACTGTGTCAGAACCCGTTAGGTCGGGTCAAAGGTGCGACAATGAGTTACCACCGCCACCACCACCCCGGTTGTCGGTTGTCGAGCGAAGAAGCTCGAGACGGGGATGATCTTTGATCGCAGCTATCCTGTGAGTTCTTGAAATGGTGGCTGGCGCGGGTGGAAATACTGAGGAGCTCGAAAATTTGTACCCGAGTGACTCCGAGCCAACGGAGCTGAGGTGTTCTGTGGGGTATCTGAGCTGAGCTGGCCGGCCAAGGGACTTCTATGATGACAATTTCGGTCATGTAGGTAGGGAAGAGAAGTTGAATATGCTTAAAAATGTTTTAGGCACTTTGTTTTGCTATTTCTTTTTCCTGAAAGCCTTTGTGTTCTTTTCTTTTAAAAGAAAACCAAAGTAGGAGACCACTTGTGTACCCTTTTCTCTCTTGACCAAAAGCCGAAACATCCCTCTCAACTCACCATTGCGCAACACTTTAAGCCTCCCACTTTTCTTCTCCATTCTTTGTTAAAAAGTCGAATTCACCTAGTGGCCAAAACCCCTTAAGCCGAACCTTAACTTGAGCCTCACCATCATTCTTTCCTTCTTCTTCTTCTCACCATTCTTTCTTCCTCTTTCTCACCAAAGCCGAACCACACCAACTTTCAATCTCTTTTCTTCTTCTCACAATTTCTTCTGTCACCAAAAGCCGAAAGCACATTTGACCATAGCTGATTGCATCCTTAACCCATTGAAACGATTGTTCCTAAGCACTAAAGGCCGAAAGTCGATCATCTTTCTCCTTGTCAATCTCTTAGGGCCAGTGATCATTGCGTTGGTCACTCTTTTCGGTAAGGATCTTTTTTAGGCTGATTTCCTGTTCTTTTTCTTTTTGGACTGTCAAAAATCAAAAAATTTATTCCCTATATCTCTTTGGCCGAAACCATGAAGGGGGATTTCAGGATCCACTTATAGCCGACGATAGAAGGAGATCTTTTGGGATTTGAGATCCAAAGTAAGAAAGTTGTAGTATTCGGCCAAAGGCCATATTATTTTAAAGGATGGCCGATTCTAACTATTGTTTTTAGGGGGAGTTTGACAGAGATAAGGAGAAGTTTTGGGATTCAGATCTATTTCGGTAAGGGTGTTTAAGTTATAGATTGTAGTTTGTTTAGATCTTATATATCGATTAACCGGGTTTTGATTAAGTGTTCCTCAATGGATGCGAGTACCACTGGAGGAGAGAAAGGGGTAGTCCCTACCCCTAGATTCAAGAAACGCTCGATTTTGCCGTACGTGATTGGCCACCGGGTTGTGGGCCAGCATCGAAAAGGGATAAGTAGATCGCTGTTATCCCTGCCAGTGAGAGTGTCAGTGTCGAGAGTGTCGTTCTCATTGTTATCAGGTGTGTAACCCTACATTAATTTCCCGATAGATTAATAGTGTTAATGTTAAATGTGTGTTAAAAAAAATACGAGTAACATGACTAAGGGTACTATTTAATGGTACAGTGGATTCAGGTACGTTGCCCTTAACTCTCGGTTAATAATGCTTATAGGCATTGATATGGAAATATGTGTAATTTTGTTATGACTTTGGGGTAAGGTGCATTGCATGATATCTGAATAATATGTATGTTGCATGGGAATATGGGTGAAATGATAAGGGGAAGTGTTCCGGTGGTTTTTACCATATTATCCGGTGACTTATGTCACATATTATGAATCCGGTGACTCTGTCACATATTATGAATCCGGTGACTCTGTCACATTTTCTGGTGGCTATGCCACAATTATAAGGGCGATGTGCAGTTGACTACAGTGACTGCCTTCGAGCGTGTGTAGTGAATGGAGGGTCGATTGAGTAATCCCCACAGTGTGATTGATAGGTACGGGTGGTGTGTAGAGTATGGATTTCTAGGTGGGCTCGGGATTGTATTTCATTCTGTGCATAAATGTGATTAATAATGCTATGACTCGATATGCTATGTTATGGGATTTGCCGAAATATTATGATTAAGGCTATAATCGGTTGGGTTTTGGAGCAGCCGTTACACATTGAGTCTGTTGACTCACCCTTCGTGGGATAACTTTTTGCAGGTGATACTTAGCGATGTGGACCGGATCAGTAGAGACTTAGTGGTGGCCATGCTCAGCTCAACATTCCGGGTTTTCTTATGATTAAACTCATCACGTTTCTTATTATGTTTTTGGGATTTATTTTGGGTTTTGTTTTGTTGTAATAAGGCCATTACTATTTAAATGTTTTATTTATGCATTTTAATTTTTATTCTGATACGATCAACATTAAACAAATGGTTAAACAATTTTTCGTAAAACAACTTCAAATGTTTTGACACCGAAACACCTATGATTTTCAACTTAGTATAAGCTCTAAAATTCGGCATTTCTTTTAACTTGAAATTTTTGAAACATGAAGATAATGTTTTAATGAAATACAAACTTTAATAACAACACGGTTTTCAACTTGATTATAACACAAATCTACTTTCTTTAAAACCACCAATTTTTCCAAGATGACAAAATGAGATTTAGCTACGTTTTACTCAAGGAGCATGCCAGATCCGGTCAGGGCTTGGGGGCCGGGTTTTGGGTGTTTCATCATTTCTCCCACGCTTGTATACATGGGCGTGTGGGTGACACGGCCGTGTCTCCAGGTTGTGTGTCTCTACTCAGACCACGCGGGTCAAAAAAATAATTTTGAAAAATTAGCTCCAGTGCTCACACGGCCTGTGACACAGCAATGTGGATCACCTCAGACCATGTGGACCACTTTTTTTAAAAAAATACTTTTTTAAAATTTTTTCCTTTATTTTTTCATTTTTAAGTAATAATAAAAAATAGGTGTACTAAGCACGCAAAATAATTTAAATAAAATAAAATAAAAATACTCGAGTTACCTCCCGAGAAGCGTTTATTTAGAGTCTAAGCTCCACTTCCATTTTCAAGCTAACGATTAAGGCGAATCTTGGAGCCAGAGTCCCTTTCTCTCGTTATCAATATCACCACCAAAATAAAGTTTGAGTCGATGATCATTTACCTTAAATGTGCTGTATTTAGGATGTGTTACTTCATTGGTTCCGTGTGGGAATATGTTTTGTATCACAAATGGGTTCAACCCTCTTAACTTAAGGTCCATAGGGATCACTCATGGATCTGGCTCATCTAGCAGCACTTTTTCTCCAACTTTCAACTTATTTGTCCTTTTTACATGTGCACCATGGCATTGCTTTGTTGTTTCTTTGAACACTTTTGGTTTCTCATAAGCCTTTGGTCGCCATTCACCTAATTTATCAAGCTACACAATTCGTTCTCCTCTTATCCCTTTATTTTTATTATATTGAAAAGGATGTGGTTTCAATACGTGTTTGTGAGTGATTTCCTACAAGGAATTTTGAGCCGCATGATTATTAACATTATCATAATAATGAGTATCATCTAGCTCATTAGAGACTCTCAGAAATTCACGTGCTTGAAGAGTAACCTCTTCATCACCTACCCTCACCACAAGTAAACCATTACCAACATCAATAACAGTTCTAGCAGTGGTTAAAAAGGGTCTACCTAATATCATGGGTACCTCAATATTCTCATCCATGTCCAATATAATAAAATTAATAGGGAATACAAATTTATCTACTTTGACAAGTACATTCTTAATAATACCCCTAGGATACTTAATTGAGCCAAATACACAATGTGTTCCATGTATCAATGCTAAGGCATTACAGCTCAGACCCTTCTCACATCATGTCAGTTGAGGAGATCGAGGTTAGACTAGACCTAACTTTTGAAGAGGAGCCAGTTCAAATAATTGATCATAATGTTAAGGTGCTAAGAAAGAAGTCTGTCCCTTTGGTCAAAGTGCTATGGCATAACCATAATGCTGAGGAGGCTACTTGGGAACCTAAGGAGGCAATGCGACGACAATATCCTCACTTGTTTCAATCAGGTAAATTTTGAGACCGAAATTTTTTTTAGAGGGGTAAAATTATAACGCCCAAAATTCCGAAACTTTAAATTTCTGTGCACTGAAATTGGTATGTATGAGTAGCACTTAGAATATTAATTTTAAGGTGTTATCAGGATTATTTGAAGTTTTAGAGATAGAGAAGACCATAAGGAAAAAGTTAATTTTTTTCCTTATTGGAACCCTAGTCTTAGGTATTAGGCCTCTTAAGCAGATTAATGGAAAAATAGGACACAAAATGGGCCTGTGGTCTAGTGGCAAGTGGCGTCACTTGGGGAGCTATAAGGTGGCGTGATTTTCAGTTGAGGAGGTCCAAGGTTCGAGTAGTGGTAAGGGATTTTAGAGTGTTTATTTTGCAAAGTGGAATACCAGAGTTGTGTTGGTTTTGAACTCTTACTGTGAAGAGTTTGAAGTGATCTAGTGTGATAGAAGTAGAGGAAATTTCAGATGTGATTAAGGAGTTATCAAGGAGAAAAGTTAGGAGATGAGCAGTGTGAAGAATTGGTGCCGAATGGGACTCTGGGGGAAGGCATTTTCGGCTTGTAGCTTTAAGAGGTGAGTGTCGAATCCTTTGAAGGGTTCTTTGAATTGCCTTTATTCTTTTTTCTTTCTTTTGTCCCCCTCAATCGGTTCCTCCCAGAGCCAAATTCTCCCATTGTCGAAATCTCCTATAGTCGAATCCTTTCTTGCCGAATTCACCTATAGCGGAGTTCTTCATTGCCAAAATTACATCATCTTTTCTTGCCAGAATCCCTTTTTGGTGCCGATTCCTTGTTATTTTTCTCAATCACAAATTGGTTGTTATTAACTCTTAGTCAAGTTTAAAGCCGGATCTTATCCAGTAGCTATCTAAGCCGTAGGATCAATGGAGGGTTTTGGTAAGTGTTCTGTCAACTTTTTTAGTGTGTTTTGTTAAAAGTCGAAGAGCTATCTAACCTCTCCTTATCGTTAACCTTGTATTAACAAGGTTAGAATTCAAGGATCGCAAGCGTGGTAAGGATCGTTAGCAAATAGGTAAGTGCACTCATCTTGGTTGTGGTTTAGTGGATGGTCGAATGTAAGTATGGCCTATAGGGGTGACTTATGTGGAATATGAGTCACTTCTTTTTGATGATATACGTTTGGGTGCAGATCTAGGGTACATTCGCGAATAGTAGGTAAGGAAGGGCTACTAGAACTTGTGGCACATGGTAAGATTACGGTAAGGTTTCGATTTTTGTTAAAGTGTGTATTAAGCCAAGATTGACCATTAATTGATATCTATTGTAGGTCCGTGATTAAGGGGCTTGCATCACACGTTGTTACCAGGTATGTACAAACACTACACACACACGATATCGGCAACGCCAAAGAGCCAAAAGTGGCTAAATGGGCCTGTCGAACTTGTGGGCCCAAAATGGCAATGGTTGTTATGTGAGCATGAATAATGAATTGGCATGAATGGTTGTATGATGTGATTGTAATCGGGCCAAATGGGCTTTATAAACATGATTGGACTTAATGGGCCATGTGGATATAATCGAATTTAGTGGATTGTATACGATTTTTAGAAATATATGTTAGGGTTTAATGGACTCTAGGCCTAGTCTGAAAAATTCTTGAATAACATAAAACTCTGTTAATAATCAAACATGTCTATGGACAAGTCAATAGGTTAGGGTGTGGAAATGGACATATGCATGTCTAAGATTAGATCTAGGGAGAGCTTGGTACTTAAGCGGTCCTAGTGACCCACCTCCTCTTCTTTGGAATCCTACCTGGTGCGTAGTGTCTGTTCACTTTAGTCGCGAGGACTTGTTGATGGGCCAAATCTCATACCTAAAACCCAAGATTAAAAGAATTATGATAATACCCCTGTAGGGTAGAATTACGATAATACCATTGATTATGAAATGACTAAAATACCCCTATGTGATGAGTATGGGTTATATGGATGTTAATCATGTGCATGCTGCATTCATATGATATTCTGTTTAGGATGCATATGGGTGGGAATTATGGTACAGGGGAAGAATTTGAGGATCGTATAGTCACTTGACGACGGAGGATCCACCGGTGGCTTTAAGCCCATTATATACTTAGCAGCTTTGCTGCAACGTTGAGTAGTGTTGCTGTTGGTGCAACCTTTGGAGTGTAGGGATGGGTGGGTTGATATTTATATCCCCATAGGAGTGTAGAGTTGGAAGGGAAATGGTTTGTAGCGGATGGACTTTTAGGGAGGGTTTTGCATAACTTTGTTTTCGTGTGATATGATATGATATGATATGATATGAGGTCGTTGTGAGCTAAGGCCCAAGACCCCCGATTTTGATAGGGCTTAGGCCCAATGTGATAATTACATAATGAATTGACTGCCAAGGGTCGTACACACTGAGTTTCAAAACTTACACCGTTTATATTAAATGTTTCAGGTGATCCACAGTAGGCGGCTCGACATGGGAGGGATCGGAGATGACCACACTACAAGATACTTAGGAATTTTGCTTATTGGTTTCAAAATACATGATTTCAATCATTTCACTTTCGTTGGTTGTAATAAGGCCTTGTACTCTATTTTGACTTTAAATTTTGTGTTTTGTTATCATTGTTCAACTGTTTACGTAATTATTAAACTTAAATAAATTTCTTAAGTTTAAACATGATTTTCGAGATAACTTTAACTAATGGGCTTTTACTTAAAAAATGGGCTTTTATCATTACTTAACAAGTTTCAAGGATTTTGGGCTTTTAGGCCTTGAATTTTAACTTAGTAAAATCGATTTGGAATTGTCCTTGATGTGGCTTCACCAGATTTGGTCATAACGTCTGGGCCGGGTATGGGGGTATTACAGTAAGGGCCTTAGCCCATAACAGTATCAGTAGTAGTTTAAGCATGCAATCAGAAGTCTTAGCCATCTAGCCTCTACACTCCACTCTGTCCAGCCCATCACTCTATATGGCGATAAAACCACCCACCCATCCCTACACTCCAAAAATTAGCACAGGTTGTGGCACTAAACAGTATTTGCAATAGAGCTGCCAGTACAGTACACTTCCTCCAATCACAATAATCCCATCTCATGCAATATATCACACATGAATGCAACATACATATATATATCATGGCATTCTCATATATGGTCATACATAACATAGAGGCATAATAGTCTTTTTTTGTTCACCTGGTTTGGATTCATCATAAACAGTCGTTCAGGCACTCACTAACCTTCAATCGAACCACGGTGATTCCCCACAAATTTTAGTCTTCAACATTGATTAAGAGTTTCCAGAGTCTTTCCTTAACTACCATATGATTGTTATCAGTTAACACTTAAGGCAGAAGAAGGAAAGGAAATGAAGATTCTTTAAAGAACTTACCGAATGAGAGTAAGAGAACTGAATAGAGGAAGGGTTTGGCACTAGAATAGCCTTTCACCTTCAATTTATTACTGTCAAACATAGTTAATGCAACCCCACTTTAGTAACTCAAAAGCTGAAACTTCAAGTGCTATACTTACTTACTGAAAAGAAAGGAGTCAATCGACAGAAGAAAAGGACTAGTTTTGGTAATACTCAGAATTGAAAATCGGTAGCACAACACTTGAGGGAGAAGAGGAGAATCGTTTAGGGAGAAGATAGAAAAGAAATTGACTGAGACAACTAAGGTCTATTCGGCAAACATAAGGGAAAGGAGAAAAGAGGAGAAGGGTGTATTCGGCCAAGGAGAAAAGGTTGTCAAAAAATGAAACTAAAGAAAGTGTAGACACCCTTAACACATTCAGCTAAAGAGAGAAAAAACTGAAAATGGGGAAAAATATTTTGGCAGAGAGAGCAGCATTTACCCAAGCAAAATTAAAACTGAGCATCCCCCTCTAGCCGAATTCTTGAGTGTCAGAGTCCACTTTCGACACACTTCTACCTCTCCTTTCCCTTCCTTGATTTGCTTCTAAAATCCCTCCTCAAATCTCTCCACCTGATCACACCTCCCCTCAACCATTCAATTCAAATTCACCTCAACTACTTCAGTGTTTCAGTCAAACTCCATCACCTCCCACAGCACAGTAGCAAAATAGCTATTCCTTTGCCAATACTAAGATTCGAACCTCAGTCCTCTGGCCTAGGTAACACGCCACTTACCCCCTAGACCAACAAGCTTTTTATGTCATGCTTTACCCACATTTATTTAAAAGCCTACCAACCAAAGGCAAGGGTTTTATTCCTAAAAAAACAAAATTTTGCACAAGCCCAAGCTTGAACCCAGGATTTCTTAGACGCTCCCACTACCAAACACACCCAAATCACTCAACCACTGAAGCAACAGGTATTTATGCTAAAAATATACAAAAATAAATACCTAAGCTTTGGGGCGTTACAACTCTACCCCCCTAAAAGAAAATTTCGAACTCGAAATTTACCTGGTCAAAACAGATGAGGGTATTGTTGACGCATCGCCTCTTCGAGCTCCCACGTAGCCTCCTCTAAACTGTGACTGCGCCAAAGTACCTTAACCAGTGGGATAGAATTCTTCCTCAAGACTTTCACATCACGATCTAAGATCTGAACCGGTTCTTCCTAAAATGTTATGCCTGGTCTTACCTCAATCTCCTCAGTTGAAATCACGTGCATGGGATTAGAGCGATAATGCCTCAGCATAAAGACGTGGAATACGTCATGAATCTGATCCAACTCTAGAGGTAACTCAAGTTGATAGGCAACTGGTCCCATAAGTTACAATATGCGATAAGGCCCAATTAACCTAAGGCTCAACTTGCCCTTCCGTCCAAATCTCAATACCTTCTTCCATGGTGAGACCTTAAGAAAGACGAAGTCCCCCAAAGAATACTCAATCTCCTTGCACTTCAAATTTGCATACAACTTCTATCTGTCTGATGTTGCCTTTAATCGATCCTGAATTAATCTGACTTTGTCTTTAGTATCAAAAACCAGTTTAGTGCCCAGTACACGCCACTCACCCAACTCAGTTCAACATGACGGAGTACGACACCTACAACCATATAACACCTCATAAGATACTACCTGAATACTAGACTGGTAGCAATTGTTATACGCAAATTCTACCAATGGTAAATAGTCTTCCCAACAGCCTCAGAAATCTATTACACAACACCTTAACATATCTTTCAGTATTTGAATCACCCTTTTTGATTGACCATTTTTTTGGGGTGAAACATAGTACTGAAGTCCAGTCTTGTACCCAAAGCCTCGTGTAACTTCTTCCAAAACTGAGACGTGAAATGAGGATCTCTATCTGATATGATGGAAACTGGTACTCCATGCAGTCTCACTATCTCAGCCACATACAGTTTAGCCAGCTTCTGCAAAAAATAGTCAGTCCAAACCGGTATGAAATGGGCTGACCTGGTCAACTGATCCACTATGACCCATACTGCATCCTTCTTAGTGGGAGTTAGGGGCAACCTACTAACGAAGTCCATAGTTACCCTCTCCCACTTCTAAAGTGGAATTTTAATCTTCTAAAGTAACCTGAAGGCAACTGATGTTTGGTTTTAACTTGTTGGCAAGTCGGACACTTACTCATAGAGTCAGTAACTTCACGCTTAAGACCTGGCCACCAATATAACTCTCGAAGGTATCAATACATTTTATTCTCGACGGGATGCATAACATAAGACTACTATGCAGCTCTCGTAGTATAGACTGTCTCAAATCAGTATCTCTTGGTACACAGACTCTTCCACGGAAGCACAGTACCCCTTCGCTATTCAGTCCAAAATCTAAAGTTTTCCCATTTTTAACCTGTTGGAATCGAGGACCCAAAGACCTATTCTCCAACTGTTTACCCTTAATCTGTTTAATCCATGACGATTTAACTTGGAGTTCACCAACAAACTACCATTATCAAATAAGCTGAGGTAAGCAAGCATCGCTCTCAGATTCTTATAGCCCTACGACTCAATGCGTCAGCAACCACATTGGCCTTGTCAAGATGGTATTCAATCGAATAGTCATAATCCTTAAGCAGCTCAACCCATCTACGCTGCCTAAGATTTAGCTCCTTCTGAGTGAGGAGATATTTGAAGCTCTTGTGATCTGTGTAAATGATAAACTTCTTACCGTATAGGTAATGCCTCAAGATTTTCAGTGCGAATACCACTACGGCCAACTCCAAGTTATGCGTGGGATAATTCGCCTCATGGGACTTAAGCTGGCGAGACGCATATGCCACTACCTTACCCTCTTGCATTAACACACATCCCAAACTGACATGTGATGCATCGCTGTAGATAGTGAATTGTTTCCCAAACTCTGGCAGTATCAAGATAGGGGCCTCTGTCAAAACCTTCATAAGTTTCTTAAAACTCTCTTGCTACTTATCAGTCCAGACAAACGGTACTCCTTTATGCAACAATTTAGTCAGAGGTGCATCAATCAACGAAAACCCCTCAACAAAATGTCTATAATACCCTGCCAGACCCAAAAAACTTAGAATCTTAGATACCGTCTTAGGCAGCTTCCAATCCAAAATAGCTTTGATTTTCTGAGGATCCACTCTAATCCTTTCAGTAGATACCACATGGCCCAGAAATGCTACCTTTCGTAACCATAATTCACACTTGATGAGCTTAGCGTATAACTGTTTCTCCCTCAAAATCTGCAGAACAACTCAGAGATGTGTGTCATGCTCATCCTCCGTTCTTGAATACACCAAAATGTCATCTATAAACACCACTACTAACCGATCTAAATAAGGTTAGAAGACCCGATTCATCAAATCCATAAATGCTGCCAGTGCATTCGTCAATCCAAACGGCATCACAAGGAACTCGTAATGACCATAATGAGTCCTAAATGCTATTTTGTAAACATCAGCCTCTTTGACTCTCAATTGATGGTACCCTGATGGGAGATCAATCTTAGAGAAGATCGAAGCTCCTTGCAACTGGTCGAATAGATCATCAATCCTTGGCAGGGGATACTTATTCTTAATAGTCAATTTATTTAGTTTTTCCGTAGCCAATGCACATAGCATGGATCCATCCTTCTTTTTCACAAATAACACCGGTGCTCCCCATGGAGACACGCTAGGGTGGATGAACCCTCGATCCAGTAACTCTTGAATCTGAGCCTTAAGCTCCACTAGCTCATTCGGTGCCATTCTATAGAAAGCGATGGACACAATAGTAGTACCCGATAGGAGCTCAATCTCAAATTCAACTTCACGATTTGGGGGCAATCCCAGTAGTTCATCTGGAAAAACATCTGAAAAATCCCTGATGTTCTAATATCTTTAACAGACGGAAGCTTAGAATCAACACCACTGATGAAGGCTAAATACGCTTCACAACCCTTACGGACCAACTTTTCAACCCTTAAGGTAGAAATCACATTTGACAAATAATTTTGATGTTCCCCTATTACCACCACTTTATCCCCTCTGCAGTTTTCAGTACCACCCGCTTAGCAGCACAATCCAAATTCACTTGATGCTTAACCAGCCAATCCATGCCCATTATTAAGTTAAATTACCAAAAGATGGTTCCATTAAGTCTGCCAAAAAGATGGCTCCTTTCACCTCTAAAGGTACATCTTTGAACAATTTATTTACTTTAACTGACTGCCCTAAAGGACTCAACACAGTAATTTCACTCGTAGTGGTTGCAACCATTATACCCAAAGTCTCAAACACTGAGCATGCTATATACGAATGAGTAGACCCAATATCAATCAGTGCAATATAAGCTACATTATGGATAAATAACGTATCAATAATAACATCTAGGGCGTCCCCATCCTCTCGGCGACGTGCAGCACAAACCAAAGTTGGCTGCCTTGCCTCAGTATGACCAGCACCTCTGCCCGGTGCTCCACGACCACAGCCCATCCCATTTCTATTTTTGGCCTAATCACAACCTCTCGATGGCTGCTGAACACCTCTCTGTAGCTGAACAGTACCCTGACCTGTAGCTTGCATTTGATCAGGCAGTGCATCTTTTAGAGGTAGGCCACAAAAGAACCCGGGAGGTGGGATTAGTGGTAGAGATGTATCACGAGAAACTACTGTGAGGTCAGAGGGTCGGGCACCAGTAAGAACCTATACTATTCGCGCTCGAGAAAAGGCATCATCGCCAGATATAATAACGGGTACATTCTCTCTCTATGACACCTCTGTTATTGCTTTGATTGACGCGGGGTCGACCCATTCTTATATTTGTATGAGATTGGTATTTACTTTGAATATGACTATTGAGTCTACTAAATTTGTGATAAAGGTATCAAACCCACTAGGTAAATAGGTGTTAGTTGACAAGGTGTGTAGGAACTGTCCCTTGACAATTAGGGGTCATTATTTTTCGGCAAACCTTATGTTCTTACCATTTGATGAGTTTAATTTGATTCTTGGTATGGATTGGTTGACTGCCCATAGTGTTTTAGTGAATTGTGGTAGTAAATTTATTGAATTGAAGTGTGAAAATGGAGATGTTATTCGGGTTGAATCAGGTGAGTCAGATAGTCTACCGGTGATGATTTCGTCCATGGTAGCTGAGAAATATTTACGAAAAGGGTGTGAGTCGTATCTTGCCTTTGTACTAAACACTCAAGGGTCTAAAGCAAAGATTGAAACTGTGTCGGTTGTATGTGAGTATCCGGATGTATTCCCAGAAGAGTTACCTGGACTACCTCCAATCAGAGAGGTTGAGTTTGGAATTGAGTTAGTTCTGGGAATGGCACCTATTTCCATCACTCCGTATAGGATGGCACCGTTGGAGTTGAAAGAACTGAAGGTCCAGTTGCAAGAGTTGACGGATAAGGGTTTTGCAAGACCAAGCTATTCACCGTGGGGTGCTCCGTTATTGTTTGTGAAAAAGAAATATGGATCGATGAGATTGTGTATAGACTACAGACAGCTCAACAAGGTGACAGTGAAAAATAAGTATCCTTTACCGAGGATAGATGATCTATTTGATCAACTGAAGGGAGCTATGGTGTTCTCCAATATTGATATAAGATCCAGTTATTACTAGTTGAAGGTTAAGGAACAAGATGTGCCAAAAATAGCATTCAGGACGAGGTATGACCATTATGAGTTTCTGGTCATGCCGTTCGATTTAACGAATGCTCCTGCGATTTTTATGGACTTAATGAACTGTATCTTCGACCATATTTGGACAAGTTCGTGGTCATTTTTATTGATGACATATTGGTTTACTCCCGAGATGAGAGTGATCATGCAAAGTATTTGAGAATTGTCTTGTAGACTTTGAGAGACAAGAATTATATGCCAAATTTAGCAAGAACGAGCTTTGGCTCTGAGAGGTCGTCAGATTTCTAGGACACATTGTGTCGGGTGAGGGTATTAGAGTTGATCCGAGAAAGATCTTAGCTATTGTAGAGTGGAAACCGCCCAGGAACGTGTCAAAAGTCAGAAGCTTTTTGGGTTTAGCGGGTACTATAGGCGGTTTGTGAAGGTATTTCCATGATTGCTACTCCGATGATGAAATTATTGCACAAGGATGTTAAGTTTGAATAGACTGAAAAATGCCAATAGAGTTTCGAGAGATTGAAAACGTTATTGACAGAAGCACCGATTTTGGTACAGCCTGAGTCAGGAATTGAGTTTGTAGTCTACAGTGACGCGTCGTTAAATGGTCTTGATTGTATGTTGATGCAAGAGGGTAAGGTAGTCACTCACGCCTCAAGACAGCTAAAACCCCATGAGAAGAATTATCCGACTCATGGCCTAAAGTTGGCCACAATTGTTTTCACGTTAAAGATTTGGCGACATTACTTATATAGTGAGAAGTGATGAATCTTCATGGATCATAGGAGTTTGAGGTACTTGATGAATCAAAAGGAGTTAAATTTACGGCAACGACAATGGCTTGAATTATTAAAGGACTACGAGCTAGTGATCAATTATCACCCGGGGAAAGCGAATGTAGTTGCGGATGCTTTAAGTAGAAAATACTTGTATGCTTTGAGAGCTATGAGCACATGTTTGTCATTGTCTGATTGTGGTGTTATACTGGCGGAGTTGAGAGCTAGGCCACTATTTGTTCGACAAATATGTGAAGCTCAAAGGATTGATAATAAGATACTGGCTAAAAGAGCTAAGTGTGAATCAGGCGCTGATTCTGAATTTTGGGTAAATTCTGAACGGTTGCTTAATGTTCCATGATAGAATTTGTGTAACTAAAGATGACGAGTTGATCCAAGAAATCTTACAAGAAGCACATAGTAGCTATTTGTCAGAACACCTGAGCAGTACGAAAATGTACAATGATCTGAAGAAGTTCTATTGGTGGCCGAGGATGAAAAGAGACATCTCAGAATATGTAACAAGATGTCTGATTTGTCAACAAATGAAAGCTGAGCATCAAGTGCCATCGGGATTACTTCAACCAGTGATGGTTCCCGGGTGAAAGTGGGATCAGATTACCATGGACTTCGTGACGGGGTTGCCCTTGAATCCTTTGTCGAATTCACTTACAATAATAGTTATCAATCGAGCATACGGACGGTGCGCTGTATGAGGCCTTATATGGTTGTAAGTGTTAGACTCCCTTGTATTGGACCGAGCTGAATGAGAAACAAATTTGTGGGGTTGATTTAGTCAAAGAAACTAAAGGGAAAGTGAAGGTTATTCAGGATAGTTTGAAAGCTACTTCAGACTGACAAAAGTCATATGCGGACTTGAAAAGAAAAGAAATTGAGTTTCAAGTGGGTGACAGGGTATTTCTGAAAGTATCCCCGTGGAAGAAAATATTGAGATTCGGTCGAAAAGGTCAATTGAGTCTGAGATTCATAAGGCCGTATGAAATTACCGAAAGGTTTGGACCAGTAGCATATTAGTTGGCTTTACCGGCAGAGTTAGAGAAAATCCATAACGTGTTTCACGTATCAATGTTAAGGCGTTATCGTTCTGATCCTTCGCATGTGATTCCTCCAACAGAAATTGAGATACGACCGGATATGACATATGAGGAAGAGCCGATTAAAATCTTAGCTTGAGAAGTGAGACAATTGAGGAATAAGGACATAGCCTTAGTAAAAGTGTTGTGGAAAAAACACGATCTAGAAGAGGCTACGTGGGAACCAGAGGAAGCCATGAGAGAACAATATCCAAACCTCTTTACCAGTAAGATTTTCGAGGGCAAAAATCCCTAAAGGGGAGAGTTGTAACAGCTGATTTTGGGGCTAGTTGGAACAGTTGTCTCGAGACCACTAATCTGAGGTTGAAGAAAATTATTTTAGTATTGTTTTGTGTGTTATGATATTAATATATGGCTATATGGAAATTTTGGTGCTTTAATTTTAGCAATAGCATGCTTAATTGTGAAAAAGGACTAAATCGCATAAAGCGCGAAAGTTCTATTTTATAAGGTAGAGGTACCTAATAGCTATAAAATGTAAATTTAGAGGATTTTAAAGTGCAATTGGGTCATTCATTTAGTGATGGCCGGCCATAGAAAGCTAGGGGGACAAGAGCATTAATTTTTAGTCAAATTTGGTGATAGTTGTTGACTAGTTGACTAAAATATGATAAAATAAGGAAAGGCCATCATCTTTTTTCTCTTCTCTTCCTCTTCCACCGATTTTTACACTCAAAAGAAGGGTTTTGAAAGCCTTGAGATTTCAGCAACTTGTCCTCACCCAAGTAAGTGATTTTTGGTGGTGTTAATTGATAATTTTTGTGTTTTTGGAGTCCCCCAAGCTTAAGCTAGCTAATGAGGGGACTAATTTGAGATATGGTTGAAAGTCTAGGGACTTCCCATGAGAGTATTTATGTTGTTAGCTAAGTTTTCATGGAAGAAAATGAATGTTTGGGAGATGAGAAACAACTTTTGTGAAAGGTGTTAGCATGAAAACACCTAAATAGGACTTGAATGCAAAGATTTAGTTTGTCATAAATGCATGAAATAGTTGAAATGGTGAGTTGTTGTAAGAGAAATAAATGTTCATCTATGCTTTTTTATTGAGAAAATGTAATGAAAAATAAATTACGGGCCTAGGGGTAAAATCGTAATTTTGCCAATGTACAAGGGCAAAATGGTAATTTTTGCCCAAGTGTAGAATTTGATGTATTATGATCATAGAATGATCTAAACAAATGAATTTCATTGTTATAGATCAAGAAGAGCGCAGAATCAACCTTGACCGTGGGAAAGGCAAGGTGATTGAGTAAATCGCTAGCTAACACGTTTTGCATCGAGGTAAGTTTATGTGTAAGCAATATATATTTTCGTAAACCTTATGTTGCTAATTAATGTATGGTATGATTGAGAACAAATGTGGTTCTAGTGGACTGAATGTGATAGTCTTTGAATAATTATTGTATGAATGACGAAATAATCGTATGAATGTGTATTGATAATATTTGATGGTGGGCTATGTGCGATACCACCTTGTTGCTTAATTACGATGGGCTATGTGCGATACCATTGTCTATATATCTTTTTGGTGGGCTATGTGCGATACCACCGTAACTAATCTTTTGGTGGGCTATGTGCGATACCACCGTAATCAATCTTTTTGGTGGGCTATGTGCGATTATTTGACTATGAGAAATGAAATTAGAGATAGTGATGTGTTGTACTATGTGATATTGTGATGCTAAGTGCAGGGGAACTTGTTAATAAATGCATGCATTAAGCTTGTGATATGGTTGCAATGTGGGAATGGAGAAAATGAGTAAGCATGATCATGAATGTAAATTGTTTCTCGCTTAGTATGTAATGCTATGTAATTGTTTAATACATGTTATAATCTTATATTGTTTACATGTAAACTTACTAAGCTTAAAGCTTACTCCCTTTCTCTTTTTCCCTTGTTTTATAAAGTTTAAGAGCTGAGCTGGGATATGCCGATAACAAGGAGGCCGCCCAATCTATCTTCTCACCTCAGTATATTCAGATTTAGTGATTTTGTGTATGGCATGTATAGTAGCTAGACTAGATAGATTATTTTGTTAATTTGGCCAAAGGTGTATTGGCTCTTGTAAAGACATTAATTTTGTAAATTGCCAAGAATGATGGCACATTTTATCATTTATGAAATTTCAAAGTTATCAATGTGAGTGCATGTTGAATTATGAGATGTTTATTAGTTGGTTGAATGAACTCATGTAGTGTAAGATATAGGGGTGCTAGAAGCTGGGCAAACAGCCTTGTTCTGTCTATATGGGTAGGTACACAGGCGTGTGTCTAGACCATGTGTGACACACGATCAGCCCACGGGCATGTGACTTGGTCGTGTGTCCCCTGCATGTTAACATTTTAAGTTAGAATAGACTACGGACTGTCCACACGGGCATGTCCAGTTGTGTTAAATTAGTCAGTAACTCCCCACGGTTTAAAGCCACGGGCATGTTATGAGGGTACACGAGCGTGTTCCATTTCACATGGGCATGTACCCTAGCTGTGGGAGTTTTGGTAGAATGCTGGGGGTTTTGGGCACGGTGTGAGCACATGGGCATGTGAGACTACACACGGGCATGTACTCCCTGTTTAGTTGAGAAAGAAATTTTATGGATCGTAAGAGTTTCTGATATAGTCCCGAGAGCCCTTGTATGTAAGTGTGAGGTCTAGTAAGTCAAAAATAAAGTTGTTGTAGTGACTCAAGTAGAGTAGTTGCGTGAGCCTAAGTGGCGATCAAGTAGTTTTGTATAGTAACGCTTCTTCCCGATTTCAGCGGGGATTATGGGTAAGGGTTGTTACACAACAACCCTCTTCAGAATTCGCAACATGACTTGGGACAATGCATCATCCCCAGCTTCTCGATCATGAGACCCAGTCTCAGTCATAGGTGAAGCTGGTGCCTCTCTAGCTTCAGCGTTAGGCATGTGGCCCGATGTCGAAAACCTAGCCCGAGAACCTCTACGACCTCCACCACGGCCTCTTGTACCCCTTCCACGAGTACCTCTGGTGCTCATTATCTATTTGCGTATTATCTGTTTAAAACTTTTATGCATCAATTTACAATTCCAGTGTTGTTTAACATATGTCTTATGTAAAGTAGTATCAATATTTAAGAGCTTGTTTTTGTAGAACACAATCTTTCTATAGTCTCAGTTTTCCCTAAACAAAACATTTAAGTACAGTCTACTATTGATAATAGTATCCATATTTCACTTTAAGCAAACAGAGGTTTTCGAGACTTACAAATTGGCGCCAGAAATTTTGTGTACCACACATCAGTAAAAATGCTGCCAAATTGCTTGGAATAGTTCTTTTAAAAATTCTGAGTTTTTAGAAAAAAACCCATAACCACAGCTGAGTTTTTGTAACCTGACTCTGATACTACTAAATCTAACACCCCCAAACCCGGCCCAGACGATATGGCTGAATCTAGCGAATCACATTAAAGTGTTTTTCGAAATCATCGTTTCTTTAGAAAATCCATGCTTATTATTAAACCTCGTTTATGTATCTTGAACAGAAATTGAGGGTATCTTGTTCTTTCAAAACGTAAGCTATTTTAGTAGAACGTTGATCATATTTAGTTTGTCACTATATTTTAAAACCAAGTTTGATGCAGCAGCTTTTATTATAAATTACGAAAATGTGATGTTTTGAAAACCAATTATCTTTTGGAAAATCGCGTTCTACTACTAATCAAATGTAATTTAAAATGAGTAAAATCCCCAAATTATAAGTTAAAAAATAAAGAGGCCTTATGACATAACAAAAACCCAAATTAAATTCATAGGAAACAAATTCAAATGTATAAATAGGGGCGGCTGTGTGGCCACCTCCGAATCCCTCGCAGCACCGATCTGCCTAAGATTGGGGATTACCTCTATAGATAAACAGAGAGGTGAGTTTATGAAAACTCAGTGTGTAACCCCATGCAAATAAACAGCCAATCATGCCTTTAGGTAAGTACAGTCTGGGCTTAAGCCCAAGGCAATGACTGTTCAATTTAGTTGGGCCTGAGCACATTAGAGTATCAGTATCAGTGTAGGCCATAGCCCATAACAGTATTAGTAAGAGCCTTAGCCCAGAACAGTATCAGTAGTAGTTTAAGCATGCAATCAGAAGTCCTACCTATCCAGCCTCTACACTCCACTCCGTCTAGCCCATCACTCCATATGGGGATAGAACCACCCACCCATCCCTACACTCCAAAAATTAGCACAGGTTGTGGCACTAAACAGTATTTGCAGTAGAGCTGTCAGTACAATACACTTCCTCCAATCACAATAATCCCATCCCATGCAACATATCACACATGAATGCAACATACATAGATATATCATGGCATTCTCATATATGGTCATACATAACATAAATGCATAATAGTCTTTTTCGGTTCACCTGGTTTTGATTCGTCACGAATAGTCATTCAGGCACTCACCAACCTTCAATCGAACCACGGTGATTCCCCACAAATCTTAGTCTTCAACGATTGATTAGGAGTTTCCAGATTCTTTCCTTAACTACCATACGATTGTTATCAGTTAACACTTAAGGTAGAAGAAGGAAAGGAAATGATGATTCTTTAAAGAACTTATCAAATGAGAGCAAGAGAACCGAATAGAGGATGGGTTCGGCACTAGAACAGCCTTTCACCTTCGATTTATTATTGTCAAACACAGTTAACGCAACCCCACTTTAGTAACTCAAAAGCCAAAACTTCAAGTGTTATACTTACTTACCGAAAAGAAAGGAGTCAATCAGCAGAAAAAGAGGACTGGTTTCGGTAATACTCAGAATTGAAAATCGGTAGCACAACACTTGAGGGAGAAGAGGAGAATCGATTTAGGGGAGAAGAGAGAAAATAAATCGACTGAGACAACTAAGGTCTATTCAACCAACATAGGGAAAGGAGAAAAGAGGAGAAGGTGTATTTGGCCAAGGAGAAAAGGTTGTCAAAAAATGCAACTAAAGAAAGTGTAGACACCCTTACCACATTCGGCTAAAGAGAGAAAAAATTGAAAATAGGGAAAAAGATTTCGGTAGAAAGAGCAGCATTTACCCAAACAAAACTAAACCGAGCATCCCCCTCTAGCCGAATTCTTGAGTGTCAGAGTCCACTTTCGGCACACTTCTACCTCTCCCTTCCCTTCATTGATTTCCTTCTAAAATCCCTCCTCAAATCTCTCCACCTGATCACACCCCCTCAACCATTCAATTCAAATTCACCTCAACTACTTCAGTGTTTCAGTCAAACTCCATCACCTCCCATAGCACAGTAGCAAAATAGCTATTCCCTTGCCAATACTAAGATCCGAACCTCAGCCTCCGCCTAGGTAACACACCACTTACCCCCTAGACCAACAGCCTTTTTATTTCATGCTTTACCTACATTTATTTAAAAGCCTACCAACCAAAGGCAAGGGTTTTATTCCCAAAAAAAACAAAATTTTGCACAAGCCCAAGCTTAAACCCAGGATTTCTTAGACACTCCCACTCCCAAACACACCAAAACACTCAACCACTGAAGCAACAGGAATTTGTGCTAAAAACATACAAAAATAAATACCTAAGTTTTGGCGCGTTACAACTCTACCCCCTGAAAGAAAATTTTGACCTCAAAATTTACCTGGTCAAAATAGATGAGGGTATTGTTGACCCATCGCCTCTTCGAGCTTCCACGTGGCCTCCTCTGAACTGTGATTGTGCCAAAGTACCTTAACCAGTGGGATAGACTTCTTCCTCAAGACTTTCACATCACGATCTAAGATTTGAATTGGTTCCTCCTCAAATGTTAGGTCCGATCTAACCTCAATCTCCTTAGTCGAAATCACGTGCGGATCAGAGCGATAACACCTCAGCATAAAGACGTGGAATACGTCATGAATCTGATCCAACTCTGGAGGTAACTCAAGTTGATTGGCAACCGGTCCCGCGCATTTCAGTATGCGATAAGGCCCAATGAACCTAAGGCTCAACATGCCCTTCTGTCCAAATCTCAATACCTTCTTCCATGGTTAGACCTTAAGAAAGATGAAGTCCGCCATAGAATACTCAATCTCCGTGCACTTCAAATTTTCATACGACTTCTATCTGTCTGATACTACCTTTAATCAATCTCGAATTAATCTGACTTTGTCTTCAGTATTAGAAACCAGTTCAAGGCCCAGAACACGCCGCTCGCCCAACTCAGTCCAACACAACGGTGTACGACACCTACGACCATATAACACCTCGTGACGTTCTATCTGAATGCTAGACTGGTAGCTATTGTTATACGTAAATTCTGCTAATAGCAAATAGTCTTCCCAACAGCCTTGGAAATCTATTACAAAACACCTTAACATATCTTCCAGTATTTGAATCACCCTTTCTGATTAACCATTTTTATGGGGTGAAACACAGTACTGAAGTCCAGTCTTGTACTCAAAGCCTTATGTAACTTCTTCCAAAACCGAGACGTGAAATGAGGATCTCTATCTGATATGATGGAAATTGGTATTCCATGCAGTCTCACTATCTCTGCCACATATAGTTTAGCCAGCTTCTGTAAAGAATAGTCAGTCCGAACTGGTATGAAATGGGCTGACTTGGTCAACTGATCCACTATGACCCATACTGCATCCTTCTTAGTAGGCGTTAGGGGCAGCCCACTAACGAAGTCCATAGTTACCCTCTCCCACTTCTAAAGTGGAATTTTAATCGGCTGAAACAACCCCGAAGGTAACTGATGTTTAGCTTTAACTTTTTGGCAAGTCAGACACTTATTTACAAAGTCGGTAACTTCACGCTTAAGACCTGGCCACCAATATAACTCTCGAAGGTCTCAGTACATTTTATTCCCTCTGGGATGCATAGCATAAGGACTACTATGAGCCTCTCGTAGTATAGACTGTATCAAATCAGTATCTCTTGGTACACAGACTTTTCCACGGAAACACAGGACCCCTTCGCTATTCAGTCTAAAATCTGAAGTTTCCCCATTTTCAACCTGCCGGAATCGAGGACCCAAAGACCCATCCTCCAACTATTTACCCTTAATTTGTTCAATCCACGATAGTTTAACTTGGAGTTCGGCCAACAAACTACCATCATCAAATAAGCTGAGGCAAGCAAACATCGCTCTGAGATCCTCATAGCCCTACTACTCAATCGTCGATCACCACATTGGCCTTGCCAGGATGGTATTCAATCGAACAGTCATAATCCTTAAGCAGCTCAACCCATCTACGTCCAGCCCATCACTCAATGTGAGGATAAAATCACCCACCCATCCCTACACTCAAAAAATTAGCACTGGTTGTGGCACTAAACAGTATTTGTAGTAGAGCTGCCAGTACAGTACACTTCCTCCAATCATAATAATCCTATCCCGTGCAACATATCACACACGAATGCAACATACATATATATATCATGGCATGCTCATATATGGTCATACATAACATAGGGGCATAACAGTCTTTTTACCATAAAAGCATAACAATCATTTTACCAACCCATCAGTAGGTCCACAGTTGTCTCGGGCGACCCGTCCAACTTTAACAGTCCAACAGTGCAAATGGGCTCGATGCCCATAATGTGGGCCCATGTGGGCCCACACGCTCGTGTGACCCACTCAGCCCAAAATAGCTCGGCCATGTAATTTACACAACTTGGCCTAAAATTCTCCACACGCTTGTGCAGTTTACCCGTGTGGGGACCAAAGACCCGTTGGGCCCACGGCCTATTTTGGCCTAACATGGCCCAAAACGGCCCAGGACCACGAAATTGCTCATGGTGGCCTCGATAGTCTAACGCCCACGTTTTATGCATTCATTCACCACACGAGCGATCGCACGCTCGTGTAGTGCCAATTGCCATACTTTTTCGGCTTTTTTCGATTTATAATTTGAGCAGTGTTTACACACCTGGTTTTGATTCGTCACGAATAATCATTCAGACACTTACTGATGATTCCCCATGAATATTACTCTTCAACGATTAATTAGGAGTTTCCAGAGTGTTTCCTTAACTGCCATACGATTGTTATCAGTTAACACTTAAGGAAGAAGAAGGAGAGAAAATGATGATTCTTTAAAGAACTTAACGAAGGAGAGCAAGAGAACCGAATAGAGGATGGATTCGGTGCTAGCACAACCTTTCACCTTTGATTTATTACTATCAAACACAGTTAATGCAACCCCACTTTAGTAACTCAAAAGCCAGAACTTCAAGTGCTATACTTACTTACCGAAAAGAAAGGAGTCAATCAGCAAAAGAAAATGACTAGTTTTGGCAGTACTTATAACCAAATATCGGCAGCAAGCACTTGAGGGAGAAGAGGAGAACCAGTTTAGGGGAGAAGAGAGAAAAGAAATCAACTGAGACAATTAAAGTCTATTTGGCTTACAAAGGGGAAAGGAGAAAAGAGGAGAAGGGTATATTCGACCAAAGAGAAAAGGTTGACAAAAAAATGCAATTAAAGAAAGTGTAGACACCCTTACCACATTCGGCTAAAGAGAGAAAAAACTAAAAATGGGGAAAAAGATTTCGGTAGAGAGAGCAACATTTACCCAAGCAAAATCGAAATTGATTTTCCCCCCTCTAGCTGAATTCTTGAGTGTCAGAGTTCACTTTCAGTACACTTCTACCTCTTCCTTCCTTTCCTTAATTTTCACCTAAAATCCCTCCTCAAATCTCTCCACCTGATCACGCATCCCCTCAACCATTCAATTCAAGTTCACCTCAACTACTTCAGTGTTTTAGTCAAACTCCATCACCTCCCACAACATTGCAGCAAAATAGTTATTCCCTTGCCAATACCAAGATTCGAACCTCAGTCTTCTGGCCTAGGTAACACACCACTTACCCCTTAGACCAGCAGGCTTTTTATGTCATACTTTACCTACATTTATTTAAAATCCTACCAACCAAAGGCAAGGGTTATATCCACTAAAACCAAAATTTTGCACAAGCCCAAGCTCGAACCCAGGACTTCTCAGACACTCCCAAACACACCCAAATCACTCAACCACTGAATCAATAGGTATTTGTGCTAAAAACATACAAAAATAAATACCTAAGTTTTGGGGCGTTACACGGCCTAGAACATGGGCTATCACACAACCATGTGACACACAAGCCCTGCTACACGGCTGTGTGTCATTTAAAATTTCTAAGTGTTTTAAGTCAGTGAGTTACATGGCCTGTGACACGGCTTGGCACACGGCACGACCGTGTGACCTTAGTAAGTTACATGGGTGAGGACATGATCGTGTGTCCCTTATTCAATTTTTACATGGCCTAAGCTATGTCACACGGACTAGCCACACGGTCGTGTGACCCTATTTTCTAATTTTTGTAACTTTTTTCTTAAAACTTCTATTTTGTTTTAAATTAGTCCTGAATTGCTTTTAAGTTATTTTTAGGGCTTTAATGGCTTTATTTAGGGATCGAATGCATCTGTTTGATATAGATTTCTGATTGAGATTATTTATTCAATGTTATGATGTTCATGTTATTCTGATTGTTTGGTAATGCTCCAAAATCCTAATCTGGCGTGAAATGGGTTAGAGGTGTTACACATGCAGTCTTTCTTCACCACTATCGGATATGGAAATCATGGTTTGTATTCTCTAACCACTGGCTAGTGGTCTTTCTTACTTTCTTCAACCCTATAATTTTTCTCAATAGCTTCTAGATTTAGCTTCCTTTCAGCCTTACTAGCCTTTCCACGCTTCGAACTGTGATTGCATGGACTTGCTCCTTTGGGTTGGTTTCAGTGTTACTAGGTAAGCTACCTTACTATCTTTCCAAAACCAGTTTAGCAAGCTATCAAATCTAATTTTCAAGCCCTTGAATCAATGCTTGCAGATTTTTCAAAGTTGTCTCAATGTTTTGAAATCTAATCTTAGACACCAAAATAAATTTAGCTAATATCTCTTTAATGTTTGGTTTCTTTTCTTGTTGATAAAGTTGCTGAAAACCAGTAAGGGTTGTGACCTTTGATTACCTTGACCAATCCAATAAAATTTTGGATGATTCCTCAATCCTAGATAATAACTATTGCTATACGGGTTATTTATATGTCTAGAATTATTACCCATAAAGTTGACTTGCTCATGCTCTATGTTAGACTTAAAGGGTAAATATCCTGATTTAATCATCCCCACTCCAGTTACATCGCATTACATTATCGAATTCTCATGTTCACTACAACTCAAATCATCAATCTTTCTACTTAGTGCTTCAACCTGACTAGCCAACATAGCAATTGCATCCATATTAAAACCATCGATTACCTTGATTGGTTTTGTTCTCATGACCTGCCACTAATAATTATTCAGTGTCATTTTTTCAATAAATTCTTGGGCTGACTCAAGTGGTTTTTATCTAATGTTTTGCCAGTTACTGCATCTTACCTGTAATTCCCTCCAGAATCGGGTCCGAGGCATTACTAGGTATAACCACATGATCGCCACTTAGGCTCATTGTGACTACACTCTTAAGTCACTCAACAACCTCATTCTCGACTTACGAGGCCTCACAAGGACTCTCGAGACCTTATCGGAAACTTCTATGATTTAAAACTTCTCCAACTAAATAGGGACTACACACCCGTGTAAGGTGAGACACGCCCGTGGATGTCACACAAGCCCATGCCCTCAACCTGTGCTTAAAAACCCAGGCATTCTGCCAATGCCCCACGGGTAGGGCACACGCCCATACTCACCACCCGTGGTGAACACTGACTACACCACACGGCCTGAAGTCTGGACACACGCCTGTGTGGCTAGCCCGTGGCCTATATTGCTTGATTATGCCAAAGAGACACGGCCAAGGCACACGCCCGTGGGCTGGCCATGTGTCACATATGGCCTAGACACATTCCCGTGTGTCTATCCACATGGACAAGAACAAATCTATGTGCAAAGCTCTTCTCACCCCTCAAGTTTATACAACATATACTTATTCAACTCATCCATAAACAACTCAAACACAAACACAATCTCACATGGATAACTACATCTTTACATATAATAAAGCAGCCAACAACTATGGCATTACACAAAATAGATTATCCATCTATAGGCTAACACATCTTAGCCATTTACAACAAAATTCACTAACTTGTCTAGCCCCTATACATACCATATACAAAACATTTAGTTTAATGTACCGAAATGAGCTGATAGTGTGGGCAATCTTTCGATTAATCCACGTATCTTGATTCAACCCTCTTTCTCTATAAGACAAGGGAAAAGAAAAGGAGTAAGCCGTGAGCTTAGTAAGTTTACACATGAACAATTTAAGCATTCTAGTATAAACTAAACAACAATTAGCATTATACTACCAAATGAATTCACATCCACAATTATGCTTACTCTTTCTATCCCTTACCACATTTCCAAAACATCATGAGTCACATACTAATAATCATTGACATGCACCCCTGCACTCAATACCACATTTACTCGAAAATACAACACATCATTTTATTACACTAATACATCCACACAACTAAATTACTAAGTGGTTTCACATTGAGCCCACCACAATCAAGTAGTAAAGTAGTATCGCACATAACCTACCAAGTATAGTGGTTTCTCACATAGCCCACTAAATAATATACTTAACTGTGGTATCGCACACAGCCCATAGTTGTTAAGTATTAAGGTGGTATCGCATTTAGCCCACCATCAAATATTGTCACTACACATCCACATATCTACTTACTTATTCATTCATTCATGATATCTACCACGTTCATTCCACTTGAACCATATAGGTTCTTAGTCATTCTCATTCATTCTCATTCGTGCTACACACTAGCTAGCATTAAGAACTTATAAGTATAACGCATTGATTACGCATAAACTTACCTCGGTACTCAAAAAGTATAGAGATGTGTAATTTAGTCCACCACGTTGCTCTTGCCTCGGTTTTGATCCGGGCTTCATCTTTCTTGATCTATAATGATAAATTAACTCGTTCAGTACACACATTGACTAAATTGACCATTATCTCATACTTTAGCAAAATTACCATTTTGCCCCTAAATATTCTCATATTTACAATTTTGGCCCAAGGCTCGTAAAGTGATTTTCATTCAACTTTCTAGCCTTTCATGCATAGCCGAACCATTTACTCAACTAAATCAATTATCAATTCTCACTAAATTACACATGTATGACCAAACTCAAAACTTTCACAAACAAGTCCCTACTTGTATTTTTCATGGAAATCACTTAGCAAAATATGTTTCTACTACATCAAGCTTTCATATTCTTCCCTAAAACATTAAAATACATGCATGTCATACATGGGTACATTTTTGAACATCCATCTTAGCTCAACATATAGCTAAAAATAGCTTACTCATGCTACTAGGACTTTCAAAATACGAAGAATATAAAAAACGGAGCTAGAATACACTTACTAGCTAGCTTGAAAAGTCGAAGAGCCCCAACAATGGCTTCGCTCAATTTTTGTCAGCCTGTGGGAAAAAGATAAATGAAAATTCTATCATTTTTTTCCCTTTTTAATCATTTAATTGACAAATGACCAAAATGCATTTTGTCAAACTTTCAAATTTTAACCCATTCATGCCCAATTTTGTCCAAAAATTAAAATTTGGAAAAATTACTATTTAAGGACCTCTAATTGATAATCCAAAGCTATTTCACACAAATAGATTCTAGAATCCCACATTTTGCAACTTTTGCAATTTAGTCCTTTTGGACAATTCAACCGTAATTTAACAAAATTGCTTCATGAAACTTTCACACTAACATGCAAACATGGCATAAACCTCAAAAATTCATACATATACCTCAAATTTGTGGTCTCGTACCACTATTCCGACTAGGCCCTAAATCAGGATGTTACATTCATATAGCCATATATTAATGCCATAACACAAAATAATACTAAAATAATTTTCTTCAACCTCAAATTAGTGGTCTCAAGACCACTATTCTGATTAGCCTCAAAATCGAGTTGTTACAATGAACTTCACTGATATCTATAACTTCGTATAGAATGGCTTCGACAGAATTGAAAGAGTAGAAAGCTCAGTTGCAAGAGTAAACAGATAGGGGTTTTGCACAACTGAGTTTTTCGCCCTGGGGTGCACCAGTATTGTTTGTTAAGAAGAAAGATAGATCAATGGGAATGTGTATTGATTATCGCCAGCTCAACAAATTTATGATAAAGAATAAGTATTCGTTACCAAGAATAGACGATTTGTTTGATCAGTTGAAAGGTGCAACAATTTTTCAAAGATTGATTTGAGATCTAGTTATTATTAGTTGTGAGTTAAAGACTCAGATGTGCCAAAAAATGCATTTAGAATAAGGTACGAACATTATGAATTCCTTGTTATGCTTTTTGTTCTAACTAATGCTCCTGCCATTTTTATGGATTTGATGAATTAGATTTTTAGACCGTATCTAGACAGATTTGTTGTTGTGTTCATTGACGACATTCTGATCTATTCACGAGATGAGTCTAAGCATGCTGAGCATTTGAGGATTGTGTTAAAAACCTTGAGAGATAAACACTTGTATGCTAAATTCAGCAAATGTGAGTTTTGGCTCTAGAAAGTTGGCTTTTTGGGACATATTGTATCGGCAGATGGCATTCGAGTTGATCCGAGCAAGATTTCTACAGTTATTGACTGAAAACCACCTAGAAATGTATCTGAGGTTAGAAGTTTTCTAGGATTAGCTGGTTATTATAGACGCTTTGTAAAAGGGTTCTTGATAATTGCTACTCTGATGACCAAACTGCTTCAGAAAGATGTCAAGTTTGAATGGTCTGAGAAATGTCAACAAAGTTTTGATCAATTAAAAGCATTGTTAATAAAGGCACTAGTACTGGTTCAACCTGAATCAGGGTAAAGAATTTGTGATTTACAGTGACGCGTCATTGAACGATTTGGGTTGCGTATTGATGCAAGAGGGAAAAATTGTAGCTTATGCCTCCAGACAGTTGAAACCGCATGAAAAGAATTATCTTACGCATGATTTAGAATTAGCTACTATAGTTTTTGCATTGAAAATTTGGCATCATCATTTGTACGGTGAAAAATGTCACATCTTTACTGATCATAAAAGCTTAAAATATATTACGACACAGAAAGATTTGAATTTGCGACAACGGAGATGGCTTGAGTTACTTAAAGACTAAGAGTTAGTAATAGATTATCACCCAGGGAAAGCGAATGTAGTCGAGGATACTTTGAGTAAAAATCATTGTTTGCTTTGAGAGCAATGAATACACAGTTGACATTATCTAATGATGGTTTGATTCTAGCTGAGTTAAAAGCTAAACCAATTTTCCTTCAGCAAATTTACGAAGCTCAGAAATGTGATAGTGAACTGCAAACCAAAAGAGTGCAATGTGAGTCGACTAGTGATTTAGAGTACCAAATTGAATATGATGATTGTTTGATGTTCCGAGATAGAATTTGCATACCAAAAAATCCAGAGTTGATTCGAAAAATTTTATATGAGGCACATAGTGGTTGCTTATCCATTCATCCTGGGAGTACCAAAATGTACAATGATTTGAAGAAGCCGTATTGGTGGCCGGGTATGAAACTAGACATTTCTAAGTTTGTATCAAAGTGTTTGATTTTTTAGCAAGTGAAAGTCGAACATCAAGTGCCTTCGGGTTTGCTTTAGCCTGTGATGATACCAGAGTGGAAATAGGATAGAGTGACTATAGATTTTGTATCGGGATTACCCTTGTCTTTGAAGAAGAAAGATGCAATTTGGGTTGTCGTTGATTGACTGACGAAATCAGCACATTTCATCCCGATACGTACTAACTCTTCGCTTGATAAATTGGCTGAGTTGTATATTTCTGAGATCGTTAGATTTCTCGGGGTGCCAATTTCGATTATTTTGGATAGGGATCCGAGGTTTACGTCGCAATTTTGGAAGAAATTGCAAGAAGCTCTGGGTACGAAGTTGAATTTTAGTATAGATTTTCATTTGCTAACTGATGGACAGTCTGAATGAGTAATTCAGATTCTTAAAGATATGCTCCGATGTTGTGTTTTAGAGTTTGAAGGTAATTGGGAAAAATATTTGTCGCTGGTTGAATTTGCATATAATAATAGCTTTTAATCAAGCATAAAGATGGCTTTTTATGAAGCATTGTATGGACGCAAATGCTAAATTCCACTGTATTGGATCGAATAGAGTGAGAAAAAGATTCACGAGGTTGATTTGGTCTGAGAAATCGAAGAAAAAGTGAAAGTAATTCGTGATTGCTTGAAATCAGCTTCATATTGTTAAAAATCATACGCGGATTTGAAACAAAAAGATATTGAATTTCAGATTTGTGACAAAGCAGTTTTGAAAGTATCTCCGTGGAAGAAAAAACTTCGTTTCGGTCAAAAAGGCAAATTAAATCCACGATTCATCAGGCCGTATGAGATTATTAAACGAATAGGGCCAGTGGCATATTAACTAGCTTTACTGTTGGAGTTAGATAAGATTCATAACATATTTTATGTGTCGATGATGCATCGATATAGATTGAATACATCACATGTGATTTCTCCGTCTGAAATTGAAATTCAACCTGATATGACATACAACGAAGAACCGATCAAAATTCTAGCATGTGAGGTTAAACAGTATGAGAAATAAAAGTGTAGCTCTGGTGAAAGTACTTTTGCAATGTCATGGTGTTGAAGAGGCTACATGGGAGCCCGGGGAAGCTATGAGAAAATAGTACCCTAATCTATTCACTGGTAAGATTTTCGGGGACGAAAATCCCAAAGGGGGAGAGTTGTAACAGCCCGTTTTTAGTCAAATCAGAATACTAGTTTTGGGACCACAAATCTGATGTCGTAACATTATTTTAATATTATTTTAAGTGTTTACAACATGATGGTATGTATGTGTGAAAGTTTAGTGAAGAAATTTTAACGTTTGAATAGTTAATTTGATAAAAAAGACTAAATCGCGTAAAGCGTAAAACTTGAGTTCTAATAGCTAAAGGTGTCTAATAGCTATAGAAACTTAAAGTTAAGGTTTTTATGTTGTAAATAGACCATTATAATCATGAGTGGACATATATGGACATTTTATGATGTGTTTTAAATGTTTTATTATTAAGGTTATAATTGTAAATTAGTAATTAAACTTAGCATAAATAAAATAAAGCCAAATTAGCCTTATCATCATCTTCCATAACCGAATTTGAAGGAGAAAAAAAGAGAAGATTAGGGTTCTTCATTTGGCCAAGTAAGCATTAGGTATGTGATTTGCTCGATTTTTGATGATTTCTATGTTTTTGTGATATGATAAACCATAATAGGTACATATTTTAATCCACATTTAGCATACTTTTGGATGATTTAGTCCCTGAATTGTGGAATTTTGTGCTCCTAATCCTTTAATTTCATGTTTTACACTTAGGAGAGCACCGGAGGATGAAAAGAATGAGAAACGAGTTGAAAACGGATAAAATGGGCCAAAGTACGAATTGCACACAGCCTGGGCCCGAAACACACGGCCGTGCCTCCTTCACAGATCCGACCACGGCTTGCCCCAAATCACACGACCGTGCCACACGGGTGTGTCCCTGCTGCAGCAAAGAAGAGTTTCATTCAGATTAGGGTACTTAGAGGCAAAGAAAGACATTCCAAAAGCCTATATAAACACCCTAGAGGCCAACCTAAAAGGGGTCGATTCAGCTAGGCTAAGGAGCCAAGCCAGAGGGCCAGAATTATGGGATTTACTCGAAGAAAGCCAGTTGATTCATCTCAAGAAGCTAGAATCATACTCAAGAAGGAGGATCTTCCCTTCAATTTCCTTCAGGGGGTTTTACGATTTTCTTATGTTTTGTTTTATATTTTATTCTAAGATGTATTCTTTTATAATTATGAACTAAACCCCTCAAATACCTGAGGGGGAAGAAACCTAAGATGGATCTTGTTATTGTTTTTTGAACTATATGATAAATACTTGATTTTTTCTTAACTATGTGTTCTTAAATCTTGTTTTGATATTTCAGGATATTGATTCAAGTATTCATGCCCTTAGGTAGAGGAGGAATATTCTCTATTTAGGAGTAGATCTAGCATAGTTAAGTGGAGTTGATCGCAACCCTAGAGATAGGATGACGAAAATCTGTCGGATTAAGGTCAAACCTAATATGGGAGTCCATAGATCGAGTTAATGCAATTCTAGGGGTTTAAATTAGAAAGAGATTTCAATTAATCAACATAAGGTTATTAATATAAATTAGGGAGTCCTATGGATCAAGTCAAGTGAATAAATCGTCTGGCTCAGAGTAAAATAACAAGTGAAGTCTAGGTGGATTCTTCCTCGGGTATTGTCTCAATCAATTGGTTTTTCCCACAAGTATTTCCCCAATTTATTCTCTTTGTCTTAGCATCTTTAGCTTAGTAGTTAGTTAATTTTAGATTAAACAACAATTCTTTTAATTCTTAGGCTAAATAATAAAAAGAAAGTCAGTATTAGTACTTTTGGTTCCCTTGGGTTCAACAATCCGGTCTTGCCACTAAACTATACTACTGTTCGATAGGTGCGCTTGCCTCAATCGTGGTGATAGTTAGTTTCTAGGCTCGATCATTCATTATATAAAATTTAAGACTTTTTCTACTACCATTAAGTTTTTGGCACCGTTGCTGGGGAACTAAAATATTAAGAATGCTCAATTTTTATTACTTTAGCCTTTTTTTTTTTTTTTTGCAAGTGAATTTTATTTTTACTTTTCTAATTTTCTTTTTCTTTTCCTGGCAGGTACCTCTAGTTTATGACTAGAAGGAACCTGACAGGACCCTTAGTTTATGATAGTGATATTGAAGGTACGGTTCGCAGAAATCGTAGAGAAATAAGGCGAAGCTTAAACTACATACAAGAATAGCAAGAGAACGAAATTAATGCTACCGAAGAGATGGCCGAGAATAATCTGCTACCTTAAGAGGTGGCCAAAAATCATGCTCCTTGAACTATGTATGATTATGCTAAACCTAATTTAACAGGAACTGAGTCAAGTATTGTTAGACCTGCTATTGCTGCAAATAATTTTGAACTGAAACCTAACACAATTCAGATGATACATCAATTTGTTCAGTTTGATGGTTTGCAGGATGAAGACCCAAATAATCACTTGGCAAATTTCCTAGAATTTTGTGATATTTTCAAAATAAATGGCGTTTCTGATGATTCCATTCGTCTTCGGTTTTTCCCTTTTCTATGAGGAATAAAGCTAAATAGTGGTTGAATTCTCTTCCATGAGGATCAATCACTACATGGGATCAAATGACCAAAAAATTTTAATTAAAATATTTTCTGTCGGCCAAAACGCCAAGTTGAGGAATGATATCTCTTCTTTTGTGTAGATGGATTTAGAGACACTTTACGATGCATGAGAGAGATACAAGGATCTATTGAGAAGGTGTCAACACCATGGATTACCTTTGTGGCTATAGGTCCAAACTTTTTACAACGGTGTGAACCCTTCAACCAGGCAGTTGATTGATTCAGCCGTCGGCGGAACCCTGAATAACAAAACACCTGAGGCAGCCTACGAATTCATTGAAGAGATGTCACTGAATAACTATCAGTGGCAAGTTACAAGGATAAAGCCAACAAAAGCCGCCAGAGTTTTCAACCTCAACGCAGTCACCATGCTATCAAATCAGGTAGAGATGTTAAATAAAAAGATTGATGGCTTATGTTGTTCTTCGCAGGTACATCCAAACTATACACTACAATATGAATGGAGGAGGGATAAGCAATACAGAATATCCACCTTACAACCCGAGCGCTGAAAACAAGCAAGTTCACTATATGGGTAACAATTTTAAACCTCAAAATAACCCTTATAGTAATACTTATAATCCAGGTTGGAGGAACCACCTCAATTTCTCATAGGGTGGTCAAGGAAATTAGAGACAACAACCCCCTCCAAACTTCCAACAACAGCCCTACCCACAGGAAAAGAATCCAAACCTTGAGGACATGCTAACAAAATTCATAGTGGTGTTAGAAACACGTTTCCAAAACACCGAAACAACACTTAAAAATCAACAAGCATCGATTCAAGAGATCAAGAACCAGTTAGGGCAACTCGCTAATTTGATCTCTGAACGACCACAAGGTAGCTTGCCAAGTAACACTAAGACTAACCCAAAGGAGCAACTTCAAGCCATAACAGCTCATGACAGTGAAGGGTTAGTGGAATCTGAATCTGAGCCAAGGCAAGAACCTGTGGTAAGTGAAGGTAAGGTTGAGGTAAGCCAAGAAAAACCAAAAGCGATAATTAAAGAATTCCAACCTCGAATACCATACCCCAATGCGATGAAGAAAGACAATACAGATGAACAGTTCGGTAAGTTTCTTAAACTTTTGAAGAAATTACATATTAACTTACCGTTTCTTGAAGCTCTTTCGCAAATGCCAGATTCTAGGAAATTTTTAAAATAGCTTTTGATAAACAAGCAAAAATTATACGAGGAACCACATGTGGAACTAAACGTAGTGTGCTCAGCAATGTTGTAAAATAAACTACCACGAAAATTAAAAGATCCAGGGAGTTTTACAATTCCATGTTTAATTGGTAGTTTATCTATTGATAATGCTTAGCTGATTTAGGGACAAGCATCAATGTTATGTCTTATAAATTATTTAAACAGCTAGGTCTAAGGAAACTCAAACAAACTAGGATGAGTATTCAATTAGCTGATAAAACTATCAGAATTCCTAAGGGTATAATTGAAGATGTACTAGTAAAAATTGAAAAATTCATATTCCCAGTAGACTTTATTGTTTTAGACATGGATGAAAACAATAGTATCCCCTTATTTTAGGAAGACCTTTTTAGCAACTGCCAGAGCTAAAATTGATGTTGGTACAGGTGAACTCATACTCCGTGTAGGTGCCGAATCAATCAGTCTTCAGGCTCTCGACTTAGCTAGGACATCAAGTAATCAAGGTGAGAAAATTAATTTTATTAACGACCATTCGGTTCAACCTTCCTTTTAGGAAACACCACGAGATTACACAACGGAGCCAGATCATAGACCTCGTGCCAATAAAGAAGAGATTTGTAACACCCCGAAATTGGGCCTAATAGAATTGGGCCCAATGGGCCTTGGACGTAAGAAGTGTTTAAAATTTTTGAGAATAAGAGAACGGCATTATTTCAAATTGGAATTATTAGGAAGGCGATTTTGGAAAGTTATGGGTTTCTAGGAAGTTTCGGGTTCGAGTTAGGCTATAGGAAAATTTTAGTGTTGAAGCACTTTAAGGAGAGAAGGAAAGTGGCATCATGACTTAAGGAAATAAGTGTGTATTTTACTAGCACAAGGAGTCTATTGGTAAAGGTGGAAAGTGGCATGTGAAGTGTACTATTGGTCTGAGGTTCGAATCCCGTCTATTGCATTTTTTATTATTTTTTTGTGTTATCCATCCAAAATGTCAGCCATGGATGTATTTATGGTAAGGAAGACTTTTTAATTTATGGAAAGATGACTAAGGGAATATGGTAAGGAGGAAAGCAAGGGAAAAACAAGGAAAGAAATGAAGGAAAAAGGTAAGGAAGGGGAACATGTTTGCCAATTTTGTGGATGATGTTTTGGAAAGAATATTTTTGGTCAACACTCATCTTTTTGGTAAGGTAGTACATGGTTTTGGTAGGGAGAATAGGGGGAGCCGAATTTCTATAGTCCTTTTTGCAATTTTAGTGGATGAGAGGCTTGTCTCTTTTTAGCATTTTTTAGTTTGCTCTTTGGCAATTTCTTCTCTCCTTGCCAAAACTCTAAAGCCAATATTGTACACTATTTTCCCTTGTTTGGCCGAAACACCTAGTCCATTTGTGCACCTTTCTCCTTTGTTTTGCCGAAACTTTCAAGCCATACATTGTTGCTAATTATCATTCTCTTAGCCTTGGTTTCAGAAATTGATTGGTAAGTGGGTGATTAGGCCGAATATTGGTGGAACTCGTTGCAATAGCCAAAGTGCAAGGCTAGATTCTAGAACCTAGTAAGGAAGGATCATGATTGTGGGGGCAACGAAGAGTGGTTCTTTAGGAAATCTAAATCAGGTGTGTAATCTCACACCTCTTTGAATATTTGCATGAAATGTTTTGTGATTCGATGGAAAGATCAAAAAACTAAAAACCGGCATCTGTGACCACATGGGCGTGCGTATGTTCGTAGTGAAAACCATATTTTGTAATGAAACAGTTTTTGGTTAGCAGCAGTGATGTTATTTTGAAAAATCATGAAAAATAGGAGAAAGGGAATTATAAAGTGAATAAGAAATAGAATTAAATCTCATTGTGTCTATTTTTTTATGAAAGAAACAGAGTAGGAAGAGGAATTTTATACTCTGTGATATTTTAATTTTAGTGAGACTAGTTCTGAATGACTTCGTGGTTCCCTGTTCTGTCTTGGAAAAATCATTCAAAATTTTACAAAGTGAATTTGAGTTATAATTTGTATGTATAGATTCCTTGTGAGTCTATTTTCAATAGAAACAAGTGGGAGCAACATATGAAAACTGTACAATGAGATATTTGAATTTAGGGTAAGAGAGGTCAGAACCATTGATCAGTGAAACAGGGGAAAATTTAATGAATAAACTGTACTAAATGGCTAAGCCAAAAATTCTGGAAAAATTTTAGTAAGAAGATATATGAGTCTAGTTTCATGGAAAATTTACGCATCTAAATTTTGAGTTTCCTAACTCGAGTTATAGTCAATTTAGTCAATATGATGCGGATGGATAGTTTCAATTTTTATGCCCCAAATTAGTAGTTAAGTCCGGGGTTGTGAAATTACGAAAATACCCTCAATGGGTAAAATTACAGAAATACCTTTGCGTTGTGAAATTTACCGAAATGTCCCTATGGGCCGATTTACCGAAATGCCCCTATGGGCCGATTTATCGAAATGCCCCTATGGGCCGATTCATTAAAAGTATTCAATAGATTAATGGTTGTTATTTATATGTGGATATTTTATGTTATTTTATATATGTTGCATCTCTTCATATTGCATGGGATGGGAAAAATTGAATGAAGAGAAGTGTACCCTGGTGGCATTGCCACAAATTCTGATAATGGCTATGTGCCAACCTAAATATGACTTTGTGCCATCGTGATTATGGCTTTGTGCCAAACGATTTACCCAAGGTCGTCTGATTATATTACCGTATATGATATTCGGTGGCTCACCACAAATATTATAAAAAGTAGCTTGATCATAGCGTTTACGGTGGCTCAGCCACAAATATTATAAATGGCAACTTGCCTGCGAATTGGTGTGATTGGCGGGGTGGGTTGACTTGATCCCCACAGGTGTGATTGGCTGATACGGGGGTGTGATTGGATGGATGAGTTAGGTTGCATACATTGCACACACACACACACACACACACACACACACACACACACACACACACACACACATATATATATATATTCTGTTATGTAAATGGGTTCGGCCCAAGATTATGCTATATGGGCTCAGGCCTAAATTATTGCTAAATAGATTCAGGCCTAGTGGATGAATGTAAGGGGATTATGCACTGAGTTCTAGTAACTCACCCCTCCTTCTTAATCCTTGCAGGTAATACTCAGTGATGTGGACTTGGGCCATGGATGACTCGGTAGAGGCCATACTTTAGAAATGGTGTTTTCAAACTTTATTAAATTTCTTTTTTCGCTTTATTTCATTACTTTTACTATTTTGGGTTTTAAAGTTGTAATAAGGCCTCTGGGATATGTTTTATTTGCTTTACGTTTAGACGTACTTAATATCTTGCTTGAAATGTTTTAAATGGAGATTTTCTAAAATCATTAATAACGGTTTTCCAAAAAAATTTGATTAACAAATGGATTTCATAGTAAATATGGACAAATAATTTAACTTGGATTTTCTTTTGAAATTATCAACGTTATTTTCAAAAGTTATGATTTTAAGGTTCATTAGTTTGATTTTTGATTTATCAATCAACCTCTTGAAATTAGTAGTATTTTATCAAATATTTATAACCAAGCTTATTTTCTTAACCATAACCAAACAACGCCTACTTTAGTACAAATAATAAGGACTTTATACGTTTTCCTCATGTGACATGTCAGATCCGGTCGTAACGCATGGGCCGGGTTTGGGGTGTTACAAGATTTATGAGGAACGAAGGCTTTAGGTCGACGAACTTGACGAGTGGAAAGCACATTTCAAGGAAAAATAAAAACCACACAAAGTGAAACCGAAGGAATCTCCAGATAAGCTTATAGGAACAGCAAATCACTTCAAAATAGGAGATCAGGTATTGTTGGATAAGAAAGACCCTCAAATTGCCAGTTCAGACCTTAAAACAAACGAAGAAATCCCTTTCACGATACTGAATGTCTTCCCATACAGAACAGTCGAGGTAAGTAATCCCATATTCGGCACTTTTAAGGTAAACACCACTCAACTTAAACTATATATCGATAACCTGAATTGATAGCATGAGAAAGGATTTTCACCCCCTCAAACCACCATGATTATGTGAATGAGAGGTAAGTCTAGCTTAAGACTTTAAGCGAGCACTTCTCGGGAGGCAACCAGAGCACTAACCACATTAACTTTTACATTTTTATTTTTACTTTTATTTTTTCCTTTTCTAGCCCTCACTATAAACTAACCAAAGTGCAGATTTCCATACCACACGACCATGGCCATGGCCGTGTGGACACTATGATTTTCGTACTAGCATGGCAGAGATAGTACGAAATAGGATGAAAAACATCTTCAAGCCACGGGCTCTGACTAAGCACCACGGCCGTGCGACACAATTGTGGCCAACATTGTTTTATCAACACGAGCGTGGTGGCCTGCACACAGGCGTGGGAGAAACGAATGAACCACCACACGGCCATGCGACATAGCCGTGTGATTCGACACACCCATGATACACGGTGTGGGGATGTACCAGAGCTAAAATTTTTATTTAAAGCACCCCTCTCCCCTTCTCACCTACTCCCCATCTCCTTCTTCCATACCCTTTACAACTTCCGTCCCTTATTCATTTTCACCCTTATTCATTCTCCAAGCCCTTGATCTTCACCTCATCCATGTCGAAGAAGTGGAAGGATCCTAGCTCAGTCTCCCTGTGCAAGACCAATCCACATAAGTTCATGCCGGTCGCTTCATTAACTCGACAGGAAAAGAACCTTTGAGTCCATTTAATCTTTCTTTTTCTTTTCTCTTTTCCTTTATTTTCCTTATCTATATTTCTCTTTTACTAAATTTAGTTTATTTTATTTTATTTTCTTGGTTTTAGGTTCTTCAGGCTGCTTGGGAATCACACACCACGGCCTTAGAAATCACACCCACCTCACAAACCATCTAACAATAAGGACTTTTTAGTCCATTAATCTCTTCTTTTAGTCTTATTTCACTTTTTACACTCTTTCTTTTTATTTTTCTTTTATTTAAATATATAATTAGTATATTTTGATTTATTCTTATTATTTCCTGGCTAATTCTTAACGAGCCTCCCAATTTCTTCATCTAGTGCAGAAATTGTGGGCGACCACCGTATCACCACCAGCCACGCCTCCTCCTACTTATCTTTCACCTCCGATCAAGTTTCCACACTTCCAACTCAAGGAATCCATCCGAAATTCAGGAAGTTTCACTTCTCCCTATCTTTTGATTTTCTCACTATAATGTTATTATCTATCTTTATATTAAGGGCAATGTACATCTTAAGTGTGGGGGGTGAAGTTTATTTTGAAAATTTCCTAACTTTTTGCATTATTCTCAAATTCCTAAATGATATCTTGTCTTAATTAATTTCCTCATATCACTAATTAGAATGAAACTTCTGTTGATCCCTGATTTTTATTGATATGTTTTGGATTAAGTCATTGATAATTGTGCAGTGATGTCAATCATGACGAGTCTATTTTCAAAATTAAAATTTTGTTAAGTTGTCTACCTGAATCTAATTATTACCTTGAAGTTTGAAATTTACAATGTTGATATCAAAGACCTATAATTTTTGTGAGATTTTGAGCCTTTTAGAGCATACATTTTTTGTGCTCACTTTATTGATTATGAGTGTGTCAACATTGATTTGTTATTCTAGAACTTGCTTCGATTATACAAGTTGAGAACACATTATTGATTTGATATACATAAATGACAAAGGCACTTAGGATTTAATGCACTTACTCCACTAAAAGCCTACCCTCACAGTTAACCCCTAGTGAATCCCTTTGATCCTAACAAACCTTTTATTGACTCACCCACTAATAATAACACAAAACCCATCTTGTATTTGTTATCACCATTTATCTTGACTACCCTTCTATCGAGACTTGATTTGATCAGTTACCTAATTATTTTATTTCATTAGTTGAATTCATCTTATATTATGTACTTATTTTGATTTGTTCTTAAAAAAATTGAAGTATATTCATTATTAGTACTGTAATTAAGTGAGCTTATACGTTTAAATTCTACATCTTGAAGAAAAAGCTCGAATTATTAGTATTACAAGTTTTCAATTAATGTAATTATTTAGGATTAGTTCATTTTTTCTAGTTAGGTGAATTGTCAATTCAATCTCGATTCTAACCTTCTAATTCAGCCTTTATCCACACCTTTAACCTAAGCCCCGTTACAACCCTCTTAAAGACCTTTTGATTTGTGAATTATCTCATTTTATAGTGGTGGAGATTTGGTTTTCATGCAAGCCTATGGGATTAACATTTCATGTTCGACTTTTTGAGTGCTTAATTTTTAACCTTAAACACTTTAAGTGATTTAAGTGAATCTTTAGTGAGGATGTCAACTCTTGTTGATTTTGAATTAAAGGTTATTATTTAAGTAAAGGGAAACACCTATATTTTCATGCTACAAAAACTATGACTTTGATTGTTTGAATCTTTAGGACCCTTATTACTTACATTATCAATGTATAAATTATCTATGAATTATGATGAAACATTATCGATGAATATTATGAATTGAGGAAGTTCATTTTAATTGTGAGTTGAGAATTTTTGCTCGAGGACAAGCAAAAGCTTAAGTGTGGGGGTATTTGATAAACCGTAATATGCACATATTTTAATCCTATATTTAGCATACTTTTGGATATTTAGTCCCTGAATTGTGGAATTTGGTGCTCCTAATTCTTTAATTTCATGTTTTATACTTAAGAGAGCACCGAAGGATGAAAAGAACAAGAAACGGGCCGAAAACAGAGAAAATGGGCCAAAGTACGAATTGCACACGGCCTTGGTCTGAAACACACGGCTGTTCCTCCTTAGCAGATCCAACCACGGCCTGGCCCCGAATCACACGGTCGTGCCACACGGGCGTGTCCCTGCCACAGCAAAGAAGAGTTTCATTCAGATTAGGGTACTTAGAGGCAAAGAAAGACATTCCAAAAGCCTATATAAACACCCTAGAGGCCAACCTAAAAGGGGGCGGTTCATCTAGGCCAAGGAGCCAAGCTAGAGGGCCAGAATTGTGGGATTTACTCGAAGAAAGCCAGTTGATTCATCTCAAGAAGCCGGAATCATACTTAGGATGGATGATCTTCCCTTCAATTTCTTTCAGGGGGTTTTAGGATTTTTCTTATGTTTTGTTTTATATTTTCTTCTAAGATGTATTATTTTATAATTATGAACTAAACCCCTCAAATACATGAGGGGGATAAAACCTAAGACGGATATTGTTACTGTTTTCTAAACTATATGATAAATACTTGATTTGCTCTTAACTGTGTGTTCTTAATTCTTGTTTTGATATTTCAGGATATTGATTCAAGTATTCATGCCCTTAAGCAAAGGAGGAATATTCCCTGTTTAGGAGTAGATAGCATAGTTAAGCGGAGTTGATCGCAACCCTAGAGATAGGGTGATAAAAATCTGCCGGATTAAGGTCAAAACTAATATGGTAGTCCATAGATCGAGTTAATGCAATTCTACAGGTTTTAATTAGAAAAAGACTTCAATTAATCAACCTAGGGTTAGACGTTAGTAGCCTCGAGAGAGGTATTAATATAAATTAAGGAATCCTATGGATCAAGTAAAGTGAATAAATCGTCTGGTTTAGAGTTAAATAACAAGTGAAGTCTAGGTGAATTCTTCCTCGGATATTGTCTGAATCAATTGGTTTTTCCCACAAGTATTTCCCCAATTCATTCTCTTTGTCTTAGCATCTTTATCTTAGTAGTTAGTTAATTTTAGATTAAACAACAATTCTCTTAATTCTTAGGCTAAATAATAAAAAGAAAGTTAGTATTAGTATTTTTGGTTCCCTTGGGTTCGACAATTTGGTCTTGCCACTAAACTATACTACTGTTCGACAGGTGCGCTTGCCTCAATCGTGGTGATAGTTATTTTCTAGGCTCGATCATTCATTATATAAATTTTAAGACTTTTTTCCACCACCATCATGATTGTTGCATCTAGTACTAGCTAGCCCAGGGACTATTTTGCAAAACTGTTAGAGATTTTGAATGATTCCATTGATGAATACATGAGTATTTTGATGTTTGATGATAGATTATGGATATTTGATGGTAGATAAACAAGTTTTGTAAAGTGATTTTTAGTGAAAATGTAAAATAGGGATTAAATTGAGAAATGTGCAAAGTAAGTAAAATGTGAATAAATGAAAATTATGGGCTGCTAGGGCTATTATGGTAATTCGGCTAGCATGGGTATAATTGGAATTTAATTAATTTGTGATTTTATGTAATAAGGTCTAAATTGTGAAAAATGTGAAAGTTTAGGGCAAAATGTGTAAAATAGCCCTAATGTATATTTTGGATTGAATTGAATAAATAGTTGATTAAATGAGTTAATTTTGAATATATTAGATCAAGAAAAATGAAATTCAGATCAGGATCAAGGAAAAATGAAAGTTACCGACTAATCGAACTCGATTCGCAGCTTTAATATCTGAGGTAAGTGTGTATGTAACAAGCATTATTATAGTTATACTTTAAATGCTTTGATATTGCATAAATTCTGTATACGAGATTAAAGTTATGTTTGACGAAGATTCAGCTATATATGACACTTAGTGTGCGAGATCAAGATAGCTTCGGCTATGTATGGAACTAAGTGTGCGCTTTGAGATAGCTTCGGCTATCTACGTCACTTAGTGTGCGAGATATCAGGTATTCAATGGTATTCCAAATATGTATGAGCTTGTTAGAAATTGGTACAAGTATGTACATGCATAGTATGAGCCTTAAATCGAAGATGTTATGAAGTTTGTATATAAGCATATGAATAAGCATGTGAAAGGTTTGTTAGTAATCACGAATTACATGGTAATATGTTTAAATTGATGAATGGTGTATTTGTGATTAGTTAAGTTTATATCATACGAGCTTACTAAGCTATAAAGCTTACTTTTTTATTTTTCATGTTTTATAGTGATTTCAAAGCTCGCTCAGATTCAGGGATCGTCGAAGGCTACGTCACACTATCCAACCATCACTTTGGTACTTTTGAGTTTATGGTTTGGTCATATGGCATGTATAGGAACTATGGTCATGTTGGTTATGTTTTAGTAGTGAGTTTTGTCATTTGAGATGGCTTGTAAATGTATATGTTTTGGTTTGTGTATATAGCCATGAAAGTTGGCTTGTTTTGGTATGTTTGAGCCTAGTGTATGTACATATAAATGTATGACTTATATTATGAGGGTATCATGCTTGTGAATTTGGTACAAAATGATATATGTTTGGTCAATGTTTATAGATGTGCTAATGCTATTTTGTGATATGTTTAATGTTTCTTGGAAATGGTTGATGAATTGATGATGTTTGTGATTGAGGTTTAGGCTACGTTTGATTTGGTTGTTTTAGGGTTGACTATTATGCTTTGTTTTGGTACCATATGTGTAGGTGAAGGAGTGTATCAAATGGGGTGGCAAAATAGCTTGGTAAATAGCCTATTTTTGTCCATAGAGGCAGAGACACGGGCATGTGTCTTTGCCCGTGTGTGACACACAGTCATGATACACGACCGTGTGTCCCCTAGTGTTAAAATTGAAATAAAGTCAGTATGCTCCTCACTGTCGTGTGATCGGCCGTGTGGAACAAGTCAATATACCCCCCAATTGACACATGGCCTAGCACACGGGCGTGTGACTTGGCCATGTTGCATAAGTCAGTATACTCTATAGGTTTGGCACGGCCTGGCACACGGGCTTGTGTGGCCACTTCGAAGGGTACATGGGCTAGACACATGGGCGTATGGTTGGCCGTGTGACCCGAGTCAGTAAGCTCACTTGTTTGGACATGAGCTGGGACACGGCCATGTGATCCCATTTCGATTGTCCACACACCTGTGACATAGGCGTGTCTGGCACGGCTTGGTCACACGGGCATGTGTCCCCTGTTTTGGAAAAAAATTCTAAGTGCTCAAATTGTTTTAAAGGTTATCAGTTTAGTCCCGAACCACTTTCAATGCATGAATAGGGCCTCATAGGCTCGTATTAGGGACATATTGATTGACGTTGATTGATGAATGTTTGAATTGATGAAATGTATGCTAATAGTATGTATAATTGTGTTGTAAGTTCAGTAATGCTCCTTAACCCTATTTTGGCATTGAACACGGGTGAGGGGTGTTATAGGAACTTTCGGGAAATATACAAAAACCTATAGAAATTGTTCTAGAACCAACTCTTAATAGTAGACTTGCAAATAATTAGCAACATAGGGTGTTTTTTCACAATGGGAGGGTCTCTCGTAGGCTTTAGTTCTTCCAATATGGTGAAAATGTTTTTAACACTGAGTTTTTCGAACAGGAATATGATGACCCACTTACATATGAAGAAGCGATGCAAAGTTTTGATTCCAAGCTTTAGGAAATAGCTGTGAAAACTGAGATGGACTTTATGTATTCCAACTTAGTGTGGGAACTTGTAGACTTATCGGAAGGGGTAAAACCCATAAGGTGTAAGTGGATCTAAAAGAGGAAAAGAAATACGAATGCAAAAGTGGAAACTTATAAGGCCAGATTTGTAGAAAAAGGTTATACTCAAAAAGAAGGTATCGATTATGAAGAAACCTTCTCTCCGGTTGTCATGCTCTAGTTAATCTGCAAATTACTATTCATTGCAACAACTCTCGATTACAAGATCTAGAAAATGGATGTCAAGATAGTGTTTTTGAATAGCTATCTTGAAAAGAACATCTATTTGATGCAACCCACCAGATATATAGTGAGTATAAAGTTTGCAAACTGCTTAGATCCATTATGGAATAAAGCAAGCATCTTGCTCATGGAGCCCAAGACTTTTGGATTTGAACAAAACATAGATGAGCCTTGTGTTTATAAACATTTAGGGGATGGAAATGTGGTCATTCTTATTTTATATGTCGATGAAATTCTACTCATTAGGAATGATGTAGGGACATTGTCATTGGTTAAATAGTGGTTAACCCAACAATTTAGCATGTGTAACACCCTTTACCCATATCTGATGCCGGTACAGGGTACGAGCCGTTACCTTACTTAAACGCATACAAACATATAATTTTGAGTCGTAAAAGTTCATTCAAATTCAAACCTTTTCAAACTTCCTCGTAACGTCCTTAATTAGGGCCTACGAGGCCCAAAACACGCTTTAGGAACCATTCGGGATTAAACCAAGCACTATCGTAAACATTAGAAAATTTAATTGAAAATAGGGGCACACACCCGTGTGGCAAGGGACATGGCCATGTGGGCAGACCATGTGATCACACACGCCCATGTCACTAGCCATGTGGATTTATTTTTCAATTTGAACCTATAGGGGCTTTCACAAGGCGTGGCACACGCTCGTGTCCATGGCCTGTGTCCCTCACACAGCCATGACACGCCCGTGTGTTAAAATCTTAACATTCTATTTCTGACGTCAACAACATTTTAGGGTCACACGGCCAAGGCACACGCCCATGTGCTAGGCCGTGTGGTAAATTTAATTTCGCATTTAAGGTGCAAACTTCACACTTCCTGGGCACATGCCCATGTCCTAAGGTCGTGTCATCCACACAGTTGAGACACACGGCCGTGCCTGAGCCCGTGTGGTTACTACTGTGCATTCTGTTTTGCTAAATTAAGGTGCAGAGGACACACGATCGAACTACACGCCCATGGGGCAAATCGTGTGTCACACACGGCCTAGACACGCGCCTGTGTGTCTACCTGTGTGGACAAAAACAAGGCTATTTACTGAGGCCTTTTTCCACCCTTACTTGCACCATCATAAGCCAAATCAAGTAACACCAATCGACACATAAACATCTGACCAAACCAGCCACAACCAAGACATGCACACATCAAAGCCACTACACTCTATTCGCATGAAACTTATCACATACTTTATCAATCCAATCATGCGACTTACTCATTCATGCACTAACACACCATATATTTCACCATACAAATTGCACATTCATGAAAAACATCATCATTTACATATATCAATAACAAGTATTAGCCATCATCCATGGTTTTATACAAATAGAATCAATCTTCAAGACAAGCCAACACATTTGGCCAAAATAATATGACACTTGACAAAAGACCAAGTCCCTATACATGGCATACTCAAAATAATAAATCTAACTATACCAAATGTTCAGATTGATAGTGTGATCGATGCCTCCGACGTCTGTTGATCCCCGCGCTAGCTTGGTGGAACTATAAGAAAATGAAAAGAGAGAGTAATCATAAAGCTTAGTAAGTTGCATGTAAATAATTAACAACAATTACCATGCATTATCATACTCATAACATATTATAAACTTGCACATAATTCTCAAATGATTAAAGGCATAACTTACTCATTTTCATCCTTACTAATCATACAACATAAATCGAGCTCATTTCTCATGAATTTCGTGTAGGTACCTGTATCACTTACAACATTGTCGTAACTTTTCTCACTTTTGATACAATCTTTAAATTACCCGTTGAACCAGTTGGAATACCAAAGGATACCCGACGAGCCTCACACAAGAGGGTATGATACTGATGCCATGTCCTAGACATGGTCTTACACTGGCTCACATATCGAGGCCGATGCCATGTCCCAGACATGGTCTTATACTAGCTCTCATCTCAATGCTGATGCCATGTCCCAGACATGGTCTTACACTGGCTCTCATAATGTGTCCGATGCCATGTCCCAGACATGGTCTTACACTAGCAAACATATCAACGCAGATGCCATGTCCCAGACATGGTCTTACACTAGCACACATATAAACGCCGATGCCATGTCCCAGACATGGTCTTACACAGTCTCTCATAATGTGGCCGATGCCATGTCCCAGACATGGTCTTACACTAGCACACATATCACCCAAATGGTATGGCATGGATATCCCATCTATTCATAAGGTTCAACCGGGAGTATACCACATCAAATTTCGTCATGCATATTCATAACAATAATTAGACATTTTATTCAATATCAATTGTTTAATGCATAATAACAATAGAGTTGTATTATTTACTTACAACTTAACTCGGTATACAAAATATAGGCGACTAATTCGATCTAATCCAATAGTTTGGTTTTCCCCCGGTCTAGATCCGAATTCTTTTTTTCTTGATCTATAATGAAAAATTTACTTATTTAATCACCACATTAATCAAGACATTCCAAAATTCTTATTTTGGTAAAATTATTGTTTTGCCCTTAGACTTTCACAAAATTACAATTTTGCCCCTAAGCTCATAAAACGATTTTAATCAAATTTCCTATTTTAACAAGCCTAACCAAACCTTTATTACTCTTATAGCAACTCACAATTCCAATTATTTCACACATTTACAACCAATTTATAACTTTTACAAAAAGGTCCATTTTAGGTGTTTTCATGAAAAATCATTTCACAAAAGTTGCCTATTAAACAACCAAGTTTCATCTTCTTTCACAAAATTTCAGCAAACAATATAAATACTCTCATGTCAAGACCCTAAACTCTCAACTATTTTGCAAAATAGTTCCCTCATTAGCTAGATTAAGCTATAGGGGTTCCAAAAACACAACAATTAACAAAAACAACCACCAAAATCACTTACTTGCAAGAGAAAAGCTTGGCTGAAATTTGAGCTCTCAAAACCCTTAAGTTTGCTGAAAATTTCGGTGGAAGAGAAAGAAGATGGGAAAACATGATGACTTTTTCTTTGTTTTATTTTATTTTATTCATTTAGTCACCTAATGCTACCAAACTTTGACCAATTTCATGAATTAAAAATTCATGTCCAGCCACCATAATTTCATTGGTCTATTTACTCAACAAGGACTGCTACTATAGTGTTCCTTGGCTATTTAACACCTTTAGCTTGTAGAATAAAATTTTTGCACTTTATGCGATTTAGTCATTTTTCAATATTAAGCATGAAATCTCTAAAATTAATGTACCAAAATTTTCAAACACTGATATAATCATGCCATGAAACTTGCAATAATATTAAAATAATTTCTCTGACCTCGAATTTGTGGTCTCGAACCACTATTCTGACTAGGCCCAAAATCGGGCTGTTACAATCTCCCCTTAGGGATTTTTGTCCTCAAAAATCTTACCATTAAAAAGGTTTGGGTATTGGTCTCTCATAGTCTCCTCGGGTTCCCATGTGGCTTCCTCGACCCCATGTCTATGCCATAATACCTTTAAAAGTGCTATACTCTTTAATTTCTTGACCTCCCGATCTAAAATCTTAATTAGCTCTTCACCATAGGTCATATCCGGTCGAATTTCAACCTCTGCTGGTGAAACAACGTGTGAAAGGTTAGAACGATAATGGCGCAACATAGTTACATGGAAGACATCATGGATCTTCTATAACTAGGACGGTAAGGCTAATCGTTATGCTACCGGTATAATTCTTTCAGTCACCTCATATGGCCCAATAAAATGTTGACTTAATTTGCCTTTCCTATCGAATCTGAGGACTTTCTTCCACGGGGATACTTTCAAAAACACCTTATCACTGACTTGAAACTCAATTTCTTTTCCTTTCAAATCCACGTAGAATTTTTGTCTATCTGAAGCGGCCTTCAAACAACCACGAATCACTTTTACTTTCTCTTCTGTTTCTCTGACTAAGTCAACCACGTGTATATGATTTTCTCTGAGTTCGGTCTAATACAAGGGGGTTCGGCACTTACGCCCATACAAAGCCTCATAAGGCACTATTTTAAAACTCAATTGATAACTATTGTTGTAGGCAAACTCTACCAACGGTAAATACCTTTCCCAACTGCCTTAAAACTCAAGAACACAACACCGTAACATATCTTCATGAATCTGAATTACTATTTCAGACTGACCGTCGATTTGCGGGTGAAAAGCAGTACTAAAATTTAGTTTCATCCCCAATGCTTCTTGCAACTTTTTCCAAATTCGTGATGTGAAAATCGAATCTCTATCTAAAATGATTGATAAAGGTACCCGTGAAGTCTCACAATTTCAGAAACATACAAGTCGGCCAATTTCTCAAGTGGATAATCGGTACGCACCGGTACAAAATGAGCTAACTTAGTTAGCCTATCAACCACAACCCAGACAACATCTTTCTTCTTTCGTGTCAATGGCAATCCAAACACAAAATCCATGGTAATACGGTCTCATTTCCACTCGGGAACCATCATGGGTTGAAGTAAACCCAAAGGTACTTGGTGTTCGGCTTTCACTTGCTGACAAATTAAACATTTAGAGACAAACTCTGAGATGTCTCTTTTTAATCCTGACCACCAATACATTTTCACACTACCCAGATGGATAGACAAACAACTACAATGGGCCTCTTGCAAAATCTTCTGAATAAGCTCTTCATCCTTAGGTACACAAATTTTGTCTCTAAACATTAAACAACCATCTAAATCAATCCAAAAGTCTAATTTTATACCCATCTCGCACTGAGTTATCTTAGCTTGCAATTCTTTATCACCTTTCTGAGCTTTCCAGATCTATTGCAAAACCATTGGTTTCACTCTCAAATTGACTAAAATCAAACCATCGTCAGTTACTAACAATTGAGTGTTCATAGTGCTCAAGGAAAACAATGACTTCCTACTCAAAGCATCGGCGACCACGTTCGCCTTTCCAGGGTGATAGTCAATCATCAACTCATAATCCTTTATCAACTCTAACCATCTCTAATGCCGTAGGTTTAATTCCTTTTGATTCATCAAATACTTTAGACTTTTATGGTCGGTGAATACTCGGCATCTCTCGCCTTACAAATGGTGTCTCCAAATCTTCAGTGCAAACACTATGGCGGCTAACTCTAAGTCGTGAGTCGGTTACTTTTCCTTATGCGGCTTCAGTTTTCTCAAGGCATATGCTATTACCTTACTTTCTTGCATAAGCACACACCCATATCCATTTAAGGATGTATCGCTATACACCACAAATTCCTTTCCCGATTCTAGTTGCACAAAAACCGGGGCTTTAGTCAACAGTGCTTTTAGTTTCTCAAAACTCTGTTGGCATTTTTCTGTCCATTCAATTTTGACATCTTTCTGTAGCAACCTCATTATTGGAGTAGCAATCATGGAGAATCCTTTAACGAATCATCTGTAGTAACCCGCTAAGCCTAAAAAGCTTCTAATCTCCATTACACACCTCGGCGGTTTCTACTCAACAATAGCTGAGATCTTACTCGGGTCAACTCTAATTCCAGCACCTGACAAGATGTGTCTTAAAAATCCGACCTCTCAGAGCCAAAACTCACTTTTACTAAACTTGGCATACAACTGATTATCTCTTAAATTCTGCAAAACAGTTCTCAAATGCTTCGCGTGTTCACTTCATCATGAGAATAAATTAATATATCATCGATAAAAACAACTACAAACTTATCCAAGTACTTTCGGAAGATACGGTTCATTAAATCCATAAATACTGCAGGAGCATTCGTTAAGCCAAAGGACATGACTAGGAACTCATAATGGTCGTACCTCATCCGAAATGCAGTTTCCGGTACATCTTGTTCCTTAACTCACAGCTGGTAATAACCGAACCCCAGGTCTATATTAGAAAACATTGTGGCTCATTTCAATTGGTCAAACAGATTATCGATCCTTGGAAAAGGATACTTGTTCTTTACAGTCACCTTGTTGAGCTGTCTGTAGTCTATACATAACCTCATCAACCCATCTTTCTTTTTCACAAAAAGTACTGGAGTACCCCACGGAGAATAATTAGGCCTCGCGAAACCTTTATCTTTTAACTCTTGTAGCTGAACCTTCAACTCTTTTAACTCCAACGGTTCCATCCTATACGAGGCAATCGAAATAGGTGCCGTACCAGGGACCAACAAATACCAAACTCAACTTCCCTAGTTGGAGGCAATCCGGGTAACTCCTCCGGAAACACTTCCGGATACTCATTGATAAACCACAATATACACATATTTTAATCCCACATTTAGCATACTTTTGGATGATTTATCCCTTTAATTATGGAAATAGGTGCTCCTAATCCTTTTTTTTTCATGTTTTATACTCAGGATAGCACCGGAGGATGAAAAGAATGAGAAACGGGCTAAAAATAGAGAAAATGGTCCAAAGTACAAAACTTCGATGGCCTGGCCCCCAAGCCGCATCGCCGTGCCTCTCTAACAGGTTCGACCATGACCTGGCTTCGATTTACATAGGTGTGTCCTTGTTGTAGCAAAGAAGAGTTTCATTCGGATTACGGTACTTAGAGGTAAAGAAAGGCATTCCAAAAGCTTATATAAACACCCTAGAGGCCAAACTTTAGGGGCGTTCAGCAAAGCCAAGGAGCCAAGCCAGAGGGGCCGAATTGTGGGATTCACTCGAAGAAAACCAGTTGATTCATCTCAAGAAGCCGGAATCATACTCAAGACTGAGGATCTCTCCTTCAACTCCTTAAGGGGGTTTTAGGGTTTTCTTTATGTTTTTTTTTATATTTTCTTCTGAGATGTACTCTTTTATGATTATGAACTAAACCTCTCAAATACCTGAGGGGAATGAAACCTAAGATAGATCTTGTTATTATTTTCTAAGCTTTATGATAAATACTTAATTTGTTCTTAACTATGTGTTCTTAATTCTTGTTTTGATATTCCAGGATATTGATTCAAGCATTTATGCCCTTAGGCAGAAGAGGAATAGACCCTGTCTAAGAGTAGATCTAGCACAGCTAAGCAGAGTTGATCACAACCCTAGAGATAGGATGACGAAAATCTGCCGAATTAGGGTCAAACCTAATATAGGAGTCCATAAATCGAGTTAATGCAATTCTAGGGGTTTTAATTAGAAAGATATTTTAATTAATCAACCTAGGGTTAGACGTTAGTATCCTCGATAGAAGTATTAATATAAATTAGGGAATCTTATGGATCAAGTCAAGTGAATAAATCGTCTGGTACAAAGTTAGATAACAAGTGAAGTCTTGGTGGATTCTTCCTCGGGTATTGTCTTAATCAATTGGTTTTTCCCTCAAGTATTTCCTCAATTCCTTCTCTGTGTCTTAGCATCTTTAGCTTAGTAGTTAGTTAATTTTAGATTAGATAAAAATTCTCTTAATTCTTAGGCTAAATAATAAAAAGAAAGTTAGTATTAGTACTTTTGATTCCTTTGGGTTCGACAATCCTGTCTTTCCATTAAACTATACTATTGTTTGATAGGTGCACTTGCCTCAATCGTTGTCTTAGTTAGTTTCTAGGTTCGATCATTCTTTTTATAAATTTTTAAGACTCTGACACACGATCAAGTTTCTGGCGCTGTTGCCAGGGAACTAAAATATTAAGAATGCTCAATTTTTATTACTTTAGTAATTTTTTATTTTATTTTATTTTTCTGAAATTTTATTTTATTTTTACTTTTATAATTTTCTTTTTCTTTTTATTTGTTCCTAACAGGTACCTCTAGTTTATAACTAGAAGGAACCCGACAGGACCTCTACTTTACGATAGTGAAATTGAAAGTACAGCTCGCAGAAATCATAGAGAGATAAGGTGAAGCTTAAATTACATAGAAGAAGAGCAAGAAGATGAAATTAATACTAACGAAGAGATGGCCGAGAATAATCCACTACCTCAAGAGATGGTCAAAAATCATGCTCCTCAAACTATGTATGATTATGCTAAACCTAATTTAACAGGGACTGAATCGAGTATTGTTAGGCCTGCTATAGTTGCTAGAAACCTAACACTATACAAATGATTCAACAGTTTTTTCAATTTGATGGTTTGCAGGACGAAGACCCAAATACTCATTTAGCAAATTTTCTAGAAATATGTGATACTTTCAAAATAAATGGCGTTTCTGATGATGCCATTCGTCTTCGGTTAATTCCCTTTTCATTAAGGAATAAAGCCAAACAGTGGTTGAATTTTCTTCCATGAGGATCAATCACTACATGGGAACAAATGACCAAAAAATATTTATTAAATTATTTTCTGCCGGCCAAAACAGAAAAATTAAGGAATGATATCTCTTCTTTTGTGCAGATGGATTTAGAAACACTATACAATGCATGGGAGAGATTCAAAGATCTAATGAGAAGGTGCCCACACCATGGATTACCTTTGTGGCTACAGGTCCAAACTTTTTACAATTGTGTGAACCCCTCAACCAGCAAGTTGATTGATTCAGCCGCCGGGACCTTGAACAACAAAACACCTGAGGCAGCCTACGAATTCATTGAAGAGATGTCACTGAATAACTATCAGTGGCAAGTTATGAGAACAAAGCCAACAAAAGCTGCCAGTTCTTTCAACCTCGACGCAGTAACCATGCTATCAAATTAGGTAGAACTGTTAAATAAAAAGATTGATGGTCTATGTGGCTCTTTGCAGGCACATTCAGTTATTCAGTATAATACGAATGGAGGATGGATGAACAATATTGAATATCTTCCTTACAACCCGAACGCTAAAAATGAGCAAATTCACTATATGGGTAACAATTTTAGACGTCAAAATAACCATTATAGTAGTACTTACAATTCAAGTTGGAGATCCCATCCCAATCAAAGACAACAACCTTACCCATAAGAAAAGAAGCCAAATCTTGAAGAGATGCTAACAAAATTCATAGAGGTGTCAGAAACCCGTTTCCAAAATTTCGAAACGATATTGAATAATTAGCAAGCATCAATTCAAGGGCTTTTAACAAACAAGTGAAAGTTAGACAAGGAGCCGCATGTGGAATTAAACGCAGTGTGCTCAGCAATGCTGCAAAACAAACTACCATGAAAATTAAAAGATCCAGGGAGTTTTACAATTCCATGTTTCATTGGTAGCTTAACTATTAATAACGCGTTAATTATTTAGGGGCAAGCATAAATGTTATGCCTTATAAATTGTTTAAACAACTAGGTCTAGGGAAACCCAAACAAACTAGGATGAGTATTCAATTAGCTGATAAGACTATTCAAATTCCTAGGGGTATAGTTGAAGACGTACTCGTTAAAATTGACAAATTTATATTCCCCGTAGACTTTGTTGTTCTAGATATGGATGGGGATAGTACGGTTCCTTTAATTTTAGGAAGGCCCTTTTTAGCAACTACCAGATCTAAAATTGATGTTAGTACAGGTGAACTCACACTTCGTGTAGGTGACGAATCAACCAGTCTTCAAGCTTTCGACTTAGCTAAGACATCGAGTGACAACGGTGAGAACGTAAATTCTATTGATAATCATTCGGTTCAACCTTCTTTACAGGAAGCACCACGATGCTACATATCTAAGCCAATTCATAAACCTCATGCCAATAAAGAAGAAATTTATGAGGAGCAAAGGATTCAGATTGATGAACTAGACGAGTGGAAAGCGCATTTCAAGGAGGAATCAAAACAACGCAAAGTGAAACCGAAGGAACCCCCAAACGAGCTTATAGGAACGTCAAATCACTTCAAAATGGGAGATCAAGTACTGTTAGAGAAAGCAGACCCTCGAACTGCCACTTTAAACCTTAATACAAATGAAGAGATCCCGTTTAAGTTAATTAATGTCTTCCCATATGGCACAGTCGAGGTAAGCAATTCTACATTTGACACTTTTAAGGTAAATGCTACTCGACTCAAACTATATAATGATAGCATGAGAAAGGATTTTTCACTCCTCAAACCACCATGAATGTGCGAATGAGAGGTAAATATAGCTTAAAACTTTAAACAAGCGCTTCTCGGGAGGCAACCCGAGCACTAACCCCAGTTATTTTTATTCTCTTTCTTTTTAGCACCTAACTACAAACTAACCAAGTTAATGAAGCGCATATTTTTGTACCACACGGCCTTGCACACGGCTGTGGCCGTGGCCATGTGGATACTACAGATTTTAGTACTGGCATGACAGAGACAGTACGAAACAGGATGAAAAATATCTTTAAGCCACGGGCTCCGACTAAACACCACGGCCGTGCAACACAGCCGTGGTGACACTGTTTTATCAACATAGGCATGGCAACCTGAATATCAGACGTGGGAGAATCGAATGAATCACCGCACGGCCATATGATACGGTCGTGTGACACAACACACCCCTGAAACACGGGCGTGGGTATGTACCAGAGCTGAAATTTTTATTTAAAACACCTACTCCCCTTCTCACCCACTCCCCATCCCCTTCTTCCATACCCTTTACAACTTTCCTCCCTTTTTCATTTTCACCCTTCTTCATTCTCCAAGCCCTTGATCTTCACCTCATCCATGTCGAAGAAGCGGAAGGATCCTAACACACTCTCCCTGTGCGAGACCAATCTACATAAGTTCATGCTGGCCGCTTCATTAACTCGATAGGAAAGGACCTTTGAATCCATTTAATCTCTCTTTTTCTTTTCTCGTCTCTTTTAATTTCCTTCTCTTTGTCTCTCTTGTGCTAAATCTATATTACTATATTTTGATTTTGTTTATTTACGTTGTTCAGGCTGCTTGGGAATCACACCACCACGACCCTAGTAACCACCGCCACCAATGCCTCTTCATCATTCTCAAGAAATCCATCCAAAAATTTAGGAAGTTCACTTCTCTCCCTATCTTTAGATTTTCTATTATAATGGTATTATATATCTTTGTACATTGAGGGCAATGTACATCTTAAGTGTGGGGGTGAAAAATTATTTAGAAAAGTTCCTAACTTTTTGCATTATTCTCAAATCCCTGAATGATATCTTGTCTTAAGTAATTTTCTCATATCACTAATTAAAATGAAATTCATATTGATTTATGATTTTTATTGATATGTTTTGGATTAAGTCATTAATAATTATACAGTGATGATTTAAACCTAAAGATACTAGAGAATCAAGCATGATGAGTCTATTTTCAAAAATTAAAATTTTGTTAGGTTGTCTACCTGAATCTAATTATTACCTTGAAGTTGGAAATTTACAAGGTTGATATCAAAAACCCATAATTTTTGTGAGATTTTGAGCCTTTTAGAGCATACATTCTTTTCGTGCTCACTTTATTGATTATGAGTGTGTTAAAATTGATTTGTTATTCTAGAACTTGCTTCGATTGTACATGTTGAGACCATATCTTTGATTTGATATACTGAGATGATAAAGGCATTTAGGATGTAACCCACTTACTCCACTAAAAGCCTACCCTCACAATTAACCACTAGTGAACCCCTTTGATCCTAACAACCATTTTATTGATTCACTCGCTAATATTAACCTAAAACTCATCTTGTAGTTGTTAAAGTTCTTTCTTATTACTTGATTTGTTCTTAAAAAAATTTCAAAGTATATTCATTATTAGTTTCGTGATTAAGTGAGCTTATACATTTAAATTCAACATCTTGAAGAAAAAACTCGTATTATTAGTATTTCAAGTTTTTAATTGATGTAATTATTCAGGATTAGTTCATTTTCCTAGTTAGGTAAATTGTCAATTCAATCCCAATTCTAACCTTCTAATTCAACCTATAACCACACCTTTAACCTAAGCCCAACCCTTTTTAAAAGACATTTTGATTTGTATATCATCTCATTTTATAGTGGTGGAGATTTGATTTTCATGCAAGCCTATGGGATTAACTTTTCATGTTCGACTTTTGAGTGCTTAATTTTGAACCTTAAACACTTTTGAGTGATTTGAGTGAATCTTTAGTGAGGATGTCAACTCTTTTCAATTTTGAATTAAAGGTAATTATTTAGATAAGGGGAAACACCTATATTTTCGTGCTACAAACTTGTGACTTTGATTGTTTAAATCTTTAGGACTCTTTGAGTTAAATTATCCATGTGTAAATTATCTATGAATTATGATGAGGCATTGTTGATGAATATTATGAATTGAGGAAGTTCGTTTTAATTGTGAGTTGAGAATTTTGCTTGAGGACAAGTAAAAGCTTAAGTGTAGGGGTATTTGATAAACCATCATATACACATATTTTAATCCCACATTTAGTATACTTTTGGATGATTTATCCCTTTAATTATGGAAATAGGTGCTCCTAATCCTTTGTTTTCATATTTTATACTCAAGAGAGCACCGGAGGATGAAAAGAGCGAGAAACAGGCCGAGAACGTAGAAAATAGGCCAAAGTACGAAACTCACACGACCTGGCCCCCAAGTCACACGGCCGTGCCTCTCTAACAGGTTCGACGACGGCTTGGCTTCATTTACACGGACGTGTGCCATGGGCATGTCCTTTCGTAGCAAAGAAGAGTTTCATTTAGATTAGGGTACTTGGAGGCAAAGAAAGGCATTCCAAAAGCTTATATCAACACCCAGGGGCCAACCTTTAGGGGGCGTTCAGCTAGGCCAATGAGCCAAGTTAGAGGGGACAAATTGTGGGATTCACTCGAAGAAAGCCAGTTGATTCATCTCAAGAAGCCGGAATCATACTCAAGACTGAGGATCTCTCCTTCAATTCCTTTGGGGGTTTTAGGGTTTTCGTTATGTTTTGTTTTATATTTTCTTTTGAGATGTACTCATTTATGATTATGAACTAAACCTCTCAAATACCTGAGGGGGATGAAACCTAAGACAGATCTTGTTATTGTTTTCTGAGCTGTATGATAAATACTTGATTTGTTCTTAACTATGTGTTCTTAATTCTTGTTTTGATATTCCAGGATATTGATTCAAGCATTTATGCCCTTAGGCAGAGGAGGAATAGACCCTATCTAAGAGTAGATCTAGCATAGTTAAGCGGAGTTGATCGCAACCCTAGAGATAGGATGCCGAAAATCTGCCGAATTGGGGTCAAACCTAATATGGGAGTTTTAGAAAGAGATTTTGATTAATCAACCTAGGGTTAAACGTTAGTAGCCTCGAGAGAGGTATTAATATAAATTAGGGAATCCTACGGATCAAGTCAAGTGAATAAATCGTCTGGTTTAGAGTTAGATAACAAGTGAAGTCTAGGTGGATTCTTACTCGAGTATTGTCTTAATCAATTGGTTTTTCCCACAAGTATTTCCCTAATTCCTTCTCTGTGTCTTAGCATCTTTAGCTTAGTAGTTAGTTAATTTTATATTAGATAACAATTCTCTTAATTCTTAGGCTAAATAATAAAAAGAAAGTTAGTATTAGTACTTTTGGCTCCTTTGGGTTCGATAATTCGGTCTTGCCATTACACTATACTATTGTTCGATAGGTGCACTTGCCTCAATCATTGTCCTAGTTAGTTTCCAGGTTCGATCATTCTTTTTATAAATTTTTAAGACTCTGACACACGATCACTCATATACCACTGTCACTGACTCAATCTTTACTTCTGAAAATTAAGTATTCAACACAAACGTGAGATAAGACTCATACCCTTTTCTTATACATTTCTCAACCGCCAACGAAGAAATCACTACAGGCAAGCTATCCGATTCACCTGATTCAACTCGAAGGATATCCCTATTTTCACATTTCAGTTCAGTAAATTTTCTCCCACAATTTACTATCACATCATGAGCTGTTAACCAGTCCATACCAAGAATCACGTCAAATTCATGAAACGGTAGCAGCATAAGATTAGCCGGAAAACAATGACCTCTAATTGTTAAGGGACAATTTCTGCACACTTGGTCAACTAGCACATGCTTGCCTAAAGGGTTTGACACTTTTACCACAAATTTTGTAGACTCCACAGACATATTCATGCTAGACACCAACTTTATACAAATATAGGAATGGGTAGATTCCGGATCAATCAAAGCAACAACAGAAATATCATAAAGAAAAAACACTCGTAATCACATCTGGGGATGAAGCCTTTTCGTGAGCGCAAATAGCATAAGTCCTTGCGGAGCTTTACCTTCTGATCTTACAGTGGAATCTCTAGGCGCACCTCTACTGCTAGCCCTACTTCCTGGGTTCTTTTCTATGGTTTACCTCTAGAAGGAGCGTTACCCGATCTCACACCTTGAACTCTATCTTTCTCAACCATCTTGGGACAACTACAAATAAAATGGTCTAGTGACCCACATTTGAAACAGCCTCTTTCATTTCCTCGGTTTAACTATTCCTCTTTAGCTTATCGAAACTCTCTTGTTGCTTCTCAGACCACACAAATGGAACTCCTTTTCTCAGCAGTTTAGTCAACGGTGCTGCAATTAAGGAGAAATTTTCCACAAATCTTCGGTAATATCCTGCCAACCCCAGAAAACTTCAAATTTTCGTAACCGACCTCGGTGGTTTCCACTCCAATACTGCCTTAATCTTACAGGGATCCACCCAGATGCCCTCAGCTGAAACAACATGCCCTAGAAAAGTTACCTCCTTGAGCTAGAACTCACACTTGCTGAATTTTGCGTACAACTGTTTCTCCCTTAAAACTTGCAGAACCACAGAAAGATGTGCGTCATGCTCCTCCTTAGACTTCGAGTACACCAAAATGTCGTCTATGAACACCACGACGAATCGGTCCAGATAGGGTTGGAAAACCCGGTTCATCATGTCCATAAACGCTACCGGTGCATTCGTCAAACCAAAAGGCATTACCAGAAACTCGTAGTGTCCATACCGAGTACGGAATGCCGTCTTGTGTATTCGATGAGTTGTCTTGCACACCAGAGGAGTGCATGAAGTGTGTAGTGTCACTTCTATGAGACTTGACTTACCAATGGTGGAACAGCCTTGTGTCGGTTGTACCAAGGGAAAGGATTACATGGGAGTTTTTCCAAGAGGAATTCTGAAAGAAGTATATTAGTCAGAGGTTTATAGACCAGAAAAGAAAGGAATTCCTTGAGCTAAAACAAGGCCAAATGACGGTAACCGAGTATGAGCATGATTTTGTAAGGCTCAGCAAATACGCTCAGGAGTGTGTATCCACCAAAGCCATCACGGATTAAATGAAGACATCTGACTATTAGTTATCATCCTGGAATTAAAGGAGTTTGTAGTACTTGTTGAGAGAGCTTGTAATGCAGAGGAATTGGCCAAAGAGAAAAGGAAGGCTGATATTGAGTCCCGTGACTCAAAGAAATGACATATGGGAAAATCATTTCAGTCCTCATCCAAGAAATCAAGAGAGTTCACTACTTGATCCCCTACTTCAGTTGGATTCTCAAACAGAAATAAGAATAAGCAGTATACAGTATCTAAAGCTAAAACCACTTCTATTGCGAGTGTTGGTAGTGCTCAATCGAACAGGCCAGAATGTTCATAGTGCGGTAGACGTCATTTCGATGAGAATTCTGGCCACTGCTCGAATACACTAATGGTATTTTCTAGCCAGAATTCTCCTCTCTCTAGGTCATCATCTATATTCGCTCGAAACTCCTTGGCCCCTTACTTTCGAATTCTGCCTACTAGAGGTTTTTCCCTTCTTAACATCTCCACCACTTGGGGAGCTACAGGGGCAAATTGGGAATTAGAGGGGGTGGAGGAGGTGGAGCGTTCAGGTTTGCACGAACAAACTCCGAATACCAAGCATTCATCATATGGAAGAAGGCTTCTCTAGCCTCTCCACCCTGACTCAGTGTCACGGGCCCACTCTCGATGGCCTTGATCCCTCGGCGAGGCCGGTGCATTACTCTTGACTTTATCTGCCACTGCTCCTTCGGGATCCATTTACTATATAAAAACACATTTTAAATTGTCAGGAGTCATCACACTATCATAATTCATATATGGCATGTATGGTTAGACTCGTACACATGCTAGTTAGTCCAAGAATCGACTAAACCATAGCTCTGATACCACTAAATGTAACACCCCTTACCTGTATCCGATACCAGTACAAGGTACAAGGCGTTACCTTACTTAAACACATACAAACATATAATTCTGAGTCGTAAAAGTTCGTTCAAATTCAAAACTTTTCAAACTTTCTCTTAATGTCCTTAATAAGGGCCTACAAGGCCCAAAACACGCTTTAGGAACCATTCAAGATTAAACCGAGCACTATCGTAAACATTAGAAAATTTCACTAAAAATAGGGGCACATGCCCTTATGGCAAGAGACACGCCGATGTGGGCAGACCTTGTGATCACACACGCTCGTGTCCTTAGCCGTGTGGATTTATTTTTCAATTTGAACCTATAGGGGTTTCACACGGCTTGGTACAAGCCCGTGTCCATAGCCTGTTGATGGAAGCTCGAAACAACTATTATTTTGACAAAGGCAAGCACACCTATCGAACAGTAGTATAGCTATGGTGAGTCGGGAATATCGTATCCTCAAGGACTAAGAGTACTTAGTAATAACTATCTTTTTATTATCTAGCCTAATAATTAAAGGGGATCTGCTTTTAATTTAAAATTTAACTAACTTATGAACTTGATAGGGAGTAAACTGGGAGAATACTTTGGACAACTTATATGAGATGGACGACTCCTAAGGAAGAATCCACCTAGACTTCACTTATTACTTTTGATTCATGTGATTTATTCACTTGACTTAATCCGTAGAAATCCCTGAATTATATCAATACCTCTTTCGAGGCTACTAACAACTAAATCTAGGTTGATTAATTGAAATCTCTTTCTAATTAAAACCTCTATTATCACATTAATTCGATCTATGGATTCCCATATTAGGTTTTACCCTAATCCGGCAGAATTTCATCACCCTATTTTTAGGGTTGCAATCAATTCTGCTTAATTATGTTGATCTACTCTTAAACAGGGACTTTTGCTCCACTGAATAAGCACATTCGACTTGAATCAATAGCCTGAATTATCAAAACAAGAATAAAACTCACAATTAAGAATAAGCACAAGTATTTATCTCATAAATCAACGAATAATAAGATCTATCATAGGTTTCATCCCCTTAGGTATCTGAGGGATTTAGTTCATACTAGAAGAGGAAAATATCATAAAATAGGGAAAACCACAAAACATAATGAAAACCTAAAAAACTCCTAAAAAACTTGATAGGAGATCTTCAGTCTTGATGGAGATCCTTCTCCTAAGCTGTTCTCGATGGCTGTCTTGGAGTATTTTCTCCTTCTACTCGGCATCTATTTGGTGCCTTGTCAACTCTCCATTTAAGTTTCCTTCTAGGGTGTTTATATAGGCTTTGAGATGCCTTTCTTGGACCGAAAGTATCCTAATTCGAATGAAATTCTTCTTTGCTGTGGCAGGGACATGCCCGTATGAATCGAGCACAGGCCATGTTCGAGTCTGCGAAAGTGACACGACCGTCTGGTGAACTCCAGGCCGTGTTGATTTCACAATTTGGCCCAATTTCTCTATTTTTGGCTTGTTTCTCTTTCTTTTCATCCTCCTATGCTCTCCAGAGTATAAAACATGAAATTAAGGGATTAGGAGCATATAATTTCATAATTCAAGGGCTAAATCATCCAAAAGTATGCCAAATGTGGGATTAAAATATGTATAAATTACTGTTTATCACCTGTGTCCCTCACACGATCATGACATGGCCGTGTCACTGCCTGTATGTTAAAACCTTAACATTCTGTTTCTAACGTCATCAACATTTTAGGGTCACATGGCCAGGGAACACACCCGTGTGCTAGGCCGTGTGGCAAACTTAATTTCGTATTTAAGGTGCAAACTTCACATGGCCTGGGCACATGCACATGTCCTAAGGTCGTGTCATCCTGATCGTGTCAAACAATAGAGTTTTAAAATTTATAAAAAGAATGATTGAACCTGTAGACTAACTATGACAACGATAGAGGCAAGTGCACCTATCGAATAGTAGTATAGTTTAGGCAAGAATATCTTATCGAACCCAAAGGAACCTAAAAGTACTACTACTCATTTTCTTTATATTATTTAGCCTAAAATATGGAGTGATTGGTTTATGAAACAAATGAAAAAACTAAACTAAATGCAAAGACAAAAGAATGAATTGGAGAAAGACTTTAGGAAAACTCAGTTGATGAAGACGATACCCTCAGGAAGAATCGACCTATGACTTCACTTATCATTTATTCCCTAAACCATATGATTTCTTTACATAGCTTGATCCGTGAGACTCCCTAACCTATATTAAACCCTCTCTTGAGGTGAATAACGTCTAATCTTAGGTTAATTAGTGAAACTCTCGTTCTCTTATAATAACCCCCTAAGGAAGCAGTAAATCGATCAATGGATTCCCATATTAGGTTTCACCCTAATCTGGCAAAATCTCGTAACCCTATCTCTAGGCACCCGATCAACTCCGCTCAATTATGCTAGACCTACTCTTAGGTAGGGTCTATTCCTCCTCCACCTAAGCACATCAGATTAAATTAAGCAACATAATTAAGAACAAACTAAGTACTTATCATATAATTTAGAATCAAATAACAAAATCCATCATAGGTTTCATCCCCTTCAGGTATCTGAAGGGTTTAGTTCATAACAAAATAAGAAAACATCTCAAGAGAAAAGATAAAACAAAATATAAGAAATCCTTAAAACCACCTGAAGGAATTAAAGAGGAGATCCTCTGTCTTGAATAGAGTTTTGGCTTCTTGAGATGGATCAACTAGCTATCTTCAAGTGATTCCCTAAAAGATGAAAGCTTTGGCAAAAGCCTCTGCCAGAAAGTGTTCGACTGTTTCAACTTCTGCCGAACTCCCCTTTTTAGTTGCTACCTTGGGTGTTTATATAGACTTTGAGATGTTTTACTTGGCTCCTATGTATCCTAATTCATGTAGAATTCCTCCTAGGATGTTTAAGTAGACTTAGGAATGTGTTTCTTTGACTCCAAGCATCCAAATCTGAGTGAAATTGCTCTTTCCCGCGGCAAGGGCACGGCCATGGCACACGCCCATGTAAATCGTCTTCAGGCCGTGTCTCGATTCTGTCGATTGGGGCACAATCGCGTAAATCGTGGCATGGCCGTGTGAAGTAATTTGACAAGGCACGGCCGTGTGGCTTGAAGTCCAGGCCATGTCGATTTCTTGGGTTGGCCCAATATGGTCCGTTTTAAGCCCGTTTTACGTTCTTTTTATCCTTAGGTGCTTTCCTGAGTATAAGACATGAAAAGAAAGGATTAAGAGCACCTTTTTACATAAATCAGGGATAAATCATCCAAAAAAAGGATTAAGAGCACCTTTTTACATAAATCAGGGATAAATCATCCAAAATCATACTAAATATGGGGTTAAAATATGTTACTTTTACTGAAACACCCCAAACTAGGCCCACGAGTCTCGACTGGATCTGGTATGTTCCTCGAGTAAAAACATTTCAAATTCGTTGGTTCGTTTGAAAGTCTTTAAGTGATTTCAAAAAAACTCGATTTGGGTTGGGCTCAAGATGGAAACCAATTTATTTTGGAAATATAAGTTTTTATAAAGATGCCATTATTAAGTTCAAAACGTTTAAATTAAAAGATATGTCGAATTATAGGTTTTATCTTTAATTAAAATCATGTGAATTTAAGCGTCAAAACATTTAGGGTTTATTTTCAAATAAAACATTTGATCTTTAATTTGATAAATTTAGTAACGTATTGAAATAATTAAAATGCATGCTTAAACAGTTTATCACTATGGCCTTATTGCATCAAAACAAACCCACATAAATTAAAGAACTTAAATGAAAATAAATGTCAAAATCATAAAATTCCTTGCTGAGCATGGCCACCATTAAGCTTCTGCCGACCCGGTCCATTACTGATCGTTACCTGAAAAATGTTCCCACAACGGGGTGAGTCAAGCAGACTCAATGTGTAACCAACACTAAATTTTAACAATTCAAGCATACATTCTCATATCACATACATATTCGTATAACAGATAGGAAATAATGATGCAACCCGAACCCAAACCTATATGCCATCCACTACACATCACCCGTACCATCCTGCACACTGTGGGGACTACTAAGTCAACCCTCCATCCGCTACACATCATCAAAGGCAGTCGCTGCAGTCGACGTGCTCATCGCCCTTATAAAATTCGTGGCATAGCCACCAGATTAAATAATTGTGACCCAAGTCACCACATTCAGATAATGTGACCGAAGTCACCACATTCAGATATCGTGGTATTACCACCACTTTCACTTCCCCTTTCACAATGACCCGTATGCCCATGTCATACAAAACATGCCAAATTCTTAATTTACATTCTTATAGTTTCATATGTGTGTCATAACAGATATTTATCATAACCCTAGTAGGAGTAGGAAAACGTACCTGAGTACTTTGTACCATTACATGGTACCTTAGCCATATTTTACACATTCTTATAAACACATATATAATAATCTTAATGCCCTCAATCTAATAAATCTTAGGGAAGGGTACACACCTGATATACTTAACGCTTTATGGAAATCCCGAAAAACCCGATCTAACACTTTTGATCCTAAGTTCCTTGCTGTCGATTTGATTATTAGTCAAATCCCGAAATCTGTGACCTTCCTTCAATCGGCCAAACTCACTTAACTTGGTTAGTTTCGGCTTTTTAATAAAATAAGGAATAGATCTAGGTTGCTAAATAAGCCTTGGCCGAATGTCAGATTCACTTACCTTGTGAATCCTAATATCCCGAAAACACCACTTGACTATGGAGATGTAGACAGCCCTATACACATATGTTAGATTTAATCTAACACTAAAATATAATAGAATGGCCTATGGCCGAATTTCACTTATGGCTTACCTTGGGTTCTTAAATCGCGAAGATCCCCTATTGTAGCCGACTTTACTAAAAAAAATCCTGGAAGATCCTTCCAAATTTTGGCAAACAAAATATTAATGGGATTAGTCCTAGATTTCGACAAGTCTTAAAAGAAAAGGAATAAAAATTGAATTTGCTCTTACCCCCTAATGATGAAATCGGTTACACCTTCTTCCTGACACCACAGAGATTCGGCTTAGAGACTTGATGAACAATAGGCTATGGTCTTGAAACTTATCTTGACTTTTGATTAGGTTTGCAAAGAAGAAAAAGAAGATTCTGATGGAGATTCTACTTCAATGGAAGAGTATGGGACTTGGGAGAAATCGGCAATGGTGATCTTTTTAGGGAGAAAAGATTTTGGCTAGCCAAGAGTTGAGAGAATAAAAGAGAACAAAGAAAAAAAATGAATATCTACTTGATAATTTCAGCTATCTCCTTTACTAGTTTAGCCGAAATTACTAAGCTTAGTGTCCCCTACTTAGCCATCACTTCTCCCACATTTTCCTCCTTTATCACTTCGTTTTAAAATTAAATAAAAATAATCCATCAATTATCCTCCATTTATCTCTAAATAAAAGAATTTAAGATCCTAAAATCTAGCCTTGGTGCCGTCCCCCTACTCCCCTCTTATTGACGTCACGAGCAAAATAAAAACCTTAACATTTTGCTTCCCACGCGACTCGAACACAAGTCCTTCCCTTAGCTTATGGCGTCATTTTCAGAGGCCCTAAGTGGCACCTCCAAGCCACTTTTCCAAGCCCAATTGTGTGTCATGTTTCCTCTATTAATTTTCTTAAGGCCCTGTTAGGCTTAGCTCCCTTATTAAAACTTAAAATACGATATTTTTCTAAGGCATTTCTTATTATTCTAAAGTTCACAAATTTCATTAGACATATTCACAACATACTCAAGCATGTTATTTCATATAATTAAGCATAAATGCATAAGCCATATTTGGGATATTACCTACCTAAAATAATTTCATCCTCGAAATTACAGGTGAAATAAGTGAGGGTATTCTTGTCGCATTGCCTCTTCCGCTCCCACGAAGCTTCCTCCGATCCATGATTTCTCTACAATACTTTGACTAGGGGAACTGACTTCCTCCGTAACACTTTCACATCTCGTTCTAGAATCTGAATTAGCTCTTCCTCGTAGGATAAATCTGGCCTTATCTCTACCTCTTCAACTGGTACCATATGAGATGGATCCGATCGATATCGACGTAGCATGGACATATGGAATACGTCGTGCATCTGCTTCAACTCGGGTGGCAATTCCAACTGATATGCCACTGGTCCAACTCGCTTCAACACTCGATAAGGTCCTATAAACCTTGGGCTTAGCTTCCCTTTCTGACCAAATCTCATCACCTTCTTCCAAGGCGAAACCTTAAGGAATACTTGGTCTCCCACATTAAATTCTATTTCCTTTCGTTTGAGATCTGCATATGATTTCTGCCTGTCCGATGCTTCCTTCAACCGTGCACGAATTATCTCAACCTTCTCTTTAGATTCTGCCACAATCTCTGGACCCAAAACTCGGCGTTCTCCTAACTCTGTCCAACACGTAGGAGTTCGACACTTTCGACCATACAATGCTTCATACGGTGCCATCCGAATACTGGCTTGATAGCTGTTGTTGTAGGCAAATTCTGCTAGAGGCAAATATTCCTCCCAACTACTTCTGAAATCCATCACACAGCCCCTCAACATATCCTCTAACACTTGGATTACCCGTTCAGACTGCCCGTCCGATTATGGATGAAAAGCCGTAGTAAAATCCAACTTAGTGCCTAAAGCTTAATGCAACCTTGGGTCCCTATCTGAGATAATCGACACCGGCACTCCATGCAACCTTACGACTTTCGCCACATACAACTTTGCCAACTTCTGCAAAGAATAATCAACTTTCACCAGAATAAAGTGCGTGGACTTGGTCAAACGGTCCACTATTACCCATACCGAGTCCTTCTTAGTAGGCGTAAGGGGAAGCCCACTAACGAAGTCCATGGTAATTCTCTCCCACTTCCACTGCGAAATCATGATTGGCTGAAGCAATCCTGAAGGAACCTGGTGTTCAGCCTTAACTTGCTGACACGTTAAACGCTTCCCCACGAATTCAGTAACTTCTTTCTTCAAACCAGGCCACCAAAACTGCTCCCTCAAGTCTCTGTACAACTTAGTGCCTCCAGGATGCATAGCATAAGGGCTACTATGCGATTCCTGAAGAATCCTTCGTCTAAGTTCCTTATTCTTAGGCATACAGACCTTTCTCTTGAAACACAACACTCCTTCGCCATTAATGCCATAATCTTTCAACTCTCCATTCTGTACTTGCTGTAGCTTAGCACTTAGGTCCTCATCAGCCAACTGTCCCTCTTTCACCTCATTCAACCACGTCGGCTTGACTTGCAACTCTGCCAATAGGCTTCCATCATCATACAAACTCAAGTGTGTGAACATCGCCCTCAGATCCGACACAACCTTCTGACTTAGGGCATCCGCCACTACATTCGCCTTGCCCGGGTGATACTCTATAGAACAGTCATAATCCTTCAGTAACTCCACCCATCTTCGCTATCTCAGGTTCAACTCCTTCTGAGTCAACAAATACTTAAGGCTCTTGTGGTCTGTGTAGATCACCAACTTTTCTCCATAAAGGTAATGCCTCGATACCTTAAGAGCAAAGACCACTACCGCCAATTCCAAGTCATGAGTTGGGTAGTTAACCTCATGAGGCCTTAATTGCCGAGATGCATAAGCAACTACCTCCCCCTCTTACATCAACACGCATCCCAATCCTGTATGAGAAGCGTCACAATACACCACGAAGTCCTTTCCTGCCTTAGGCTGAATCAAACCGAGCTTCAGTCAAAACCCTCTTAAGCTTCTGAAAGCTCTCCTGTTGTTTACCTGACCAAACGAAAGGTACTTCCTTTCTTAGCAACTTCGTCAAAGGCGCGGCTATTGATGAGAACCCTTCCATAAACCTTCTGTAGTAGCCTGCCAATCCCAAGAAACTGTGAATCTCAGCTACAGACTTAGGGGGTTTCCAATCTAGTACCGCCTCAATCTTCCTAGGATCCACCCTTATTCCTTCTACAGACACCACATGTCCTAAGAACGCAACCTCCTTAAGCCAAAATTCACACTTGCTGAATTTGGCATAGAGCTTCTTCTCCCTCAACACTTGCAACACTATTCAGAGATGCTCATCATGCTCCTCTTTAGACTTGGAATACACCAGAATATTGTCTATAAACACAACAACGAACCGGTCCAGATAGGGTTGGAAGACCCGATTCATCATGTCCATAAACGCGGCTGAGGCATTTGTCAAACTGAATGGTATTACTACGAATTCAAAATGCCCATACCTTGTCTGGAAAGCTGTCTTATGGATATCTACCTCCTTCACCTTCAACTGATGATATCCTGACCTTAAGTCGATCTTTGAGAAAACTGCGGCCCCCTTAAGCTGATCAAACAAGTCGTCTATCCTTGGCAACAGGTATTTGTTCTTGATAGTTAGCTTATTCAACTGATGGTAATCTATGCACATACGCATAGTTCCGTCTTTCTTTTTCACAAACAGAACCAGGTGCTCCCCATAGAGACACACTGGGTCGAATGAACCCACAGTCTAGCAATTCCTGAATTTGAGCCTTGAGCTCAACCAACTCCTTTGGTGCCATTCTGTATGAGGCAATGGACATAGGAGCTGTTCCCGGCAACAAGTCAATTCTGAACTCAAACTCCCTGTCTGGGGGTATTCCAGGTAATTCCTTCGAAAAAACATCCGCAAAATCCTTTACAGCTCTTACTCCACTAACTCCCCCTTCTTTTCCATCCAACGCACTAATAAAGGTCAAAAACGCCTTGCACCCTTTCCGAACCATCTTCTCTACCTTAAGTGCTGAAACTACATTAGACAAGTAGTTTTTTCTTTCCCCTATCATAATGACCACTTCATCCTCTGGGGTCCTTAACTCCGTTCACTTAGCTGCACAATCCACCACAGCCCAATGTTCCACTAGCCAGTCCATATCCAGTATGAGATCAAATTCTCCGAAGGGAAGTTCCATCAAGTCAGCAGAAAATACTATGCCTTGAATTTCTAAAGGTACACTACGAAAGAGCTTATTCACCACTACAGTTTGACCTAGTGGGCTTACTACAGTCATCTCCCTATCAGAAAGTTCAGAGGTTATGTCTAGAGTTTCAACTACTCTACATGCCATATAAGAATGGGTCGAGCCCACATCAATTAAAGCAACAAAAGGCTTGCCATGAATAAGGAACGTACGGTTATAACGTCCGGTGTGTCTCCATCCTCCCTCCGGTGAACCGCATAAACCAAACCCAGTGCCTTGCCTCAATATTAGTAGCACCTCGGCCCGGTGTTCCACGTCCTCTACCAGCACCATTTCCTCTATTATTCAGACCACGGCCCCGCTGAGGCTACTCTCCACCTCTACCAGTCTGATTAACATTCTGAGCTACTAGTCAATTCCCATCTGGTCACATCGGATAGTCCTTAATCATATGGTCCTTTGACCCACATTTAAAACATCCACCTGTCTTCTTCCAGCATTCGCCTAAGTGTTTCTTCCCACACTACTCACAAGTACGATATTGCCCTCCAGTACCAGTTTTTTGACCTCGTGACCCATCAAATCTAGGCCTTTTTTGAGCATTCCCAGATGATCCAGACGACCCAAAACCTCTTTTCTGCTTACTCCGGTCCGTGTTCTGCCTTACAATGTCCTTAATTCCCTCGGCTACCTTAGCCTTTTCTACTAATGCGGTAAACTCCCGCTCCTAGTGTGGGGCTATCAATAACCTCAGGTCATCCCTTAGTCCGTCCTCAAACCAGACACATCGCTCATGCTCTGTTGCCACCACTCTTCGAGCATAGCGGCTCAATCTTAGAAATTCAGCTTCATATTCTGCTATAGACTTATTCCCTTGAACTAGCCCCAAAAATTCCTTCCTCTGCTCATCAATATATCTGGTTCCCACATACTTCTTTTGATACGCTGCCTTAACATGCTCCCAGGTTAGATCCTCAGCGGTGGCACCATCCCGAACTGTGAGCCACTATTGATACGCTTTATCGCGTAGTAGCGCCAACATTCCTTTCAATTTCTCCTCAAGGGTCAGATCGAGCTCATCCATAATTTGCTCGGTCGCCTCCAACCAATATTCAGCTGTACTGGGTGCCACACCAGATACTCCACGAAACACTTCAGCTCCGTTGGCCCGGAGTCACTCAGTCTGAACTTCGAGCTCCCATATTCCCTCCAGCACTAGCCACCATTTTAAGAACTCGCAGCACAGCTTGCGATACAGCATCCTCTCCCATCTGATCTTGCTGCTCAACACCGACAGCTGGTGGTGGTGGCGGTGGTACCTCATTCTCAGATCTTTGACCCGATCTAACGAGTTCCGACACAGTCATTCTGCCTCGACCGTGTCCTCGTACATTGCGACCATGTCCCCTAAAGCTCATATCTACGGCCGCGCTTTAATCTAGTTTAAGAAATTTTATGAATTAGCCTTTATTCCACTGATTATCCGCGAAGAAGTTTTATGGAAGGCAGTTTAATAGGGGTTCTTTCGATCAATCAAAGTTTCAAGTCTTCTATCCTAATTCAAAGAAAACACATCCATTCCATAGTATCTTCCATACACATTCACTCTTCGAACATTTTTTTATCCGTTTCTATCCCAAGGGTATTTTTGTAATTTGTCCTACAGGGGTATTTTGGTAAAAAATTGGGGTCAATTTGAAAATTACAAAAGTCATTTTGAAATTTTCCAAACTCATGAGTATTTTGAAAGAAAGATTTTCCAAATCAAAGGTATGGTCAAAATTTCAGAAAGTAGTGTCATTTTGGTAACTTTGGTAAATCAGGGGTAATTTCGTAAAAAATTTTCAAATCAGAGTATTTTGGATACTTTTACAAAGTAAGAAGATTTTATTGAAATTGAGAGTGATATGGTAATTTTAAAACCAAGGGCATTTTAGTAATTTTACCACTAGGGGTATTTTAGTAATTTTGTAAATCAAAAATATTGCAGAAAAAAATAGTCTTTACAAATCAAAAGGGTAATTTAGTGATTTTAAAACTAGGGTGTTTTATGAAAATACGGCTAGTCCCTTTTGGGTTTTAGTTATTGGGTTTAGCCTATGAATAAGTCTTCTTGGTTAGGGTGAACCGTAGCTACGCACCAGGTAGGATTCGAGTGGAGAGGAGGTGAGTCATGCGGATTGCTTAAGTACCAAGCTCCCACCGAAACCAATCCTAGACATGCACACAATGGTTGCCACACCCTAACTCGGTGACTTATCCACAGGTTTGTTTAATTAGGCATTTAAAATTTTATGTAATTGTTGGGGTAACCTAGTCCTAGGGTTCAAGTACTTAATCTACGTTCCCCTTCTACCCTTCTACAATTCATATCATGAATCACACAAGAGATAGGGGTACTTAACTGGTGGACTTCGGGTCGGAGACTTAGGTGCCATGCCAGAAAACATACTTATTTCTCAAAATTTTTCACAAAGTTCTTTTGGGCTTAATTTTAAAAACATTTTAGGCCTTAAACCCAAGGCCGAGAGTTTAAAACTGGGCTCTGATACCAAGCTGAAACACCCCAAACCCGACCCACGGGTCTCGACCGGATTTGGTATGTTTCTCGAGTAAAAACAGTTCAAATTCGTTGGTTTGTTTGAAAGTCTTTAAGTGATTTCGGAAAAAACTCGGTTTGGGTTGGGCTCAAGATGGAAACCAATTTATTTTGGAAATATAAGTTTTTATAAAGATGCCATTGTTAAGTTCAAAACGTTTAAATTAAAAGATATGTCGAATTATAGGTTTTATCTTTAATTAAAATCATGTGAATTTAAGCGTCAAAACATTTAGGGTTTATTTTCAAATAAAACATTTGATCTTTAATTTGATAAATTTAGTAACGTATTGAAATAATTAAAATGCATGCTTAAATAGTTTATCACTGTGGCCTTATTACATCAAAACAAACCCACATAAATTAAAGTACTTAAATGAAAATAAATGTCAAAATCATAAAATTCCTTGCTGAGCATGGCCACCATTAAGCTCCTACCGACCCAGTCCATTACTGATCGTTACCTGAAAAATGTTCCCACAACGGGGTGAGTCAAGCAGACTCAATGTGTAACCAACACTAAAATTTAACAATTCAGGCATACATTCTCATATCACATACATATTCGTATAATAGATAGGAAATAATGATGCAACCCAAACCCAAACCTATATGCCATCTGCTACACATCACCCGTACCATCCTGCACACCGTGGGGACTACTAAGTCAACCCTCCATCCGCTACACACCATCGAAGGCAGTCGTTGCAGTCAACGTGCTCATCGCCCTTATAAAATTCGTAGCATAGCCACCAAATTAAATAATTGTGACCCAAGTCACCACATTCAAATAATGTGACTGAAGTCACCACATTCAGATATCGTGGTATTACCACCACTTTCACTTCCCCTTTCACAATGACCCGTATGACCATGTCATACAAAACATGCCAAATTCTTAATTCACATTCTTATAGTTTCATATGTGTGTCATAACAGATATTTATCATAACCCTAGTAGGAGTAGGAAAACGTACCTGAGTACTTTGTACCATTACATGGTACCTTAGCCATATTTTACACATTCTTATAAACACATATAATCTTAATGCCCTCAATCTAATAAATCTTAGGAAAGGTACACACCTGATATACTTAACACTTTATGGAAATCCCGAAAAACCCAATCTAACGCTTTAGATCCTAAGTTCCTTGCTGCCGATTTGATTATTAGTCAAATCCTGAAAATCAGTGACCTTCCTTCAATCGGCCAAAATCACTTAACTTGGTTAGTTTCGGCTTTTTAATAAAATAAGGAATAGATCTAGGTTGCTAACTAAGCCTTGGCCGAATGTCAGATTCACTTACCTTGTGAATCCTAATATCCTGAAAACACCACTTGACTATGGAGATGTCGACAGCCCTATACACATATGTTAGAATTAATCTAACACTAGAACATAATAGAATGGCCTATGGCCGAATTTCACTTATGGCTTACCTTGGGTTCTTAAATCAAGAAGATCCCCTATTGTAGCAGACTTTACTGAAAAAATCCCGGAAGATCCTTCCAAATTTTGGCAAACAAAATGTTAATGGGATTAGTCCTAGATTTCGACAAGTCTTAAAAGAAAAGGAATAAAAATCGAATTTGCTCTTACCCCCTAATGATGAAATCGGTTACACCTTCTTCCTGACACCACAGAGATTCGGCTTAGAGACTTGATGAATAATCGGCTATGGTCTTGAAACTTTTCTTCGGCTTTTGATTGGGTTTGCAAAAAAAGAAGAAGAAGATTTACGATGGAGATTCGGCTTCAATGGAAGAGTATGGGACTTGGGAGAAATCGGCAATGGTGATCTTTTTAGGGAGAAAAGATTTTGGCTAGGCAAGGGTTGAGAGAATAAAAGAGAAAAAAGGAAAAAATGAATATCTAATTGATAATTTCGGCTATCTCCTTTACTAGTTTAGCCGAAATTACTAAGCTTAGTGTCCCTTACTTAGCCATCACTTCTCCCACATTTTCCTCCTTTATCACTTCGTTTTAAAATTAAATAAAAATAATCCATCAATTATCCTCCATTTATCTCTAAAATAAAAGAATTTAAGCTCCTAAAATCTAGCCTTGGTGCCGTCCCCCTACTCCCCTCTTATTGATGTCACAAGCAAAATAAAAACCTTAAAATTTTGCTTGCCACGCGACTCGAACACAAGTCCTTCCCCTAGCTTATGGCGTCATTTCCATAGGCCCTAAGTGGCACCTCCAAGCCACTTTTCCAAGCCCAATTGTGTGTCATATTTCCTCTATTAATTTTCTTAAGGCCCTGTTAGGCTTAGTTCCCTTATTAAAACTTAAAATACGATATTTTTCTAAGGCATTTCTTATTATTCTAAAGTTCACAAATTTCATTAGACATATTAACAACAGACTCAAGCATGCTATTTCATATAATTAAGCATAAATGCATAAGCCATATTTCGGGATATTACATTTACGATTTATGAAATACCCCGACACTTAAGCTTTTGCTTGTCCTCAAGCAAAATTCTCAACTTACAATTAAAACGAACTTTCCATAATTCATAATTCCTATCGACAATGTCTCATCATAATTCATAGATAATTTATACATGGATAATTTAACTCAAAGAACCCTAAAGATTCAATCATGATAAGTCATACCTTTGTAGTACAAAAACATAGGTGTCTCCCCTTATCGAAGTAATTACCTTTAATTCAAAATCGATAAGGATTGACATCCTCATAAAAGATTCACTCAAATCACTCGAAGTGTTTAAGGTTCAAGAATAAGCACTCTAAGTCGAACCTGAAAAGTTAATCCCATAGGCTTGCCTGAAAATCAAATCTCCACCACTGTATATGAGATGATACACAAATCAAAAGGTTCTTAATCAGGGTTGTAATGGGGCTTGGGTTAAAATGTGTGGATAAAGGCTGAATTAGTAGGTTAGAATCGAGGCTGACTTGACAAATTACCTAACTAGAAACAATGAACTAAATATGAATATTTACATCGAATAAAAACTAATAATACCTACTATTGATAATTACTCTATAATAAAGAGTATTTTCATCACTTAAAATTTGATATACTTTAATACGAGCTTTTCTTCAACAATTGGAGTTTAAATGCTCTAAGCTCTTTTATATACTACTAATATTGAATATACTTGGATTTTTTAAAAAAAACTAAAATATTACATCATAAATGATAAATGTAGCTACTGAACTAATATACATCGGTAACTTAATCAAATCAAACCTCGATTAAAGGGTAGTCAAAAGATGATAACAAATTCAAAGGGATTTTGAGTTAATATTAGTGGGTGAGTCAATAAAAAGGTTGTTAGGATTCAACAGGGTTCACTAGGGGTTAATTTGTATGGGTAGGCTTTTTAGTGGAGTGAACGGGTTAAAACCTAGGTGCCTTTATCATCTTAGTATATCAAATCATTAATGTGGTCTCGACATGTATAAACAAGGCAAGTTCTAGAATAACAGTTCAAAGTTGACACACTCATAATTAATATAGTGAGCACGAAAAAGAATATATGCTCTATAAGACTCAAAATCTCACAAAAATTATGGGTGTTTTGACATCAATCCTTATAAATTTCAAATTTCAAGATAATACTCAAATTCAGTTCAATGACCTTTTAATTTTTAATTTTTAGAAAGTAGACTTATCATGCTAGAGTCTATAGTATCCTTCCAATTTAATCATCAATGCATAATTAACTATGACTTAATCTAAAACATATCAATAAAAATCATAAATCATTAGAAATATCATCCTAATTAGTAATGTGAGAAAAATATTTTCGAACAAGACTAAATTCAGGATTTTGAGAATAATGTAAAAAGTCAAGTACTTTTACCCCCCACACACTTAAGATGTACATTGCCCTCAATGTACAAAGATTGATTAACAATTATGTAATAATAAAATCAAAAGAGAAGGGGAGAAGTAACACTTCCTGAATTTTTGGATGAAGTCTATGAAAAGAAACTAGATAAGATTGGAGGTGAATGTGGGGAAGCGTCTCGAACCGTTTGAAATTGAATCCTCAAAGTAGCCGGCTTGGCTTTATTGTATCCTAAGCTAAATCTAAATATCATAAAGAATAAGAAGAAGAAAATAAAATAAAGTAAAAAATAATGATGAAATAAAATAAAAACAAAAATAAATAATGGAAAATGAAAGACAACTAGAAAAATGGGGAATGAGGTTTAAATAGAGATGTAGCCCGTGTTTTGGGATTTTGAATTTTGAACGCATTCAGGGTGTTCGGGCATGGCCGTGGGTGTCGTGGCACACCCGTGTCTTTCTTTACACGGTCATTCAATATGGGCGTGCTCCTCCTGTGTTTGATAAGTCAGAATGTTGGCACGATTGAAAGGCCCGACTGTGTTTAGCCCGTGCTTGACAAGTCAGTAACCTCGCACGGGGCTTCGGCACAGGCGTGGATTACTATCGCCACCCGTGTTGGGAAAAGAAATTTTTCTATGTAGTGCACGACTACTGGCACGCCCATGGTTCATCCCCTGGCTTCCACACAGCCATGGGCTCGCCCGTGTGTAGGGCCGTATGGCCTAGAAATCTGCTCTTTGGTTCATTTATAGTTAGGTGCTAAAAAGAAAAAGAAAAGATAAAATAAAAGATAAAAAAATGTAAAAATAGGGTTAGTGCTCGAGTTGCCTCCCGAGAAGTGTTCGTTTGTAGTCTTAGCTAGACTTTTCCTTTCATTCGTATGGTCATGGTGGTTTGAGGAGGTGAAAATCCTTTCTCATGCGATCACTTCAGTTATGGATATATAGTTAAGTCGAGTAATGTTTACCTCAAAAGTGTGGAATTTAGGATTGGTGACCTCGACTGTGTCGTATAGGAAGACATTTAGTACCGCAAAAGTGATTTCTTCGTTTGTCTTGAGGTCTGAATTGGTGATTCGAGGGTCTTCCTTATTCAACAATACCTGATCTCCTAATTTGAAGTGATTCGTTGTTCCTATCAACTCGTTTGAGGGCTCCTTCGATTTCACTTCGTGCGGTTCCTGTTCCTCTTTGATTTGTGTTTCCTACTCTTTTAGTTTGTCAACCCTAAGGCTTTGTTCCTTATGCATTTCTTCTTTGTTGGCACGAGGTCTAGGATCTAGCTCAGCTAAGTGATTTCGTGATACTTCCTGTAAAGAAGTTTGAACCAAATGATTATCAATAGAATTAATGTTCGTACCTTTATTACTCGATGTCCTAGCTGAGTTAAGAGCTTAAAGAGTGATTGTTTCGTCGTCTACATGAAGTGTGAGTTCACTGAATTCTTCCTTTGTGTGGTCTTTCTTTATTGCATCAGGATATGGCACACGAGGTTGGTACTCTGTAATTGCCGATTTTGGCAAATCATGGTACACCTCAACCTTACCTTTTCTTACCACAGGTTCTTCCCTTGGGTTTGGATCCACTAATAATTCACTGTTATGAGCTTGTATGGCTTGGGGCCCATGATTCGGCTCAAGTTTGTAGCCTTGTGGTGTTTTCTATGGTGAAAGTTAAACAATTTGATTATCAACTAAATTTACTTTCTCACCTCCATCACTTGATGTCCTGGCCGAGTCAAAAGCTTGTAGACTGATTGATTCGTCACCTACACGAAGAATGAGTTCTCCTGTACCAACATTAATTTTAGTCCTGGCAGTTGCTAGAAAGGTTTTCCTAAAATTAAAGGAATCGAATTGTCCTCATTCATGTCTAAGACAACAAAATCTACTGGGAATATGAATTTATCAATTTTGATTAGAACATTTTCTATTATACCCTTAGGAATTCTGATAGTTTTATCAATTAACTGAATGCTCATCCTAGTTTGTCTGGGTTTCCCTAGACCTAGTTATTTAAACATTTTATAAGGCATAACATTGATGCTTGACCCTAAATCAGCTAAAGCATTATCAATAAATAAACTACCAATTAAACATGGAATTGTAAAACTCCCTGTGTCTTTTTGCTTTTTGGTAGTCTGTTCTGTAACGTTGCTGAGCATGCTGCATTTAATTCCATGTGGTGCTCCTCGTCTAATTTACGTTTTTTTTCAAGAGCTGTCTTAAAAATTTTCTCGAGTCTGGCGTCTGGAAAAGAGCTTCAAGAAGAGGAAAGTTAATATGTACTTTCTTTAAGAGTTTAAGAAACTTACCGAACTGTTCCTCTGAATCGTCTCTTTTCATTGCTTTGGGATAAGGTATGTGAGGTTGGTACTCCTTGATTACTGGTTTTGGCTTTTCTTATGTTACCTCTACCTTACCTTCGTCTACCTTGTTTTCTTGTATTAAGTTTGGTTCATCTAACCCCTTACTGTCTTGAGCTGAGATGGCTTGAATTTGCTCCTTTGGGTTAACCTCGGTGTTACTTGGTAGACATCCTAACGGTCGTATTAGCTTTGCAAGATGTCCCACTGACCTAGTAAGTTCTCCAACTTGATTCTGAATCCCTTTGATTGATTTTTGTTGTTCATCAAGTGCTACTTCAGTCTTTTGGAAACCAGAATCTGTGGCTGCCATGAAATTTGTCAGCATCTCTTCAAGATTCGGCTCCTCTTCTTGTTGGTGAGGTGGTTGTTGAAAATATGGAGGAAGTTCTGATCTTTGGCTATTTTGATAATCCCATGAGAAATTGGGATGGTACTTCCAACCTGCATTATAAGTGTCACTATAAAAATTATTTTGATATCTAGAATAGTTACCAGTATAGTGAGCTTGCTCATTTTCCATGCCATATCCGTAGGGTGTGTACTCAGGATTCGCCACGCCTCCTAGAATTAAACCATACTGTATTTCTTGATGTACCTGTGAGGGACTATACCAATCATCAATTTTTTTATTCATCATCTCTAACTAATTAGATAACCTGGTGACCACGTCGAGGTTGAAAACACTTGGTCGCTTTAGTAGGAATTGCCCCATGCCTTGCCAACGATAATTATTCAGTGCCATCTTTTCCATAGACTAAAATTTTCTACCAAAAGCAAAATAGAGGAAAAAATTAGCAAAGTAAAAAGAAATAATAATAAAGAATAATATAATAATAATAAATTGCAAATAAAAAAATTTTGGCTAAAGTAATAGAAATAGAGTTTTCTTAATATTTTGGTGTTCCCCGACAACGGCTCCAAAAACTTGATCGTGCCAAACAGTCGAGTTTTAAAATTTATAAAAAGAATGATCGAACCTGTAGACTAACTATGACAACGATAGAGGCAAGTGCACCTATCGAACAGTAATATAGTTTAGGCAAAATATCTTATCGAACCCAAAGGAACCTAAAAGTACTACTACTCACTTTCTTTCTATTATTTAGCCTAAAATATGGAGTGATTGGTTTATGAAACTAATGAAAAAACTAAACTAAATGCAAATACAAAAGAATGAATTGGAGAAAGACTTTAGGAAAACTCAGTTGATGAAGACGATACCCTCAAGAAGAATCCACCTATGACTTCACTTATCATTTATTCCCCAAACCATATGATTTCTTTACTTTGCTTGATCCGTGAGACTCCCTAACCTATATTAAACCCTCCCTCGAGGCAAATAACGTCTAACCTTAAGTTAATTAGTGGAACTCTCATTCTCTTATAATAACCCCTTAAGGAAGCAGTAAATCGATCAATGGATTCCCATATTAGTTTTCACCCTAATCTGGCAAAATCTCGTAACCTTATCTCTTGGCACCTGATCAAATCCGCTCAATTATGCTAGATCTACTCTTAGGTAGGGTATATTCCTCCTCCACCTAAGCACATCAGATTAAATTAAGCAACATAATTAATAACAAACTAAGTACTTATCATATAATTTAGAAATCAAATAACAAAATCCATCATAAGTTTTATCCCCTTCAGGTATCTGAAGGGTTTAGTTCATAACAAAATAAGAAAACATCTCAAAAGAAAAGATAAAACAAAACATAAAAAATCCCTAAAACCCCCTGAAGGAATTGAAAAGGAGATCCTCTATCTTGAATAGAGTTCCGACTTCTTGAGATGGATCAACTGGCTATCTTCAAGTGATTCCCTAAAAGATAAAAGCTTCGACAAAAGCCTTTACTAGAAAGCGTTCGACTGTTTCGGCTTCTGCCGAACTCCCCTTTTTAGTTGCTACCTTGGGTGTTTGTATAGACTTTGAGATGCTTTACGTGGCTCCTAAGTATCCTAATTCAAGTATAATTCCTCCTAGGATGTTTAAGTAGACTTAGAAATGTGTTTCTTTGCCTCCAAGCATCCAAATCCGAGTGAAATTGCTCTTTCCCGTGGCAAGGGCACGGCCATGGCACAAGCCCGTGTAAATCATCTTTAGGCCGTGCCTCGATTCTGTCGATTGGGGCACGACCGTGTAAATTATGGCATGGCCGTGTGAAGTAACTTGACAAGGCATGGCCGTGTGGCTTGAAGTCTAGGCGTTGTCGATTTCTTGGGTTGGCCCAATTTGGTCCGTTTTAAGCCCGTTTTACGTTCTTTTTATCCTTAGGTGCTTTCCTGAGTATAAGACATGAAAAGAAAGGATTAAGAGAACCTTTTTACATAAACCAGGGATAAAACATCCAAAAGCATACTAAATATGGGGTTAAAATATGTTACTTTTATGGTTTATCACATCCACACGGTTGAGACACACGACCATGCCTCAGCCTGTGTGGTTACTACTGGGCTTTCTATTTTGCCAAATTAAGGTGCAAGGGACACATGGCCAGACTACATGCCCATAGGGCAAATCGTGTGTCACACACGGCCGGACTACATGCCCATGGGGCAAACCGTGTGTCACACATGGCCTAGACATACGCCCGTTTGTCTACCCGTGTGGACAAAAATAAGGCTATTTATGTAACGCCCTAGAATTTGGGCCTAGAAGTATAGGGCCTTGAGCAAGGGACGGTTAGGAAACTGTGCATAAAAGTTTATGTGAGCTAGGAAATGACATAATAAAATGCCTGCTCAAGTGGTTAAGGGTCCTGAGAGGAGTTGGAAAAGTCCTGGGTTCAAACCTAGGCTTTACAAAAATTTTGGTTTTAAGTGGATAAAACCCTGGATGCTTAGATGTAGGCCTTTTAAATTATTGTGTTAAAAAAAGACACAAGGAAGCATGTGGTCTAGTGGTTGTGGTGTCATTAAGGTTGCAAGGGAGCCTGGGTTCAAGTCTTGGCTCTTGCAATTTATTTTGGTTTTTCGTTTAAAGGAACTTGGACTTTGGCCTTTAGGCCTTTTAATTATTGAAGATAAAATGTGACACAAAAAAGCTTGTGGCAAGGAGGCAAGTTTCGTGTTGAGCTATTGAGGGGGGCTTGGGTTCGAATCCCATTACAAGCAAAAAGGATATTTATTTTGCTAGCATGAGGCGGCAGGAGTTTGAGGTGGCTTCATTGGGTGAGAGTTTGAATTGGTCTTGGAGGGTGTTATGAAGGATATCAAGGAGGATAAGGGGAGAGATTTTAGGAGAAAGTTAAGGAATTTAAATTAGGGAGTGTTGTAGCCAATTAGGAGACTTGTTTCTGCAATTCAACTAAGAGGGTCTTTGGGTATGCATTTTCGGCAATTTGTGAGTAAATAGGAACCGAATTTCCTCTCTGTCATTTGGGGTTTTTATTCTTTTTGGTGATTCTGGCTTCTTTTCTCCCTAGTGCCATTTTCGTAAGTTACCTTTCATGTTCTTTCAGGATTTGATTAGTGTAAGTTTTAGTGCCGAAATCCCTATTCTCAACTTCCTTTCTTCTACTTTTTGCCGAATCACACTCTCTTTTTCCTCTTGCTCTTTTGTGACCGATTCTCCCCTACTTACCTCTTCACTTAGTTTTGGTTTAGTGGTTCTTCTCTAGTAATCTCTTTGACAAGTGGCTGACTGCTTCATTGTTCTACTGTTCCAATCAGTTGATTTGGTGTGCTCAAATCCTTCTTTCGGTATTCAATCATTTTGGGGGTAAGTGGTGTTGGCCGAATACTGTATGACTTAATATTGGGACTTTAAGCCATATTCCTGAAAATAGTTTTTCCTAATAAGGTTCGTTGCCTGAGCAGATAATCATCGAGATCGATCCTTAGTCAGCGTTAAGAGCAATAAAGCCTTTTTCGCTTATTCAGGGTAAGGGTAAAGGGTTGGTTTGGGATTGTATGTTTAGGAATCCTAATGTTGGAAGACTAACAATATGATTTGATGGAAAATAGGCTTTGGAGCACGTGGACGATTTGTACATTTTGCAATCAGGTGTGTAACCGTACGCCCGATTTTGTGACTATCAAATGCGAGATAAAGGTGTGTATTCACACCCCTGTCTATCTGTGAATCGGTGAAAGCCGATAAGCTGAAATGTCAAAACCTCGGCATTCAAGGCCTCACGAGCGTGTGAACGCACGTGGGGCAAACTGAGCCCCAAATCGTGGGTAGCAGATTGTAGAGGCCACCATGTACGTTTTCGTGGACTGGGGCCATTATGGGCTTCAATGGGTCGAAATGGGCCACATGGGCCCAATGGGCTTGTGGGCCTACATGGGTAAAATCATCGGTAAGTGATCATTGATAGGTTGGTTTATGAGGCTCGGAATGCCGTATGTGAATCCGGATTAAATGGGCCACACAAGCGTGTGGGCCCACTTGGGCCCAATAGCGGGTTTTGGGCCCATATACACTGTTCTGGCCGTATAGGTTATCTGAGTCACTCGAAGAGACGATAGACCCTCTGGAAGGTCGTAATAAGTATTGAGACCCCAATATTTGTAAAATTATCGAAATACCCCTGTAGGACAAAATGACTGTTTTGCCCTTGTGGGTAAATAACTGACTTAGATTATGAATTTCACTGATTTGACTGTGATCGTATGATTGTGTTTTAACTGAATTTACTGTGGTCGTGTGACTGATATGCTCGTAATATATGTTTAAATGACTGTTACTGAGCATAGCCATTCTGCATACATGACCTTTTGCATGGGTTTTGGACATTGTTATGTAGGAAGTGTATGGCCCGTTGCGGTTCTGTACAAGGCTTCCAGCCTTTTTGTGATATTTATGGCTTTTAGTCGGTCTGTCTATGACGCCAAGCCGTTCTGTTGACTTAGTGCCACAACTAGTGCTAAGCTTGGTTTGTTGGCTGGATGGGTCAATTTTATCCCCACATAGTGTGTTGGTTGGTACGAGTGGTGTATTGGTTGGATTGGGCTTGATTTTTGTCTACATATCTGCATCTGATATTGATTCTGTAATGGGCTTAGGTCCACCTGGTTCTATTAATGGGCTAAGGCCCACCTAATACTGTGTTTGTGATGGGCTCAAACCCAATCTATTTTTGCATACCGTATATCTGACTGTGTGTATTATAAGGGATTACACACTGAGTTTTCGTAAACTCACCCTTCTGTCTAACTGTATAGGTAATCCCAAGCCTTAGGCGATTTGGAGTTGCGAGAGACTCGGAGGTGGCGACACGACCGCTGATGCTCTACTGTAGGCTTTTTATTTGAATTTTATATTTTGGGTTTTAATTCTGTTATAAGGCCTTTGAGGGATTAAATTTTTAAATGGGCTTTAGATTCCTTATTAAAAAAAGCTAAACACAAATTTTCAAAATTAACAACTGTTTTCAAAAACACTTAAAATAGACGTTTTTATATTTCAAACTTTAGGAGCTTCCGCGATTGGAATAACCTAAAGTATCAATGTCAGACATTAAGTAAACGTTTTTGACGAGATGATTTGCTAAACTCGAGCAAAAGATTTTAAACATAGAAATGAACTTTTAACGACAAACTCAGTTTTTGAATGATGCTTTGATGTGACATGCCAGATTAGACCATAACGCCTGGGCCAGGTTTGGGGTGTTACAATTTCCCAAGCCATTTTGCCACCCTTACTTGCACCAACATAAGCCACATCAAGTAACACCAATCCACACATAAACATCTGACCAAATCAGCTACAACCAAGACATGCACACATCAAGGCCACTACACTCTACTCACATGAAAAACTTATCACATACTTTATCAATCCAATCATGCGACTTACTCATTCATGCACTAACACACCATATATTTCACCATGCAAATTGCACATTCATGAAAAACATCATCATTTACATATATCAATAACAAGTATTAGTCATCATCCATGGCCTTATACAAAATGAATCAATCTTCAAGACAAGCCAACACAAAACAATATGACACTTGACAAAAGACCAAGTCCTTATACATGCCATACTCAAAATGATAAATCTAACTATACCAAATGTTCAGATTGATACTGTGATCGATGCCTCCGATGTCTATTGATTCCTGACCTAGCTTGGCGGCACTATAAGAAAATGGAAAAGAGAGGGAGTAAGCATAAAGCTTAGTAAGTTGCATGTAAATAATTAACAACAATTACCGTGCATTATCATACTCATAACATATTATAAACTTGCACATAATTCTCAAATGATTAAAGGCATAACTTACTCATTTTCATCCTTACTAATCATACAACATAAATCGAGATCATTTCTCATGAATTTCGTGTAGGTACCTATATCACTTACAACATAGTCGTAACTTTTCTCACTTTTGACACAATCTTTAAATTACCCGTTGAATCAGTTGGAATACCAAAGGATACCCGACAAGCCTCACACAAGAGGGTACGAAGCTAATGCCATGTCCCAGACATGGTCTTACACTAGATCACATATCGAGGCTGATGCCATGTCCCAGACATGGTTTTACACTAGCTCTCATCTCAATGCCGACGCCATGTCCTAGACATGGTTTCATACTGGCTCTCATAATGTGGCCGATGCCATGTCCCAGACATGGTCTTACACTAGCACACATATCAACGCAGATGCCATGTCTCAGACATGGTCTTACACTGGCTCTCATAACATGGCCGATGCCATGTCCCAGACATGGTCTTACATTGGCTCTCATAATGTGGCCGATGCCATGTCCCAGACATGGTCTTACATTAGCACACATATCACCCAAATGTCATGGCGTGGATATCCCATCTATTCATAAGGTTCAACCGAGAGTATACCACATCAAATTTCGTCATGCATATTCATAACAATAATCAGGCATTTTATGCAATATGAATTTTTTAATGCATAATAACAATAGAGTTGTATTATTTACTTACAACTTAACTTAGTACACAAAATATGGGCTACTAATTCGATCTAGTCCAATAGCTTGGTTTTCCCCGGTCTAGGTCTGAATTTCATTTTTCTTGATCTATAATGACAAAATTTACTTATTTAATCACCACATTAATCAAGACATTCCAAAATTCCTATTTTGGCAAAATTACTATTTTGCCCTTAGACTTTCACAAAATTACAATTTTGCCCCTAAGCTCGTAAAACAATTTTAATCAAATTTCCTCCTTTAACAAGCCTAACCGAACCTTTATTACTCTTATAGAAACTCACAATTCCAATTATTTCACACTTTTACAACCCTTTTGATAAATTTTACAAAAAGGTCCATTTTAGGTGTTTTCATGAAAAATCCTTTCACAAAAGTTGTTTATTAAACAACCAAGTTTCATCTTCTTTCATAACATTTCAGCAAAAAATATAAATACTCTCATGGCAAGACCCTAAACTCTCAACTATTTTGCAAAATAGTCCCCTCATTAGCTAGATTAAACTATAGGGGTTCCAAAAACACAAAAATAAACAAAAACAACCACCAAAATCACTTACTTGCAAGAGAAAAGATTGGCTGAAATTTGAGCTCTCAAAACCCTTAAGTTTGTTAAAAATTTTAGTGGAAGAGGAAGAAGATGGGAAAAGATTATGCCTTTTTCTTTGTTTCATTTTATTTTATTCATTTAGTCACCTAATGCCACCAAACTTTGACCAATTTCATGAATTAAAAATTCATGTCCAGCCACCATAATTTCATTGGTCTATTTACTCAATAAGGACTTCTATTTTAGTGTTTCATAGCTATTTAACACCTTTAGCTTGTAGAATAAAACTTTTGCACTTTATGCGATTTAGTCCTTTTTTAATATTAAGCATGAAAACACTAAAATTAATTTACCAAAAATTTCAAACACTAATATAATCATGCCATGACACTTGAAATAATATTAAAATAATTTCTTTGACCTCAGATTTGTGGTCTCGAAACCACTATTTTGACTAGCCCCAAAATCGGGCTGTTACAGCATGAATGACTTGGGAGAATGTAATTTTGTTCTAAGCATTTGAATATTAAGGGATCAAAAAAAGAAAACGATAGCACTGTCTCAGGCTTCATACACAGACAAGATATTAGTGTGTTATGCAATGACCAATTCGAAGAAGGGAAATCAACCCTCTATATCGAGATTTCATCTCTCTTTAGAGGATTGTCCTAAAACAACCAAACAAAGAGATAACATGTGAAAGGTTCCTTATGCTTCGACAGTAGGAAGTCTCCTGTATGTTATGTTGTGCATATGCCCAGATATCTATTTTGCAATGGGGTTGGCAAGTTGATATCAGCCTAATCTAGGACCAAGACACTGACAAGCTGTTAAACATATACTCAGGTATTTACGGAGAACGAGGGATGATATGCTTGTGTATTTCAGAGGAGATATTACTCCTATCAAATATACTAATTCTAACTTCCAAACGTGTCAGGATTCGATAAAATCAACATCGAATGGTGCTTTTGTCCTAAACGGCGGGTTTATAGTGTGAATAAGTGTCAAGTAGGCTTACACTACTAACTTAACTATGGAGGGTCAAATATAAGGTATGGAAAAGTTATGAAACTATAACAGTGCAGACATAGCTAAACTTAAAAGAAACCACATAAGGACAAAACACATTAAAGGAGACAGTAGTGTTTGACAGAATAGTAGATGTAGTCAAAGATCGTATTTGAGGACAAACCCTAAGGATTTGTTTTTCCAAGACTCTAATAGATAGAAAGATCTTTGGGAAACATATAGAGGGGCACAAGAATGCCAACATGACTCATCTACTTCACTAAGGCAAGTGGGAGACTGTTGGATCTGGTGCCTTAAGTGTAGTATTTTTGTAACACCCCTAACCTCTCTCTGTTATCGGAATAGGGTTACAGAATGTTACTAATCAAACAGTACATTACATTTCATTTCAGAAAAAAGAAATAAATAATTTAAAAAATCAATCACATGTAAACTAATATATATAATTTAATTTCAAGCTCAAAGAGGATTTATTTGTGAACTCCAAACATATATTAGGATTAAGTCTCAAAAACATTAATTTTTAAAGCTAAAATGAAAATTTCGCAATTTGTATCGACACCTAATCGATACCTTTCAGGAAAATCGATATCAAATTACTATATTATTTTCAAACAAAATAAGGGGTATCGATAATTAATTTATGGTATCGATACTTAATTAAAAATCGATACCATTTTAGCTTTTTTTTTTTGAAAACTTTTTCACAAAGCTAGGTGCCGATACTAGATGACGAGATATCGATATTTAAGTTTTAAATGGTAAAATCTCAAGTTTAAAAACACATTATGCATCGTATACACCTACCATTAAACAACATAGTGTTTAACTATTTATAACCCTACAAAAACATATTCATTTCCTACAAAACAAGTTAACTCAACCATCCTATAATATCTAACCAATATGCCAACTAAAGGCACCTCAAACAAAGATCAATCATTCAACTAGGTTAGCTAAATAACATATGACATTTACCATATATACATGTTCAACCATCAACTAAGTTGTTCCAATATAAACATTTTCAAAAAGTACCATTCCGAAGCATTACCACCTATCTTTTGACCATAAAAAAGAACTCAACCAAAAACATTTCAAACTTTCACATTAAAAAATTAGCACTTCACTAGGGACACCATTAAATCTTAACATTTACATACTTACAACAAAACACCTATATACATGTCATATCCCAAAACGAATTACAAATATACCAAAATAGCTAGATAGTGTGAGCCTTTAGTCGATCCATTCGATCAGTCCACAAGTTTAAGAACTACAAAAGAACCAAAAAAATGAAACAAGTAAGCTAATGAAGCTTAGTAAGCTCATAGTTTAAATCATCAAACTCAACGTACCTTAATTGATATCAAAGTATAAGAGATAAATTTACAATTCCTGATAATCAAATACACATTTGTAATTCACATTAGTTCTTTTTCACATAATATCATATATCATGATAATCATCTTCTTATATAACTCCACAATTCCATAACATCTTTTTATCAATATAAATGTGCTCATATATATATATAAAACAAGTAAATTCATTGAACCCTTGATGCTTTCTAATATCTTGAATATGCATTAACATTCAAAACCACAAATCAATCATACTTTCTATTAACATTTAGCCCGATGAACAAAGTATCTCAACTCGGATACACGGGTAACTACACCACACCAGAGGCATCATATATTTATACAGGGGCACTAAAGTGCATACAGAGGCACGAATGTACAAGAAGAGGCACCGTAGTATGAATAGAGACACTAAAGTGTGAACAAAGGCACTAAAGTATGAACAAAGGCACAAATGTGCAAGCAGAGGCACCAAAGTGCAAATCTTGTACAAGCGCGCATATTAACCTTATTGGCAAGCCAATCGTATCCTATGCAATTACTATGTTCAATCGGGAAATATATGTAAATCCATTACTTTAACACATTTTATCACATAAAGGCACTTCATCATTTCTATGTGTGTTCTATATACTTAATATGTTCTTATAAACATATATATATATACAACTCCAACCCATACTACTATCATGTCATTTCAATTTCATATGAATAACTAATGGAATTTCTCATGCATTCAATAATTAATTAGAAACAATAATATATTCACAAGAAATTTATTTTATATAATAAATCACAATGAACTTACCTACGATTCAATTCTAGTTAACATGCAGGGATTATTTCGTAATTTTCCTCTTTCCACAGTTATTATCTTTTTGGCTCGGTTCTTGATCTATATAGTAATTAAATGCAATATATTAATTACACATACTTTTCACACAAATTCAATTCATATGACCCTTAACTTTTCATTAATTTCACATTTTCCTAAACTTTTACATTTTTCACAAGTTAGTCCCTAAACTTAAAATCTCTAAATTTAGCAAAATTTTCCAAATACTCAAGCTAGTTGAATTTATTTCCATACTAGAATAGTCCATAACTATTCAAAATTCACAAGAATACCATGTAGATTTTAGTATTTTATCAATTTAATCATTTACTAAAAACTAACAAAATTACTTTATAACTAATTCTAATCATCAACTAAAACTTCCATTTCATCATTTAACATCCAAAATAATAAGGATTCATCAATGGTGAAATCCACAATTCTTAATAGTTTCAAAAACAAAAGCAAGGGTTAGCTGGACCTAGTTGTAATGAACACAAAAATAAAAAAATTATAAGAAACAGAATCAAATTGAGCTTACATGCAACCAAAAAATTTGAAAACAATGGTGTTCTAAACCTTAATTTTGGTTGTCTCTTGAGAAAGATGATGATGATACACAATATTTTATTTTATTTTCATTAGTTTTGTTTTTTTATATTACAATTTTAACCTTTACTTGAACTTACAAATTCCACTAATAAAAGGCCCATAAACGTCCATCTAAATTCCTTATGGGATAATTACTTCATAAGTCCTTATTCACTTAATAGTTAAACTATCAAGTCAATATAATTCAATAATTACTAAGTTTTGCATCTTTCACAATTTAATCCTTTTTACCAAAATTTAATACGACCCTAGTGTAACTCTATAAACTTAAATTAAATAATAAAACATGATCTCACATGTCAGAATTGTGGTCCCAAAATCACTATTTTCAACACCACAGAAAAATGGGATATTGTAATTTTTGTCTAAGTACACTTGTAATTTTTCGAACAAAATGGTTAATAAAATTATTCATGAATTACATTAATACTTTATACATTGTCCTCACATGGATTTTGCACGCAAAGAAAAATGAAAGAAAATGTTGCCCATTGATTGTCTAAGGTTTAAACTAATACTAAGTGGTATCACGTGGTTGGATCGTAATACGGAAAGACAACTTGTATTAGTAGACGAACATAAACATGTCCTTAGTCTAATAAAAAAATGAGCAAACCTATTGAAAGACTAATATGTCGTCTATCAAGTCCAATTGAGGAGATGCTTTGTCTTGGGCATTGAAATGGATGACTCCCATAAAATAGAGACATAGATGTGACTGACTACATTGGTAGTACATCGGACAGGACCCAAGAAAAATAGATCCTAAATCTATTTTTGGACTTATTCACTTGTGACGTTCATAGTGTGGCATACCTAAATCCTGAGTGGATGGCAGACTATGTATATGTGACTTGTACACATTGATGTAAGTAAAAACCTAAGTTCGACTAGATAAGGAATCGAAAGCCAGTGTGTTGGATGTACGACTTCTATAGTACATAGCATCATTCACAACAGTGAAATTCATAGCCTGAGACATGGGTAAATGATATCTTCTCAATGGCATTACATGGTTGATGAAAAGTAAATGTGGCAACGGGTCGTTCGTCTTTGTGATGAATGACTTTATCACTATTTGATAGTGATTGAATTTTCATGAAGGAAGATATTATAGTTACCATGAGATAAAATTGGACCATATTAGGAAAGTGGATATTATCTCAAAGAGATCAAGGATATCCTATGAGGGTAATACACTTATGACAAGGTCATTGGATGAGCATTGAGTAGTTGCTTTTGTAATGGTATTATATTAGGGATAACTCAGTCACGATACTATAGTGGAATAAATTCATGACTAAATGAGTTTATAATTAATAGGTGATGTAACACCTTTAACCCGTATCTATCGTCGGAACAAGGTTACGAGGCATTACTAAGGAGTATAGAACACTTACAGATAATTTGAAATCATTATCGTTCAAATACCGAGACTAATTATAAACATTCCTTTAATGGACCTTTGAGGTCCAAATCATGCATTAAGATCTGGTCGAGACTAAACCGGATCCTCAGGAAAATTTTTCAATACAATGCAATAAACATTCATACATTCATTCAATGCATTATTACCCTAACATGTACAAACTCAACATTCAAGTTAGTCCAATAATTTCCATATATCAATAATATATACCATGATTGATGAGCTCATCAATACCATGATTTCCATTCCCTTGTTATATTTCCATATTTATCCCATTGAATTTCTCGAAATTTCGATGGATTTTCAGAGGTACACTTTAGTGTACAAATCTGGGTCCGTCAATTCATATTCATGTGCGCACATTTCCATTTCAAAGAGCACACTCCCACGAACCTCATCCTTACAGCGGGATTACCAGTCCAGGCTAAATCCCCGTAATATAAACTCATAGAGTATTGTCGGGATTACCAGTCTAAGCTAAATCCCCTGCAACGACAATTACTCTAATGAGCTTGGATCCAATTATCACCCAAGCTAAATTCGAACCCTAATTGATTACTGTCCGGGCTAAATCCATTTTCCACATATTCTTCTGGAGGGCTATATCAGAATAGGATCACCCCTCCGGGCTGGATCCTTTTTACCGTCAATTCCTTTTCAGAGATCCATCGAATTTTCCTTTCATTCAACCGGGATTTATTTTCCCTTTTCATCAAGAATATCAATACTTCATCAATTATCATACAATAAACATCCAAATCATATTCACATCAATAAAAATATATTTCAAGCATTTAAGAATATAATTCAAGTTACACAAACTTACAATTCGATTTTTATACCATAACGATAATCTTAGTTTCATAATAAATATTTGAAATGAAACATTATATCATTTCTAATTCAATGTTTATCAATTATAATCGGGCATGTGATCAATTTATACATAAGTCATTCATATTTTTTCCTCCTCCTCTTCTCCATTTCACATCCTTAGTATAAATAACACATTTCTAGTAACATTATCTATAATTTTTCACTATTTATTTATGTGAATATTCAAGTTGTTCATCCGTGTTATAGTCACTAAATTATTTTTATCTTGAGCTACAGAACTCCAAATTAATATCCTCTAATTTTCCCTGAAACTAGACTCACATGTCTTCTTACCATAAAATTTTCAGAATTTTTGGTTAGCGAATAAGTACAGTTTATTCTTTAAAGTCACCCATGTTCTGCTATCTAACAGTTCTGACCCTTCTTCACTAAAAATTAATTATCTCCTCATACAGGATTTGGATGATGTTCTCGTTTGTTTCTATTGAAAATAGACTCATTAAAAATTTTAAAAATATAAATTTAAGCCCTTAATTATTTTTCTCCAATGTTTTAAGATTTTCCAAAGTCAGAATAGGGAAACTCGAAATCATTCTGACCTTATCTCAAAAAACCTATTATATCTCGTGATTTATAATTCTATTACTTACACCGTTTCTTCTATAAGAAACTAGACTCAGTAATCTTTAATTACATATTTTATTCATCCTCAAATTCAATTTTCAAAATTTTTTGTGATTTTTCAAAGTTAGACTACTGCTGCTGTCCAAAACTGTTTTAGTGCAAAGTGTTGATTTCCATTTTGCCCCAAATTTTACAGTTCATACAATTCAGTCCTTGTCTAATTAACCCCTCAATTGGGATAATTTTTCTAAATTAATACCTTATTATATAATTTTAAACTACTTCCTAACCCTTTAAAATCAGAACTTTAGTATTAAACCTTAATTCCAAACTCTTTTACAATTAGGTCCTAAACCAATTTCCATCAATTTTACTTGATAAAATCATCATATATCAAAATTAAAGCTTCAATTCTATGTTTATTCATCATATTCTTCCAGCACTCATCCATAGCAACTTTAAAAATTAGCCATAGAATCAAAAACTAATGACATAGTAAGTTGGACCAAATTGTAAAAGTCCAAAAATATAGAAATGTCAAGGAAAAAGAAAGAATTAAACTTACATGAAGCTAGAGTATGAAAACCAGCTTGAACCCTCTTCTATGGCTATTTTTCAGCTAATGAAAATGAAGAGAAATGAAGAGAATTCTAGATATTCCAATTTGGCCCCATTTTTATTTAGCTAATTTTGGCAATTTTCTAATTTTGCCCTTATTTCACCCATTTCCTGATTTTTCTCAGCTATTGCCGCCCAAAATATCTTCTTTAGGCTTATTTGCACTTTAGGTCCCTCCTAATTTGATAATTGAGCTATTTAATCCTTGTAGCAAGTTTTACACCTTTTTCAATTTAGTCCTTTTTATTTAATTAACCACCCGAACGTCAAAATTTTCTAACGAAATTTTAATACTACCTTATTGACACTTTGTAAATATTCATAAAAATATTTATGGCTCAGTTTATTACATCGAGATCTCGATACCTCTTTTTTCTCAATTTCTTGACCAAATAAATCTTTATAAAACACAATTTACTATTTCAAAAATATTTTAAAAGCTACATTTGGCTCATAAATATTAAATAATATAATCTACGAGTTCATTTGTAGGATTTGGTGGTCTCGAACCATTATTTTTGACATCGCTGAAATTTGGTCTATTATAGGTAAAAAGTTGGAGCTTAATTTTAAATCATTTAAGACCTAATTACATATGTCCAATCGGTCCCTACGCTAGTTCGTTGAAACCAAAAATGAATTATGTGTTTGAATCAAAATGAACATAATGAATATAAATAGAGAAATGAAAAAAATTTAGAAATGATTATGGTTTTCTCCAAAATGGAAAATTGAAATATTTTGGAAATAAATGTGGTTTTCTAAAAATGGAAATGGAAATGAAAATGAAAATGAGTAATGATTCATTTGCAAATGTAGATGAATTAGTTAAAATGATCAGGAGAATGAGTTTATGTTTTTGAGCTGTTTTAAAACCTAAAAATGAAAATAAACCATTCTGTCATAATGAACAAGTTGAGTTGTGAAATATTGAATATATTTTCTTGGAAATTTTACCATGGGTAAAATTGTAATAATTTTATTGGGGGTAAAATTGGGATGAGAAAATTATATAATTGGAAATTTGATGTTTATTTTGGAAAATAGAAAGATATATGTTGGGTTGGATTAAATTATAATGTGCTGAGTTAAAAGTCCAGAAAGCACATATAATTGGGTCTAATACAATGAGAGGTCCAAATTCCCATCATAATACATATGAGGCGAAGCACACCCTATTAGTCTCTTTCCCTCTCCTAGTTGGACTAAGAAGTTGTTTTTCTATTTGAAATAAATCTCTACAATTCAACAAGGGTTCTACCTCTCTCTCTATAAATATATGGCATTGGTAGAACTATTTACATAACTTGGAGAGATTGTTACTCTGTCGAAAAATAGAGAGAATTTATTCTTAACTATTAAATATATTTTCTAGAATAACAATTCTACTGGTTTCTATTAAAGATGAGATAATTTTTTTTTCACCCTAAAGATAAAAAAATAATTTTTCTAGTTCTGTGTTTTGATTCAATTGGTTCGAGCCCACACTCGAAGAAGTTCGTGGTACACGAATAAAAAAGAAGATCGTTTGATTGAAAGCCGAAAAACGTCAAGGATCCACTTGTCCGAAAACACTAGTATGATTTTGGTTCAATGTTTATTGCTATAAATATCATAAACTGGGTTGATTTTTAAAATCTTAATTTTTCAACGTGCAAGAAAATCATTTTCAAGTCGTATTTTTTCCAACATTATATGCATGTTTAACTAATATTAGGATCTTTTATTTTATAAATTGAATTATGAATTGATTATAGTTGCTCCGGCAACGAATGTGGTACCTTGTAACTTGGAATCAGTGACCGGGTTGTGTATGGGGCGTTACACATAAAATATCATAAATATATTCCTTTGAAAAGTTGAAGTCATTATGTACATGCGAAAAGTAACAAACTCTAACACAATACCATAGTTTAAACCATTTATTCCTCAAGTGGTGATGTGATGCCCCAAGTCACTAGTTTAGTCTTCTCAGAATAGTATTCACCTATGTGTTTAAACAACTAACATGTTAAGCTTTTGGGGCTTAGTAAGTAACAAAGATTATCTGAGCTTACTATAACCCATTAATAGCTGGAGTCTTTTATGGATTAAATATATTCACCTTAACTATATGTTAAGGTATCTTCATTCTGTATCTCTTATTACCACATCATTATTACTCAAGCCTCATAAGACTATTTCAATTTATTCATTTCCCATACACGATTAAGGTGATTACCACTTATGTCATTCTTTCTCTTAGAGTGAGCATTCAATTTAGTATTCACTACTAAAGAATGGAATACAATGGATACGATGGATGATAACAAATGAGTGGGAGGCTCTCTATTAATAGTTGAGCTCCCCCAAAATCAATAGTATAGATCAAATTGCATTGACGAGACGAAATCGAATTCTATCTACAATTAAGGGATTTACACAGTCTCCAAGATTAGAAAATCAAATCTTATCAAATTACAAATCTTCTAAGATTACTTTGCCTATTTACCAAGGTAGCCCTAATTTCCTATAACTGCTTCGTTGGGCCACCAAGGCTTTAAGTGGATGGGCTTCATCACTTGTTCTTCGAATCGGGCTAGTTCAAGTGGGTCAAATGATCCCCATTTAATATGTAGACCTCCATGGGACATTTCTGTTGCAATGGTCATAGGTTTTGAGTCATAACTCGTGACAATAGCACATTATACAACTTATTAGGTCTTATTATCAAATTTCAAATCAATTCATTATGCCCTTAGTATGACAGAATTGGATACTCGAGATCCTAACCAATCACCCTGAATAACACACTAAAAGTGCTTATGCCCGAAGACATGAATACATGGATCCATAGCATACAAAAGTGTTATGCACTAAGGCCATAAGCACGGCCAAAACTGCATCTCCAAACATATTTGTAACAACCCTAACCCGTATCTATCGCCAGAAAAGGGTTTCAAAGCGTTACCAAAACATTCAGAATATTTACCGATTAGTTCAGGCAAGTTACTATTCATTCACCAAGGTCATTCATAATGTCCCTTAAATAGACCCTCGAGGTCCAATACGAGCATTAGAATCGATTAGGGACTTAATCAGAAACTCTAAGAATTTTTCGTGACATTTCAAAAATTTCCATGGTGTAGGGCTCACACGCCCGTGTAATCCAAGGGACACGCCTGTGTGACCCTTAGACATGCCCGTGCCTCAAGCCATGTCCAATTTAGGTTGATCTTTGACTTGCGCTACACGGCCATACCACACGCCTGTGTGCTAGGCCTTGTGGTTAATTAATTCAATTTGAATTAGGTACAGGTTTCACACGACCAAGACACACGCCTGTGTTCAAGGCCGTGTCTCTTACACGGCTAAGACACACACCCGTGTCTCCGCCCGTGTGCTCAATTCTGAGCATTCTGTTTTCTCAAATTTAAGGTGCAGGGAACACACGGCCTAGCTACACGCCCATGGGGTAGGTCGTGTGTCACACACGATCTAGCACACACCTGTGTGTCTGCCCGTATGGACAAAATAAAACCATTTTCTAGCCTCACTTTTCACCCAAATTTACCATCTTCCTGCACCAAAACATACCAAGTACAATCCAACCATTTTAAACATTCAAATAAGCAAATTTCATCATTCAACATGGCCTATCATTGCATGCATACATGTTTACTATCCTACCTTGGTTCAATTCATGTGTTAAACATGATTTGATCAACTACTTAACATATACATATGGTTACCATAGCATAACATTACAAGTATTTCAAAACAACCATTACTAGCCATTCCAATGGCTAGATTACAAGCATCATTTACAATTACATGCCAATATGGCCAACATATGCTATACATGCCATTACAACCATAATTGATTTACCATACTGTACCATCATGGGCTGATGAAAAGTGTGAGTGATCTCCACCGAGCTTCCAATCCAACGAGCTTTCGATTTACTCTAAAATAGGGGAAAATAAAATGGGGTAAGCATAAAATGCTTAGTAAGTTCATATAACATGGTACTTAACTTACCATACATCCTATTTGAGGTAACTAAGTAAGGCATATTCAACCACTTTTATATCAAGCCCTACACACATCCTCATTTCCCTTGTTAGTCATATATTCCACAGTAATATCAAGACATGCATGGGCTTAACAACAATCAAGTTCCCATGCACATATGCTTCCCATAACATGTATTCATTTAACATGTATAGACATCTCTTATTAATACAAGTATAGCTTTATAGTAACTCTTTTCAAATTTAGATCATTTCATGGCAGGACTTTACTCATTTTATTCGAGTATTAACGTCGCACAAGTAGTAGTACATTCAAGGTGTACGGGTCTATGATCGAGGATAAACATTCTCATCAAGTAATTTCCATATACAAATATCATCTACTTGTATTTGATGCAATATTCTTTTCATGTCATTTCCATCTCATATGTATCATTTCATGTCAATTTGTTTTCAATTCATCTTTGCTCTTGTCAGAACTTTACCCATTGAATTTATTTGAAATATCAATGGATACACAGGTAGTACACTCGAGGTGTACTATAACACCCCTTACCCGTATCCAACGCCGAAATAGGGTATGAGGCATTACCGGAACACATACACTTGTAAACGTATTAAACTGAGTCATAAAATTTCATCCAAATTAAAACTTTTCAAATTTTTATCTTTGAGTCCCTAAATAAGGCCTACGAGGCCCAATACATACTTTGGGAATGGTCCGGGACTAAACCAAGAACTTTAGAAAACATTAGAAAATTTTTTAAAAAAATAGGGGTACACGCCCGTGTCCAAGGTCATGTCCTTCACACAGCCAAGATACACGCCCGTGTGTTAGGCCGTGTGGCATTTCGAATTTCCAAAAATCAAGTGCAGACTTCACACACCCTGGGCACATGGCCGTATGGCCACAAGTAAGGCATTTACCAAGCCCTTTGCCACCCCAAAACACTTATACACTTATACAAATTTATCATCACACAACATGGTATTATTAAGCATTCAAACATCCACACTAAGACATCCACATACCATTTACGAATCACATTCATCATGCACAACCACACATACACTTAACTAATCATAGCATATAACTTACTCAACCATTCACATTTAGTATTTGCCACACATAATTATCACACATTCACTCATCCAACCCAAACAAGCATGCGCATCCATGTAATGCTTCATCATAGACTTATAACATAACAAATATTGGCCAAATCAAATGGCCTTATACAACAATGGCCTTCAATTAGCATAGGCCAATATTCTAGGCCAACTCATAATAACATGTACATAAATGACCAAGTCCCTAGACATGCCATAGACTTAAAAAGCTAGAATAAAAATCATCGATACCAATCCATAGCTTCTTAGTGTGATAGAATCTCCGACGACCTCCAACTCGAGCTAGCATCTGTGACACTATAGGAAAAAGAAAGGAAGGGGGTAAGCATTATAGCTTAGTAAGTAGGTATGTAAAATAATAAGTGATTTATTAACAGGCTTTTATAAATCTTCACAATATGTTCTGAAGATAATACAATCATAATTGCACATAGTTCCACTATTTATTCATATTCATCTCAAGCTATCTACTCGAGTCACAGTCACTAAATTATTTATATCTCGAGCTACAGAGCTCCAAATTAAGATCTACTAATTCTCCCTAAAACTATACTCACATATCTTCTTACCATAAAATTTTTAGAATTTTTGGTTTAGCCAATAAGTACAGTTTATTATTTAAATTTTCCCTATTTTGCTGTCCGACAGTTCTGACCCCTTTGCCCTAAAAATTAATTATCTCATCATAAAAAATTTTGATAATGTTCCTGTTTGTTTCTCTTGAAATCAGACTCATTAATAAATTTAATAATATAAATTATAAACCAGAATTATTTTTATAAAATATTTAATGATTTTCTAAATTTGGAATAGGGGATTCCAAAATCATTCTGACCCTGTCTCACAAAAATTCAAGTATCACAGACTATGAAATTCTTTTGCTTACACCGTTTCTTTTATGTGAAAATATACTTGTTCAGATTTAATTTCATATTTTATTCAATCTCTAATTCGATTTCCACCATTTTTGGTGATTTTTCAAAGTTACGCAACTGCTGCTGTCCAAAACTATTTTGTTGCTAAATTTACTCTTTCATAATTTCACTTACTCCATTTCATCTTACCAAAGGTTCAATCAAATATCGAGCACATTGTTCATAAATTTTCACACTTATACTTGCACTTATCCAACACATAGTCATATCCAATTACACTTAGTCGTTACATGATCACATGTATTTTTACTTAGTCAATTTCCCATTGAACTCATCGGAATAATAACAGATACACGGAAGCCTGCACATAGTACCACCCTTGTAGCCGAAGCTATCTGTTGCACATAGTATCCTGCACTTAGTACTACACATGTGACCAAAACCATCACTTACACATAGTGGCCTGCACTTAGTACCACCTTTGTAGCTGAAGCTATCTGGTGCACATAGTAACCTGCACTTAGTACTACACATGTGACCAAAACCATCACTTACACATAGTGGCCTGCACTTAGTACCACACATGTGATCGAAGCTATTGAGTACGCATAATAGCCTGCACTTAGTACTACACATGAGACCTATCCGTCTGGTACACGTAGTAGCCTGCACTTAGTACTACACATGTAACATCCTGAAATGGGGGCTGTTGTGTTTAAATTATTTTTGCATGGGTATGGCTTGATGGTGGTAGTAATTAAGGTGTTTTAAGATCTAGGTATAAGCCAAGGGTAGGCCCGAGCTGTAGGAAAATTCTTGTTTTTAAGTTTTAGTAAAAGGGAGCTGAAGGAGCTAGGGGTTAAGTGTAATTCGTGGGGGATTTAAGCATAAGAATGGGCTTGGTAAAGTGGCAAGGAGGCGCCACTTAGAGCCTTGAGGGTGACGCCACATGCAGAGAAGGGAGAGCTCAGGTTCGAGCAGCAGAAATCCCATTTTTTGCCTTGCATTTTGACGCCAAGGGGGAGGAGTTGTGCTCAGCACAAACTCTTTCAGATAAGATTTAAATGAGTGGAGAAGAGGGGATTTAGGAGTTTGATCAATTCAAACTCATTTGAATTGTTGGCCAGGAGTGATTCAGGGAGTTTACCGAAATCTGAACTCCGGTGTGAGAGGAGTAATCGGTTGGGAGACTTAGGAGACGTGCCGTTTCTTCATAGTTAGGCTAGGTGACATTTTCGGCTAGCTTAGATGGTTTTGTAAGAGTATGCCCAAAGATCAATCATGAGATGGTTGTAATAACATACTTGATTTACCATGTTTATTAATATAAAGCATTGTCATTATTATTTCAGTTTTTCCTTCTATGTGTACAAATAAACTATTTTATAATAATGTCACGAGAATAATATGATTATTCTTAAAATATCCTTAGTCAAGTATTATTGTTGACTAGGACAACAATAATGCATTAAGACTAACATGTAGTTGATTGATGATAAAGAGTTGTCATTGATATGGAGTGTCAAAATCAATGCATGAATATGTGTATTAGAGAACAACATATTGGGTGACCGCTATGAGTATGTTTCTTGGATTATTATGTAATTGTCACAACATTACTCATAGTGATTAATATGTATATGATCCTTAGACTTGAGATAATCATTATCCCAACATCGTGAGTCGTATATTTTGATACTGATCAAACGTGCAAAATCGAATCGGTTGTTCTATAAAGGCGATGTTGGATATATCACAATCAATGTAGAGGATATTGTTGATCAATATAGGATAAGTCCCTCCCACATAATGGGAGTAATATCTTAGGCCACTTGGTTGAGTGAGACTAGAAATGCATGGCCATGCTCAAATAAGTTGACATGAGATGTCATACTAATTAGTATATCATAGTCTACTCAAGATATCAAGAAACATGGGATGGACTATACAAGTGTGACTATTCCATGACTTGTATCTATTCCAGAGATAAAGGACTTAAGGATTAATGCATGAAAAGTTAATCACAAAAGTTATGTCAAATCATGACTTCTTGTATCTTAGGTAGCAATGATGCATTGCTAGATGCCACTCATTGTTTGTGACATTAGAATCGTTCTAGTATTACTACTAACGTTACAAGAACCTCTGAGGTCACACCCTATGGTTGAAATGAACGGAATGAAACATAGTTGGTATTGTGTTTGATTGTCACATGAATTAAATTAATTAAAGAATTAATTTAATTGGGCAATCAAATATTGAATATATTATATGTACAAGGATGTTGTACACATAATGAGAATTAATATATGAATTTGGTTCAGATATAAATTTAAATAAATATAGTTTACAAAATCCATGATATAATTAATGTAACTATAACTTTTGGGTATAATTAATGTAATTATAATTTTCGGTTAAAACATTATTATATTTATTTAATTTTATTATTCATAAATGATATACGATTATAAAAGGGTAATAAGTGAAGAAAACCCTAAGAATTTTGCTTTAAAAGGTCTAGCGTAGTCAAGCAAAACACCTCGAAAAATAGTTTTGGAGATTTCGCTTCATAGTCAAACCGGTGGATTACGTAGAGGCCGACATCGTAAAGGTTGTGGCTTGGTTCGACAGTAGATCAGATATCTTGTCGCCGAGGCATCGCTATCTACTCAGATTGAAACTTTGGTAATTTCGAAACCTTTATTTCACCCCGATTCGTTCCTCACACATGGATTCATGGTTTGGATCGCCGGGATTAATTTTATTTCACTACGCCATAGGGGTGCCACCGTTCCAACAGTGGTATCAGAGCCACTTGTGTGATACGGACTCGGGTTTAAATACTTGGGTGATGCAATTGTATGAGATGCATGCTTTTATTTTACTACGTTTTGGTTGTTTAAATCGTTTAAGCATAACCCGATAACTGCTCTTTCGATAATTGATTAAATGTTAATCATGGTGTTGTGGCCTATTCGATCTTATGTTATTTCGTTAACTATTAACAAATCTTTAATATTATGATGGTATTTACGGCTTCAGAAGGGTTAATCGCTAGTGGAACAAGGGTTGTTCGATATGAACCTCAAGGATTAAAATCTTGAAAACACGATTCCGCTGATAAAAGTTATCAAATCGTGAGGTTTCATTTGACTGGGTATGCGATTTGTACCGCATGAGTCCATATTTCATGGGCCTCCGCCTCCGCACTTTTGGCCTCTCTTGTAACATCCCTCTCATATTTTGAGGATGGGCCCGCTTCCTCCGACCGCCTCGGACCCATTTTCTTATTATAGTATATTTTGTTAATAAAAGAAATATATATAAACTTGATGGGCCACATAAGGTTGAAAGGATATTTTATAATTCACCTTAGCAAAAGAGCATTGAATTATGTATGCTATTTTGACATGCACGGTGTTTGAAATGCATAGTTATAGCCCGATGACCCATTTGATAAAAGGTTGTAATTTTATATATATAAATACTGACTGCGTGTAGTCGTGCCTTACTACTATTCTCTTGTATTTCTCTTCTCATCTTACTCCTCGTATGTAAAACGAGTTTACGCATATTGTAATTTGCAAAAGTTGCTATGGGCCGACGAGAAGGAAGTTGGGACAACTATTGAAGAATGATAGTTTATGAAACCGCTTACACCTTTAGGTTTCCTTTGGTTCTCCCATTGGCTTGGGTTGAATCACCTTAGTTTATGGGCTATAACTATTGCATTTATTTATTGCTTTATTTATTCATGTATGAGATGCTATGGATGTTTAAAGCATGCCAATTTTATATATTAAAATTTAATAATAAACCCAATTAATTGATGAGATCAATTAAAAGACTAAATGGACTAAATTAGACCATAATTGGTGAGATGGAACATCCTTAATAAAATCCTCTATTAAAATATTAAGTCAACATGGCCTTCCAATTTTGCCTCGTTAAGGCCTCGATCAATACTATGTAGGTTATGCCAAAGCAAAGTACTAGTATTTATCTTGGTTAAACGCGAAGAATAAACAAGTGATATTCGCTGGTTAAAAATTGGTTAATGACTTAACTAGGTTACTCTAATAGGATTAGAAACCTAGAGGCAATTAAATTGGATAAATCATAAGATGATTAGAACAAGAGTTGTTCACCAAATATTAGGAGTTACATATGATGTAATTAGCAAAGGTTGCTTACCTAAATAACCTTAGTCTTGAGAGTAAAGCCAAAGCTGACTTAAGAGGAGGTGAAATATGGATCCTTAACCCACTAGAAATACTTTGGAAAAGTTTTTCCGAAATTAATATATGGGGGTTATTAATTTTGAAATAAAATAGTGGGATCATCATTTAATAAAGTCTTTTTAATGATTGATATAAACTTGGTAAATTTACTCACACGCATATTCAATTATTGTAGATATATTATGGCTGCAAATACTAGCACACTCTCATTGCGATCGGTCCTTGAGAAGGACAAATTGAATGGTTTGAATTTTCTTGACTGGTTCCGTAACTTGAGGATTGTCCTCAAACAAGAACGGAAATTGTATGTCATTGAACAACCACTTCCTAATGAACCACCTATTAGTGCCTCGAGAACTGATAAAGATGCTTACAAGAAGTATCTCGATGACATGGTAGATGTTGGATGTCTTATGCTTGCCACTATGAATCTGGAGCTTCGAAGCAACATGAGGACATGGTTGCTTATGATATGATCGAGCATCTAAAAGAACTTTATCAAGGGCAAGCACGGCAAGAGAGGTTCGATGTCTCTAAAGCCCTATTCCAATGTAAGTTGGTGAAGGAAGCCCAAGAGGACCTCATGTCCTTAAGATGATTGGCTATATTGAAAGTCCGTCTAAGCTTGGTTTTCCATTGGGCCAAGAGTTGGCCATCGATGTTATTCTCGCAATCGCTGCTTGGATAGCTACAACCATTTGTTCTTAATTTCAATATGAATGAAATTGACAAGACTCTACCACAGTTGCTCAAGATGTTACGAATCTGAAGGTAACATGAAAAGGTTGGACCCAAGCCCATACTCGATGGTCCGTAACAACAAGGGCAAGGAAAGGCCAAAATTCGCATAAAGCCCAAGGGTAAAGGTAAGCCCAAGCCCGGCAAAGGAAAGGCTGCAATGAAACCTAAAGGTGGAGTGTCTAAGGAAGGAAACCGCTTTCATTGTGGTGTGATCTGGACATTGGGCGAATCGCCTATCTATCTTGAGGAAGTCAAGAAGGCCAAAACAAGCGAACGCCTACTTCGTGTATTTATGTTATTGATATTAATTTATCAACTACTACTTCTTGGGTATTAGATAACGTTGTGGTTCTCATATTTGTACTTCATCGCATGGGGACTACAAAGGAGTAGGATGTTGGCTAGAGGAGATGTGGACTCATGAGTTGGAAATGGAGCAAAGGTTCTTTGCATTAGTGTGGGAACATATACTTTATCTTTGCCTAGTAGACTTGATTTAATTTTAGAGGATTGTTATTTTGTGCCCAGCTTTGACTAAAAACATTATTTCAGCTTGTTTAGACAAAATTGGTTTTGAGATAATTATTAAGAATAATTGTTGTTCCTTTTATCTCAATAATGTTTTTTATGATTCGCACAATTGATTAATGGCCTCTATATTTTAGATCAAATGAACCCGATTTACAACATAAATACTAAAAGATCTAAAATAAATGACTCAAATCAAACTTATCTTTGGCATTGTCGTTTGGGCCACATAAGTGAGAGACGCATATCCATACTCCATAAAGATGGTTTCTTAGATTCATTTGTTTTTGAACAATTTGAAGTATGTGAATCTTGCTTATTAGGAAAAATGACTAAATCTCCTTTTACTGGTAAAAGTGAACGAGCTAGTGATTTATTGGGCCTAATACATTCTGATGTATGTAGACCAATAAATACACAGGCCAGAGGAGGATTTCAATACTTCATTACTTTCACTGATGATTTCAGTAGATATGGGTATATTTATCTCATGCGCCATAAGTCTGAGTCTCTTGAAAAGTTCAAGGAATTCAAAAATGAAGTACAAAATCAACTAGGCAAAACTATCAAGTCACTTGATCCGATCGAGGTGGAGAGTATTTGAGCCTAGAGTTTGATGATCTATTAAAGGAATGTGGGATTGTCTCACAACTTACTCCTCCCTGCTACTCCTCAATGGAATGGAGTTTTAGAGAAGAAATCGAACTTTATTAGACATGGTTCGATCCATGATGAGTCATGCCGATCTACCGACTTCTTTTGGGGACATGCAATTGAGATAATTGCTTTCACACTAAATCGTGTTCCATCTAAATCGGTTCAAAAGACGCCATATGAGATGTGGACCGGAAACGTCCCAAGATGTCTTTTATGAAAATTTGGGGTTGTGAAGCTTATGTTAAACGCCGACGCCTACTAAGCTTGAACCCAAATCAAAAGTGTATTTTGTGGGTATCCGAAAGAAACCAAAGGTTATTATTTCTTTAATCCCACTAAGAACAAAATGTTTGTTGCTCTGACCGTGTCTTCCTAGAGAGAATTTATTTCTAGAAAAGGAAGTGGGAGAAAGATTGAACTTGAAGAAATTCGAGAATCACAAGATACCACCGAACCGTTGATAGAACAACAAAATTCCACAAGAAATTGAGGAACAAGTAACTCATCAGAAAACACAACCACTGCTGAAGATCTTTAAGAGAACGCCATGCACCGAGAGATATGGATTTCTCATTACAACACATGGTGACGTTCTTCTTATAGATCAAGATGAGCCTAGGACTTATCAAGAAGCGGTGACGAGCCCAGACTCGAGAAATGGCTTGAGGCCATGAGATCCGAGATGGATTCCATGTATGAAAATCAAGTATGGACTTTGATTGACCCACCCGAAGGGGTTAAACCTATAGGGTGCAAGTGGGTTTTCAAAAGAAAACCGACATGGATGGTAATGTACAAACATACAAGGGGCAATTAGTCGCTAACGGTTTTCGCCAAATTCATGGTGTTGACTATGATGAAACTTTTCTCCTCAGTAGCTATGTTTAAATCCATCAGATCTTGCTCGCCATAGCCGCATTTCATGATTATGAAATCTCGCGATGGACGTCAAAACAAATTTTCCTTAACGGAAACTTGAAGAGGATGTGTACATGACACAACCTCAAGGTTTTGTCAATCCAAAGGATGCTAGAAAGATTTGTAAGCTACAAAGATCCATTTATGGATTAAAGCAAGCTTCTCAAGTTGGAATCTTCGCTTTAACGATGCAATTAAAGAGTTTGGTTTTATCAAAATGAAGATGAACCATGTGTTTACAAGAAAGTTAGTGGGAGCACTATCACATTCTTGGTAATCGTATGTGGATGACATACTTATCATGGGAAATGACATACCTACCTTGCGATCTATTAAGACTTGGTTAAAGTTATTTTTCTATGAAGGACTTGGGTAAGCTACTTACATCTTAGGAGTCAAGATCTATAGAGATAGATCAAGACGACTACTAGGTCTAAGCCAAAGTACATACATAGATAAAGTAATCGAAAAGGTTCAAGATGGAAGAATCTAAAGAGGATTTCTACCTATGAGACATGGTATTTCACTCTCGAGGAAATGTGTCCTTCAACTCTACAAGAGAGAGAACGCATGAGTAAAATTCCATATGCTTCGCTATTGGATCTATCATGTATGCCATGTTATGTACCCGCCTAGATGTCTCGTATGCCTTAAGTATGACGAAAGGTGACCAAGTAGATCCCTGAAGGTCACTGGACCACGATCAAGAATATCCTTAAGTACTTAAGAAGAACTAAGGATACGCTCCTAATATATGGAGGTGAGGACGAGTTAAGTGTAAAAGGTTACACTGATGCTAGCTTCCAAACTGACAAGGACGATTCTCGATCGCAATCAGGATTTGTGTTTTGCCTTAATGGTGGTGCTGTGAGCTGGAAGAGTTCAAAGCAAAGTACAGTAGCCGATTCTACAACAGAGGTCGAGTATATTGCGACCAAATGAGGCAAAGAAAAGAAGCAGTTTGGATCAAGAAGTTCATTACTGGACTAGGGGTTGTGCCTAGCATATCAGATGCTATAGAACTCCGATGTGATAACAATGGAGCTATTGCACAAGCAAAAGAACCCAGATCTCACCAGCGATCCAAACATATACTTAGGCGCTTATCATCTTATTCGAGATTATCGATCGAGGAGATGTTGAGATATGTAGAGTACCTATGATGATAACATTGTTGATCCTTGACCAAGCCTCCGACACGTGCAGAAGCATGATCGCCACACTAAGTCTCTTGGTATTAGATATATGATTGATTGGTCTTAGTGCTAGTGGGAGATTGTAAGAGTATGCCCAAAGATCAATCATGAGATGGTTGTAATAACATACTTGATTTACCATGTTTATTAATATAAAGCGTTGTCATTATTATTTCAGCTTTTTCCTTCGTGTACAAATAAACTATTTTATAATAATGTCCCGAGAATAATATGATTATTCTTAAAATATCCTTAGTCAAGTATTATTGTTGACTAGGACAACAATAATGCATTAAGACTAACATGTAGTTGATTGATGATAAAGAGTTGTCATTGATATGGAGTGTCAAAATCAATGCATGAATATGTGTATTAGAGAACAACATATTGGGTGACCGCTATGAGTATGTTTCTTGGATTATTATGTAATTGTCACAACATTACTCATAGTGATTAATATGTATATGATCCTTAGACTTGAGATAATCATTATCCCAACATCGTGAGTCGTATATTTTGATATGATCAAACGTACATCAAATCGGTTGTTCTATAAAGGTGATGTTGGATATATCACAATCAATGTAGAGGATATTGTTGATCAATATAGATAAGTCCTCCCACATAATGGGAGTAATATCTTAGGCCACTTGATTGAGTGAGACTAGAAATGCATGGCCATGCTCAAATAAGTTGACATGAGATGTCATACTAATTTGTATATCATAGTCTACTCAAGATATCAAGAAACATGGGATGGACTATACAAGTGTGACTATTCCATGACTTGTATCTATTCCGGAGATAAAGGACTTAAGGATTAATGCATGAAAAGTTAATCACAAAAGTTATGTCGAATCATGACTTCTTGTATCTTAGGTAGCAATGATGCATTGCTAGATGCCACTCATTGTTTGTGACATTAGAATCGTTCTAGTATTACTACTAACGTTACAAGAACCTCTGAGGTCACACCCTATGGTTGAAATGAACGGAATGAAACATAGTTGGTATTGTGTTTGATTGTCACATGAATTAAATTAATTAAAGAATTAATTTAATTGGGCAATCAAATATTGAATATATTATATGTACAAGGATGTTGTACACATAATGAGAATTAATATATGAATTTGGTTCAGATATAAATTTAAATAAATATAGTTTATCAAATCCATGATATAATTAATGTAACTATAACTTTTGGGTATAATTAATGTAATTATAATTTTCGGTTAAAATATTATTATATTTATTTAATTTTATTATTCATAAATGATATACTGATTATAAAAAGGGTAATAAGTGAAGAAAAACCCTAAGAATTTTGCTTTAAAAGGTCTAGCAGCCGTCAAGCAAAACACCTCTGAAAAATAGTTTTTGGAGATTTCTGCCGTTCATAGTCAAACCGAGTGGATTACGTAGAGGCCGACATCGTAAAGGTTATGGCTTGGTTCGACAATGAGATCGATATCTTGTCGCCGAGGCGTCGCTATCTACTCAGATTGAAACTTTGGTAATTTCGAAACCTTTATTTCACCCCGATTCGTTCCTCACACATGGATTCATGGTTTGGATCGCCGGGATTAATTTTATTTCGCTGCGCCATGGGGTGCCGACGTTCCAACAGGTTTTCCCTTCTTGCATTTTGTGCTAAAACCCAAACCTTAGGTGCTTTTCTCTCTTTTTCTCTTTTGACAATTTAGACACTTGGCCGATTCATTTTAGCAACCCCATTGAAGAGCCGAAAACTCCCTCTTTGTCGAATCCACCCTTGTTCACTTCTTCTTCTTCTTTTTGCTCATAGTCGAAACCAACAACCTCACCCCCTATTCGGCACCTTTCTTTTCATTCTCTCAAAACCTCTTGCCTTGTGCCGAAATCTCTTTTATTCTCTTTTGCTGAAATCATTCCTATTCTATTTTCTTCTTCTTCTTTACCATCTTCAAAAGCCAAAACTTTGCTGAGTGTTCTTCTTCTCTTCTTTCAAGTGTGTGGCCGAATACTCCTAGCTATTCTTCTTCTTTTCTCACATGATCTAGACTTTATTCAAGTGCCGAAACCGATCTCTTCCATTTGGGTTAGTCGAATCTTTTGGTAAGTGAACTTTCTATTTTTTTTTCCTTTTCTTTTTCGACACTGTTTTGGAGAAGGCCAAATCTCTTTTGCCTTCCCTTTTTATTCTTCTTTAATTGCTATTAATCGGGATTTTGAAACTTCATTCTTGATTCATGATTGATAGCCTAAACTCCTAACACCAATAGGGGGTGCCGATCTTTGGTGTTTAGAAGCCGAATCAGTCATCAAGATAAGGAGGCAATAATTCCTTTTGGTTTTGGGATTTATGTTATGGCCGAATGGCCTTTGGACTCTAAAGGGGATGTTAAAACCGATTGTAGGGAGGAGCATAGCCGAATACCGTGAATCTCTGAGATTTGGTGGTCGATCTAGGTAAGGGTTTTAACATCTCAATACCCGTTTCTTAATCGTTCAGAAGCTGAAGGCTAACCATTTGTGTGTATTAGTGTTTAGCCGATTGCAAGGGGGATCATCACGTGGTTTTGGGATTTGGTTGGAAACCAAATCGGCACTAAGGTAAGGAGTTATCCTTGTGCGATTCGTCCTTCAGGATTTTGTGATTAAGCCGATGGCTTTAGATCTAAAAATATGATGTTGGCCGATTGTAGGAAAGGGAAGGCAACATTTCGGGATTTCGCTAGATCCACGAATAGTCAGGTGTGTAACGCTTACACACTCTATTAGTATAATATGCCTATTATGTTTCTGTTATAGCCAATAAAATCGGTGATTATGCCTTGTGGGTATGAGCTTGGATTTCGGGTAAGTCCCCTGTTATGTGATTTTTGATATACATCATCATGTCACTGTTAAATGTATTCCATGTGTTATTTGCATCATTATACGTTGTTATGCCATGATTGATATGGACTTGATGGTGGGATTGTTGAGAGGAGGGGGAAGAGATATTTGGGCTGTCACAGTGGTTTGACCACACGACGGGTTGGCCACGTCTTGATATTAAATTTTGTGACTAAGTCCCTGTGGTTTTGAACACTAATGGTTTTGACCACATATGAATATTGTAACTCGTCCCAGTGGTTTGGCACCACAGTGGGTTGGCCCCACATGTTGATTACGAGATTGTCATCAGTGGTTTTGACCACACGATGGGTTGGCCCCATCACTTAATTTGTGACTTCGGTCGTCAGTGGTTTTGACCACACCGATATATTTGTGACTGCGGTCACCAGTGGTTTTGACCACCAGTGGTTTTGACCACATGGGGTAGTTAAAGAAGATTGGATGGTTAGGTTAAGGGTTGCATGATTCACATGTTTTTACTGATAATTTGTGTAAGTATTTGCACTATCGGGTTGGGGATTTATACACTAAGTCTTGGCGACTCACCCCTTCCCTTATATTTTGCAGATGAGGCGTAGATTGCGGATGTGGAGCCGGGAGGACTCGAGGCGGCCATGCATGCTTGATTCGACTTTTAACTTTAAAGTACTATTTCGATTTTATTAATTTTCTTTAAATTTGGTTTTGGGTTTTGTAATAAGGCCGCTAAGTTTTATTTTGGGTTTTTATTACTTACTTTTATTTTGATTATGTTATACCTATGATGGATATATGGTCTTGTTAAATTAACGGGTAAAAAGTAATGTATTCAAAACTATAACTCCTTCGGGTTTTAAAACGTTGCCATCGTAACATCACTTAAAAGATGATAACAAAGATAACTTGTATGTTTTCTAGAACTTGCAAGAATAAGTAGATTTTCATGCAAGGATTTCTAAACTTTTCGTACTACAAAAGGGTTTTCTAAGAAAATTTTTCAAACTCTCGCTTTTAAAAGGTTATCACTCCGTGGCATGCCAGATCCGGTTATGGTGAGTTGACCGGGCTTGGGGTGTTATAATTTTGGTATCAGAGCCAAGTTCAAAAGCTTGGCTGTGGGCTCGAGGCCCAAAATGTTTGAAAGTAGGGTCTTGAAAAGTTTTATGGAAAAGGTACATGGGTTTAACAAAGATGGCACCGAGTCTCCCAGCACCAATTAAGCCTGTAAGTATCCCTAACTATTGTGTGTATTATATGTGGGAAAATGGGTATTTTGGAATCGTAGAATAGTAGATTAGGAGTTATTGAACCTTAGGAATAGCTTACTCCAACACAAATTACATAAGACTTAAAGATCCACTAAACAAACCTGTGAGTTCGTCACTGAGTTAAGGGTGTGGCAACCATTGTGCGCATGTCTAGGAATGGATTCAGGGGGAGCTTGGTATTTAAGTAGTCCTAGTGACTCACCTCCTCTCCACTTGAATCCTACCTGGTGCGTAGTGACGGTTCGCCCTAAGTGAGACGACTTATTCACAGGCTAAATTTAACTAAAACCCGAAAGGGACCAGCCATCTTATTTTGGTAACACTTTAAACCTTAGTTTTGAAATTACCACGGTATCCTTGATTTAGGAAATGACCAAAATACCCCTGATTTGAAAAATGACCAAATTACCCCTAACTTGTAAAAAATTACCAAAATACCCTCAGTGTGGGAAATTACCGAAGTACCCCCCGAATTGAAAATTTCTAAAATACCCTTATTTTGTAAAATCACCTGGAACCATATTTTGAAAAAAATTTATGAAAATACCTCTGGTTTATGAAATTACTAAAATACCCCGATAGATGAATTACGAAAATACCCCCAGGTAGTGAAATGACGAGAATACCCCTACACGTGGAATGAGGGTAGAGGACTTAAAATGAAAACTTTGTGATCATCGAAAGAACCACTACCAAACTACTTCGCATAAAACTTATACGTGGGTAATCAGTGGAACAGAAGCTAATTCATAAAATTTCTTTAAGCAGATAAATCACGATTATAGACATGAGTACTAGGGGACGTGGTCGTAATGTGCAAGGACGCGGTAGAGGTGGAATGACCGTATCGGAACTCGTTAGGTCTGGTCAAGGGTCCGAGAATGAGATACCACCACCACCAACCGTGTAGAGTATCGTGATCAAACGGGGAAGATGCGTTGTCGCAGTGATGTGCGAGTCTTTGGAAAGAGTGGTGGGCGGTGGAGGTACGAGAGCTCTGAAGTCCGTATCTGAGTGACTCCGAACCAATAGAGCTGAGGTATTTCGAGGAGTGTCTAGTGTGGCGCCCAATACAGCTGAGTATTGGCTGGAAGCGATGGAATGAATAATGGATGATTTGGATCTGACGGCTGAGGAGAAACTAAAAGGAATAGTGTCGCTACTCCGAGATGAGTTATACCAGTGGTGGCTCACGGTTCGGGATGGTGCTGCAGTGGATGATCTCACTTGGGATTATTTCAAGGCAGCTTATCAGAAGAAGTATGTTGGAACCAGCTATATTGATGCGCAAAGGAAGGCGTTCCTGAGGCTAATTCAGGGAAACAAGTCTGTATCAGAGTACGAGGCGAAATTCTTAAGGTTGAACTGATATGCTCGGGGCATTATAGCTACGGAGCATGAGCGATGTGTCAGATTCAAGGACGGATTAAGGGAGATTTGAGGTTGCTGATTGCTCCACAGTAGGAGAGAGAGTTTGCGGTCTTGGTGGAAAAGGCCAAAGTTGCGGAGGAAGTGAAATAAATTGGATGTAACCGGGATAAGGGTTGGAATAAGAAGAATTCGGATCATCCGGTCTGCTGGGAATCAATGTAAAGGGTAGATATAGTGGGTCAATCAAGTCGCTAGGCCTCATGCTGCCGATACTCGATGGCCGCCACGATGTGCTCGATGTGGAAAGCCTCACACGGAGAATGTTGACCGGAAATAGGGATGCTTTGAGTATGGATCGATGGGGCACCGAGTGAGGATTGTCCATGAGGTCGTAGGTTGCATCTGGGGATCAAAATCGCACTTTCGAGCAGGAGGGATGGTCGCAGCCCACGGAGGGGCCGTGGTGTCGCTAGGGAGGTAATGGCTCGTAGAGGCCGTGGAGTACCAGGCAGAGGTGCAGGTGGTACAGAGGCTAGATACTGGATCGGTCTCACGCAATGAGGCGTCGAGAGGAGGGTGACGACCGGCGCCATAACCGATACGCTCCTAATCTTTGGACTACCTTATAATGCTTTAATAGATGTGGGTTCGACGCACTCATATGTAGCTAGTAGCATAGTGGAAACTATGAACTTGAATTCTGAGATTACTTCTAGGAAGACGACTGTAACAAGCCCTTTATGCACTCCGTAGAAGTAAGTAGACTATATAGGGATGTACCCCTAGAACTTCAAGGGGTCGTGTTCTTGGCTGATTTGATGGAACTACTATTTAGGGAGTTCGATCTGATCCTCGGGATGGATTGGCTGGTGAAGTACCAGGCCAATTTGGATTGCGCGGCCAAGCGCATGGTGTTGACGACAATAGAAGGTGAGGAGGTGGTAATGATAGGTAATAGGAGAGATTACTTATCCAATGTGGTCTCTGCACTGAAGGCGAAGAAAATGGTAAGGAAGGGTTGTGAGGCATACATAATGCATGTTTGCGCTTTGGGAGCCAAGGATGCAGCTATAGAAAGTGTTCAAACTGTAGGGGAATTTGCGGATGTATTTCCAGAAGAACTTCTGGGTCTGCCTCCGGATCGAGAAGTTGAATTCGGCATAGACCTATTACTGTGAACGCACTCAAAGGTTCTATTGCCCCGTATAGAATGGCGCCAAAGGAATTGGTGGAGTCAAGGCCCAAATCCAGGAGTTGTTGGACGAGGTTTCATTCGACCAAGTATATCCCTTGGGGAGCACTCATACTCTTTGTTAAGAAAAAGACGGCACAATGCGGATGTGTATAGACTACTACCAGCTGAACAAGTTGACGATCAAAAACAAGTATCCGTTGCCCAGGATTGATGACTTGTTTGATCAACTTAAGGGTGCATCAGTTTTCTCGAAGATAGATCTCAGGTCGGGGTACCATCAACTCAAAGTGAAGGAAGCTGATGTTCATAAGACGGCATTTCGTACTCGGTATGGGCATTACAAGTTCTTGGTGATGCCGTTCGGGTTAACCAATGCATTGGTAGCATTCGTGGACTTGATGAATCAGGTGTTCCAGCAGTACTTGGACCAGTTTGTCGTAGTATTCATAGACGACATATTGGTGTACTCAAGGACGGAGGAGGATCATGATACGCACTTGCGGGTGGTTTTGCAAATTCTGAGGGAGAAGCAGCTATTTTCCAAGTTCAGTAAGTGCGAATTCTGGCTTAGGGAAGTGACTTTCTTGGGTCACGTAGTGTCCACTGAAGGGATTAGAGTGGACCCTCGCAAGATTGAGGCGGTGTTGGATTGGAAACCACCTAGGTCGGTTGCAGAAATTCAGAGTTTCCTAGGTCTGGCAGGGTATTACCGGAGATTTGTGGAAGGATTTTCTCTGATTGTGATGCCGTTGACCAAGTTATTAAGAAAAGGAGTTTCATTTGTGTGGTCAAAGAAACAGTAGGAAAGTTTCGACAAGTTGAGGAAGATTCTGACGGAAGCTCCGGTTCTAGTACAGCCTGAGGCAGGAAAGGTATTTATGGTCTACTGTGATGCATCACACACTGGCTTGGGATGTGTGCTGATGCAGGAAGGGAAAGTAGTGGCATATACGTCTCGACAGTTAAGACCGCATGAGGTTAACTATCCGACACATGATTTGGAGTTGGCTGTAGTGGTCTTCGCCCTAAAAATATGGAGATACTATTTATATGGAGAGAAATTGATACTCTATACGGACCACAAGAGTCTGAAGTATCTTTTGACGCAGAAAGATTTAAATTTGAGACAACGAAGGTGGATTGAGTTGTTGAAGGACTACGACTACTCGATTGAGTACCATCTGGGTAAGGCTAACGTAGTAGCTGATGCGTTGAGCCGTAAGGTGGTCACAGACCTGCGAGCGATGTTTGCTCACCTTAGTCTGTATGACAATGGGAGTTTGTTGGCGGAATTGCAAGAAAAGCTGACTTGGGTGGAGCAGATTAAAGAGAAATAGCTAGTGGATGAGGGTTTGAATGCTCGGAGGTTACAAGTACAGAGTAATGGTACGGAAGGTTACAGCTTGACTCACAATAGAGTGTTATGTTATTAAGGGAGAGCTTGTATGCTAAAGGACATCGAGTTGAGGCAAAGGATTCTTCAGGATGCACATAGCAGCCCATACGCTATGCATCCTAGAGGTAGCATGATGTACCAGGATTTGCGGCGATTCTAGTGGCTGTATTGAGCGAAAGTGATCGAACTTGTGGGTAAGTGTCTAACGTGTCAGCAGGTCAAAGCTGAACATCAGCTGTCGTCAGGTTTACTTCAGCCGGTAAATATTCCTCAGTAGAAGTAGGAAAGGATCACTATGGACTTTGTCAGTGGGCTACCCCTTACGCCTAGCAAGAAGGACTCAGTCTGGGTGATTGTGGACCGTTTGACTAAATCAGCTCATTTCATACCAGTGAGGTTGATTATTTGCTCCAGAAGTTAGCCAAGTTGTATGTGGCCGAGATAGTAAGGTTGCATGGAGTGCTAGTGTCAATCATCTCGGATAAGGATCCTAGGTTCACGTCGAGGTTCTGGAGAGCTTTGCATCAGGCTTTGGGAACGAGGTTGGATTTCAGCACAGCTTTTCACCCGTAATCCGATAGACAGTCTGAAAGAGTAATCCAAATTTTAGAGGATATGCTAAAGGGCTGTGTCATGGATTTCAGTGGTAGTTGGGAGGAGTATCTACCATGGACGGAGTTCGCTTATAATAATAGTTATCAAGTGAGTATCCAGATGGCACCATACGAGGCACTATATAGACGAAAATGTCACACTCTTACGTGTTGGACAGAGTTGGGTGAACGGCAGATATTAGGTCCGAAGTTGGTGGAAGAAATTGAGGATAAAGTTAAGGTGATTCAGGCTCGACTTAAGGAAGCATTGGACAGGTAGAAGTCTTACGATGATCTTAAGCGCGATATAGAGTATGTAGTGGGTGATAAGGTTTTTCTAAAGGTATCACCATGGAAGAAAGTGCTGAGATTTGGGCAAAAAGGAAAGCTAAGCCCTAGGTTTATCGAGCCGTACACGGTGTTGAAGCGAGTAGGACTGGTAGCCTATTAGCTCGAGTTGCCAGAAGAGCTAAGTCAAATTCACGACGTCTTCCATGTTTCGATACTTAGGCGCTATCGGTCAGATCTGTCACATGTTGTGCCAGTTGCAGAGATTGAGGTGAGCTCAAACTTGTCTTTCGAGGAGGAGCCGGTACAGATTTGGATCAGGATGTCAATGTCTTACGTAGGAAATCAGTTCCCTTAGTGAAAGTGTTATGGCAGAACCATGGGACAAAAGAGGCCACGTGGGAGCCAGAGGATGTGATACGGTAGCAATACCCTCAACTCTTCTGACCAGGTAATTTCGAGGCCAAATTATTTCTAAGGGGTAGAACTATAACATCTTGAAATGGGGGCTGTTGTGTTTAAATTATTTTTGCATAGGTATGGCTTGATGGTGGTAGTAATTAAGGGGTTTTAAGATCTAGGTATAAGCCAAGGGTAGGCCCGAGCTGTAAGAAAATTCTTGTTTTTAAGTTTTAGTAAAAGGAGCTAAAGGAGCTAGGGGTTAAGTGTAACTTGGTAAAGTGGCAAGGAGGTGCCACTTAGAGCCTTGAGGTGACGCCACATGCAGAGAAGGAGAGCTCGAGTTCGAGCAATGAAATCCCATTTTCGCCTTGTATTTTGACGTTAAAGGGGAGGAGTTGTGCTCGGCTAAACTCACGATAAGATTTAAATGAGTGGAGAAGAGGGATTTAGGAGTTTGATCAATTCAAACTCATTTGAATGGTTGGCGGAGTGATTCGGGGAGTTTGTCAAATTTGAACTCGGTGTGAGAGGAGTAATCGGTTGGGAGACTTAGGAGAGGTGCCGTTTCTTCATAGTTAGGCTAGGTGACATTTTCGACTAGCTTAGATGGTTTTCCCTTCTTGCATTTTGTGTTAAAACCCGAACCTTAGGTGCTTTTCTCTCTTTTTCTCTTTTGACAATTTAGGCACTTGGCCGATTCATTTTAGCAACCCCATTGAAGAGCCGAAAAATCCCTCTTTGTCGAATCCACCCTTGTTCACTTCTTCTTCTTCTTTTTGTTCATAGCCGAAACCAACAACCTTACCCCCCATTCGGTACCTTTCTTTTCATTCTCTCAAAACCTCTTGCCTTGTGCCAAAATCTCCTTTATTATCTTTTGCCGAAATCGTTCCTATTCTATTTTCTTCTTCTTCTTTACCATCTTCAAAAGCTGAAACTTTGCTGAGTGTTCTTCTTCTCTTCTTTCAAGTGTGTGGCCGAATACTCTTAGTTATTCTTCTTCTTTTCTCACGTGATCTAGACTTTATTCAAGTGCCGAAACCGATCTCTTCCATTTGGGTTAGTCGAATCTTTTGGTAAGTAAACTTTCTATTTTTTTCCTTTTCTTTTTCAACACTGTTTTGGAGAAGGCCAAATCTCTTTTGCCTTCCCTTTTTATTCTTCTTTAATCGTTATTAATCGGGATTTTGAAACTTTATTCTTGATTCATGATTGATAGCCAAAACTCCTAACACCAATAGGGGTGCCGATCTTTGGTGTTTAGAAGCCGAATCAGTCATCAAGGTAAGGAGGCGATAATTCCTTTTGGTTTCAGGATTTATGTTATGGCCGAATGGCCTTTGGACTCTAAAGGGGATGTTAAAACTGATTGTAGGGAGGAGCATAGCCGAATACCGTGAATCTCCAGGATTTGGTGGTCTATCTAGGTAAGGGTTTTAACATCTCAATACCCGTTTCTTAATCATTCAGAAGCCGAAGGCTAACCATTTGTGTGTATTAGTGTTTAGCCGATTGCAAGGGGGATCATCACGTGGTTTTAAGATTTGGTTGGAAACCAAATCGGCACTAAGGTAAGGAGTTATCCTTGTGCGATTCGTCCTTCGGGATTTTGTGATTAAGCCGAAGGCTTTAGATCTAAAAATATGATGTTGGCCGATTGTAGGAAAGGGAAGGCAACATTTCGGGATTTCGCTAGATCCACGAATAGTCAGGTGTGTAACGCTTACACACTCTATTAGTATAATATGCCTATTATGTTTCTGTTATAGCCAATGAAATCGGTGATTATGCCTTGTGGGTATGAGCTTGGATTTCGGGTAAGTCCCCTGTTATGTGATTTTTGATATACATCATCATGTCACTGTTAAATGTATGCCATGTGTTATTTGCATCATTATACGTTGTTATGCCATGATTGATATGGACTTGATGGTGGGATTGTTGAGAGGAGGGGGAAGAGATATTTGGACTGTCACCAGTGGTTTTGACCACACGACGGGTTGGCCCCGTCTTGATATTAAATTTTGTGACTAAGTCCTAGTGGTTTTGACCACCAGTGGTTTTGACCACATATGAATATTGTGACTCGTCCCAGTGGTTTGGCACCACAGTGGGTTGGCCCCACATGTTGATTACGGGATTGTCATCAGTGGTTTTGACCACACGATGGGTTGGCCCCATCACTTAATTTGTGACTTTGGTCATCAGTGGTTTTGACCACACCGATATATTTGTGACTACAGTCACCAGTGGTTTTGACCACCAGTGGTTTTGACCACACGGGGTAGTTAAAGGAGATTGGATGGTTAGGTTAAGGGTTGCATGATTCGCATGTTTTTACTGATAAATTGTGTAAGTGTTTGCACTATCGGGTTGGGGATTTATACACTGAGTCTCGGTGACTCACCCCTTCCCTTATATTTTGTAGATGAGGCGTAGATTGCGAATGTGGAGCCGGGAGGACTCGAGGCGGCCATGCATGCTTGATTCAACTTTTGACTTTAAAGTACTATTTCGGTTTTATTAATTTTCTTTAAATTTGGTTTTGGGTTTTGTAATAAGGCCGCTAAGTTTTATTTTGGGTTTTTATTACTTACTTTTATTTTGATTATGTTATACCTATGATGGATATATGGTCTTGTTAAATTAACGGGTAAAAAGCAATGTATTCAAAACTATAACTCCTTCGGGTTTTAAAACGTTGCCATCGGGTAACATCACTTAAAAGATGATAACAAAGATAACTTGTATGTTTTCTAGAACTTGCAGCAATAAGTAGATTTTCATGCAAGGATTTCTAAACTTTTCGTACTACAAAAGGGTTTTCTAAGAAATTTTTTTGACAAACTCTCGGTTTTAAAAGGTTATCACTCCGTGGCATGCCAGATCCGGTTTGGTGAGTTGACCGGGTTTGGGGTGTTACAACACAAGTGACCTAAAACCATCTCGTAGCTCTCTTGTACACATAGTGGCCTACACTTAGTACCACACATGTGACCTAGCTACCTCATTCGTATCTTTTTATTCAAGGTTCAACACGAATTCTCACTTTTCAACATTTTACCAATTCATCCATAATCAATCACAATTCATAATTTACATCAAATAATTACTCCATATTCAACCATATCTCATATAATATAACAAATATTAAAACATAAATAAAAATGATGTATTATTTACATGCAAACTTACCTCGACACCAAAAATGGCAAAGAAGGACCTAACCGTCAATTTCTTATTTTTCCCCCATTCTAGGTCCGAACCTCATTTTATTTGATCTATAATATCACATTTAGTCTATTTATTAGTCACATTATTCAATGTGATCCAAAAATCATATTATGGAAAAATTACGTTTTTGCCCCTAAAGTTTTACATATTTACACTTTTGCTCCTAGGCTCGTAAAATGATTTTTATTCAATTTCCATATTTTAAGCCTAGCCAAACCATTTTCATAACTATAGCAATCCACAGCTTCCATTTATTCACACACTTACACACATTTTATAACTTTTTACAAACCAGTCCTTTTTGATAATTTCACCAAAATCACTTAGTAAAAGTCATTTATTACACACCGAGTATTCATATTCTACCATTTTAACATCAAAACACAAGCATTTCTCATATGTTTAAATTTTCAAACATCAACCCTAGCTCAAATAAATGGTAGAAATAGAGAGATCGTGTTACGAGGATTTCAAAAACGTAAAAATCATTAAAAAGGGAGCTAGAACGGGCTTACAATCGAGCTTGGAAGCTTGAAAAACCCTAGCCATGGTTTCCCCCTGTGAAATTCGGCCATGGGGTTGAAGATGGACAAAAATTGGCTTTTAATTTTATTTTTAATTCATTTTAATTACTAAATGACCAAAATGCCCCTAACTTAAAAATATTCTATTTCACCTATTTCATGTCAATTTTTGTCCAAAAAATTAACCAATGGTCTAATTATCATTTAAGGACCTCAAATTTAAAATTTCATAACAATTGGATACCTCTAACATGTAGAACTCAACTTTTGCACTTTTTATATATAAAACCCTTAACCCCAATCTATCATCGATTAGGGTTACGGAGTGCTACCAGATCAATCAGATAACTTTACAATTAATACACAATTATTATCAATCATAATATAAAATAATCTTATAGTCCCTTATATGAATCTTCGATAGGAATGGTTTGGGACTAATTCGAATACTTAGAACATTTTGAAACATTTTTAATTTTTTTCTAAATTATAAGGCACATATACTCAACCTGTTCATTACCTAGGTACATGCCACCATTATCAAAGAAGAGTACATTACTCAAAATTCTCTATGAGGTCGATTACTCGGATGCTCGAATGGGACACCGACTTTCAATTAACTCATGACGGAAACAACCTTACGCGAGTAAGGGTATACTCGATGGTATTACCATAATTCAAATTATATAATAACTTATATACATTCAATTTATGATACAATTACTTAATAGTTATTTTATTCTTTAAATTAAATCATCTAATATAATAAACATTATTTCAAGGCATGTATTTAATTAGATTGATACATTATTTCACTATCCAATTTTCATAGAATTTTATTATCATTATTATTTTCCACATTCCATTCCATTAGTTCATTTCATACCATTTGCAATTCACTAAATTTTTATTCATGATTCAATATTAATTCTATTGCAATTTGTGTTTACTAAAGTCATATCTCAACAATAACAATTTCACTAGTTTATTTATTATATCTTCGCTTTAAATTTTATTTAATTCATACACCTTTGGTCCATATTCTAAATCTCATATCTCAATTTCATTTTCTCACATCAAATTCACACTCAAAATATATATAATTTAATTATATTATTCTTTTCAATTAACTTCTTATATTATTTATATCATTTCAAGCAAAACTGTGAACTTTAGTTTCATTTCTCCAACTTATATAATATTTCAATTCACAATTTATTTTTGAACATTTCATGAACCTTTGGTTCATGCATTCAATTTCATATCACAATTCTCATTTCATATTTTATTTGATAAATTCACTTTCTTATTTCTTTCAATAGCTTAATCACATTTATTCAGAATTTATCATTTTACTTACTTACCCCTATTAACTTGAATCGGACTTTGGCGGATACACGGATCCAACCAAACACACCAGATTGGCACCCAGTGCCTCATCGGATAGTTCGAAGCAATATAGTGACACCCAGTGTCTCATCGGCCTAGCCGAAGTAAAGTGGTACCCAGTACCTCATCGAATCTATCCGAAGTAAAATAGTGACACCCAATGTCTCATCGACTCGACGAAGAATCCCTGAACTCTTCCAATCCTATGGCATGCCAACTATATTCACCCTAGCCCGACTAGTTAATAATGTATCGAAATCACATATCCATATCACTTTCACTTTCAATTGATCATAATCATTTGGATTCAGTTCAATCACAATAACAAATTCACAAAGTCACATAAATTCACTTCAAGGCACATTTCAACTCAATCACTTCCTCATACTTTCAATCCATGTACATTTCAAATAATCACATTCAATTCAATTTGATTCAATTTCAAATCACTTTTCACATTTCCATTCCATTCATTTATATATATATATATATATATATATATATATATCATCAATTCAATCCATTTTCCACTTTCTAATCAATATATCATCATATGCTCATACATATTCAAACTTTATTTCAATTTCATTCAATTCACAATTTAATTCAATTTTATCTAATTCAATATCAATATTTACCTTATTTCTATTTACTAAATGTATTATTCAAAATTCAACAATTACTAATAATAAATTCAATTCCAATACATATTTATCACTTAATTCATTCTTGATACTTACTTCAATTTGTTTATCATATATACATATATTAATTTAAAATTTAGCAAATAATCAAATTTGAATTATAGTAATACTAACCTGAATTTCTCGTTTTTACTTCTCATTTGTTTTTCTCTTTTCCTTCCTTGCTCAATGTCTCGAATTCCTTGTTTGCTACGGAAATAATAATGATTTACATTATTAATTACAACATTAAATCTCAATAAATAATTGAATTTTATTCGATTCCCTACTCTTCCTCTTTACGCCACATTCCTTACACACAATTCTATTATTTACTTATAAGTTCTTTCAAGGCTGTTTACCTGAGTCATTGTCACTAAATTATCTATATCTTGAGTTATAGAATTCCAAATTATGATCCGTAAATTTTATATGAAACTATACTCACATATTTTCGTGCCATAAAATTTTTAGAATTTTTGATTTAGCCAATAAGTACAGTTCGTTCTTTAAAATCACCCCTGTTCTGTTGTCTGACAGTTCTGACCACTCTTTGCTAAAATTTAATTATCTTTTTGTACAGAATTCAAATGATGTTCTAGTTTGTTTATTATAAAAATAGACTCCTTAAGGAATCTAACCATATAAATTATATCCCATAATGATTTTCTAAAGTTAGAACAGGGGATCTCGAAATCAATCTGAACCAGTCTCACAAAAATATAAATATCTCAAAATACAGAATTTCTTTGCTTTCTTTGTTTCTTTCATATGAAAATAGACTCAATAACCTTTAATTTCATATCTTACTCAACTTCTAATTACACTTCTACGAGTTTTAGTGATTTTTCAAAGCAAGTCTACTGCTGCTGTCCAAACTGTTTCCTTATGGCTTATTTTGCAATTTAATCCTAACTAAGCCTATATTTTTCTTTCTCAATTCATACCTTTTACTACTCAATTTCTTGCCAAACTCACATTTAACTATCCAATTTTTATCATCTTTTCATAATTTCGAATTTATTTCAACTTAATCCCTAAAACTTAAAGTTTATAGCTTCTTTTACAATTTCATCCCTTCTTCAATTCTAACTTAGAATTTATTCAATTTTATCCCTAATTCAACAATTTATCCAACATGACCTGTGTTTGAAACCTAAGAACTTCCATGGCTTTTACTTAATTTCAACAAAACTTTGTTTAAAAGTTTCTAAAACATCAAAATTAAGAGAAAGTGCTAATTGACTTACCTTTTAAAGCTTAAAGCTTTAAATCCCTAGTTTCTCCTTTTATTTTCTTCCTTTCCCTTTTTCTTCCCCTGTTTTCGTCTTGCTCTCTGTTTCTTTTCTGTTTTCTTTCTTTTCTTTCTCTTTTTAACACACACGCATATATATATATATATATATATATATATATATATATAATAACAATATAATTATAATATATTATAATTAAAACATAAAATATCTTTATTATATAATAATATAACAATATATATTAAACATAAAAATCTCAAATTTTTCTACATTATAACCGCCTCAACTATACAAAATGGTTTAATTGCCATTTTGGTCCTCTATAATTTCTTTTAATCTATAATTTAACTTTTACTCCTATTTCAATTTAGTCTTTTTTTACTAATTGCTCTTAGTTAAGCTAAATTCACTTAATTAAAACTTGATTAAACACATAACTAACTTTATAAATATTTTTAATAAATATTTTACGAGTCCGTTTACTAAAAACGAAGACCCGATAACTCATTGTTCGATATTCATACTTTTGAGGTCGTTACAATTCTCCCCCCTTTTGAAATTTCATCCTCGAAATTTCTCACTTGATAAGAGTTATCAAATCGAGTCTATCTCTTTTCTTCTAATTGATAAACCATAAATCATCATATCTCATTTCAATACAGAACTCGTGTCATAATTCACATCAAAACTTTATATTTTACCAAATTCAACTAAACGATCATGATATTCTCCTATCACATCTTCATCATTAGTAGCACAAAAAAAAAAAATTCCCAGTAATCTTCTGTCATAATATAACCGAGAAACCCATATTATCAAACTTTAACTAACGCTTCTAACATGTCTGCATTTTAAAACCTTTCAACTTATATTTGCTCCTCTTTTCTTGGAAAGTATCCAGTAATATCATTTTACACAAGTGCGATAGCTTCAACAATCGGAACAATTTTATCCCATAATAACATTTCTCGATTAAAATTGACCTGATAGACATATTTCTGTATTATGCCCACTAGAATACAAATTCCCCATTCCAACGGTTCATCAATTTTCCAGTGAATACACAAAATTTATTCTCAGACCCGAAGATAAACTGAAATGCATATAACTCAATTAACTTTTCAAATGAATAACCCACTCTGATTAAAGTAACTAAGTCGGTTTTATCTACCAGATGATAACTTTCCAGAATAATCCCTTCTTCTTGTAGTCAATACAACCCAAATGTACCATATATCATAATTCCCTCAGAATACCAACCGGAAATTACCACGAACTGTATTAATTCAACAAATTATGAAATCCCGTTATTGACTTGTTGACACTAATGAAGATTACCCAGAGAGTGAAAACCAATATACAAGTTTGAGCTTACTCTTCCTTCATCTACACTTTTATCCATGTCTTTCCTTGTCATGAGAACTAGAAAAGGATTATATATAATGAAACTAATTCAATTATTAACATTAAACTTTAAAATATACCAAAACCACAATCGTCAAATAGATTAAAACCATAGTGCTATAATAGAATCAGAATTTCAACCGTATAGACAGAACAATATTTCATCAACGATAGTGCACTTCGTAATAGAAGAGGAAAACCGAAAGTAATCCCAATAATAATCAGTGCAATAATATAATTTATATAATTCGAGATCTACATCACGAAACTCCTATAATCGAACCAGGATTTATAATAGTAAATGTAATTACCTTCGGCCCAAGAGTATCTTTTATAGATGAACCATGTTTGATAGATAAGATTTAATCATAAGAATAATAAGAAAAGCCGAGATAATAAAGTCAAAGATGTGAAGCTATACTGAATTTTCGAGAATAAAAACCACATTGAATGATAAAGAGATCGATGATATCCCATAGAAAATCCAGAGGAAGAATATCACTCGTATGTACTAGAAGCAGTTGTGATAAAGACTGTGTAAATTGTATATATGTAATTCAAAATATCAACCAGTAGAAGTAGAAAATAGCTTCATATGAATTTGACCATTAAGTCTTCTATCTAACAAAACAAATTAGAAAACCCAAAGAAAAATAGAACAGTACCGATCATGAATCAACTAGACTAACAATACTTCCATTTAACGTTATGATTAACCAAACTTTCTATACGATAAAAATCACATCTGAACAGTTGCATATGCCTCTGAAGATAAAAGAACATATAGAATACCCATATAGAATACCCAGAAGAGATCATTGTAAAATACCCGACTATAGCATCTGTATTCAAATATTTCTGCAATTTCATTACTAATCCGTTAACATATATAATCATCAACAGTCCTATATCATTCACTTCACTCACAAAGCTTATTTGGAAGAAATTTTCACTTAACTCATTCTGTAGTTACCATATCTGAATAAATCAATTTCTGATATATGACTTCTTCCTTTAATAGTAGCACTGTGTATCCCCCAAATAATTTTCAAAAAAGCAATCAGATAAATTCACGTTCATATTCAGCAACAGACATGTGGTTCTACTTCAAATCCAGAAATTCTCTTTTCTTCTTCTCAAGATAAAGTTGACTCACATATTTCTTTTTAAATTTAGATATGAAGAATTCCAATTAATTTTCTCTACGGAATGGATATTCATAACAGTGTTCCACCATTGGTAAGCTTCACCCTTTAATAAAGATACTGCACATTTTAACTTTTCATCCCTTGTATACTGCAATTCTTCAAATATTCTTTGATTGTTCTCTAACCATTCTTCAGTCTCAACTGGGTCATCATCTTTCTTTCCTTTAAACTCTTCAGTTCCACACTTTTGAACTAAATCATTATAGTTCCTATCAATTTCACTATAAATATAATTGTACCAATAAGGGGGTAGAGATCGTAAGGCCTCATAATTTAACCTCATGTATATACTCATATAACAACATTTATCATTTCTTACTTACTATAAGACATTTTTCCACATCTTTTCAAATTTTGTTTCATCATAAGTAACATTTTACTTAATTATTTCAATTGGAAAATATTTCTTTCTTTAACATTTCCTCTTTCTATACTAAGAGGTAACCAACTCTATTTTATTAAATGTTTAAATTCCAGTATACATCACAAAATCGATATATTTTATTCTCTCATAAGACATCTTAAACCTATAATACAGAACCAAACAAATAGGTCAGCATCCAAATCCCGACTCAATTTTGACTCAACTGTGGCATGTACCTCTAAACTCAATTTTCGAGCTCGATTAAGTCCGAGAATCGGCTAAACCTGATAGCTCTGATACCACTAAAATGTAACACCCTTAACCCCAATCTATCATCGGATTAGGGTTACGGAGTGCTACCAGATCAATCAGATAACTTTACAATTAATACACAATTATTATCAATCATAATATAAAATAATCTTATAGTCCCTTATATGAATCTTCGATAGGAATGGTTCAGGACTAATTCGAATACTTAGAACATTTTGAAACATTTTTAAATTTTTTTCTAAAATATAAGGCACATATACTCAACCTGTTCATTTCCTAGGTACATGCCACCATTATCAAAGAAGAGTACATTACTCAAAATTCTCTATGAGGTCGGGATTACTCTGGATGCTGGATCGGACACCGACTTTCAATTAACTTGCATACGAAACAACCGTCACGCGAGTAAGGGTATACTCAATGGTATTACCATAATTCAAATTATATAATAACTTATATACATTCAATTTATGATACAATTACTTAATAGTTATTTTATTCTTTAAATTAAATCATCTAATATAATAAACATTATTTCAAGGCTTGTATTTAATTAGATTTATACATTATTTCACTATCCAATTTTCATAGAATTTTATTATCATTATTATTTTCCACATTCCATTCCATTAGTTCATTTCATATCATTTGCAATTCACTAAATTTTTATTCATGATTCAATATTAATTCTATTGCAATTTGTGTTTACTAAAGTCATATCTCAACAATAACAATTTCACTAGTTTATTTATTATATCTTCGCTTTAAATTTTATTTAATTCATACACCTTTGGTCCATATTCTAAATCTCATATCTCAATTTCATTTTCTCACATCAAATTCACACTCAAAATATATATAATTCAATTATATTATTCTTTTCAATTAACTTCTTATATTATTTATATCATTTCAAGCAAAATCTGTAAACTTTAGTTTCATTTCTCCATCTTATATAATATTTCAATTCACAATTTATTTTGAACATTTCATGAACCTTTGGTTCATGCATTCAATTTCATATCACAATTCTCATTTCATATTTGATTTGATAAATTCACTTTCTTATTTCTTTCAATAGTTTAATCACATTTATTCGAATTTATCATTTTACTTACTTACCCTATTAACTTGAATCGGACTTTGGCGGATACACGGATCCAACCAAACACACCGGACGGCACCCAAAGCCTCTCATCGGATAGTTCGAAGCAATATAGTGACACCCAGTGTCTCATCGGCCTAGCCGAAGTAAAGTGGTACCCAGTACCTCATCGAATCTATCCGAAGTAAAATAGTGACACCCAATGTCTCATCGATTCGAGGTCGAAGAATCCGTGAACTCTTCCAATCCTATGGCATGCCAACTATATTCACCCTAGCCCGACTAGTTAATAATGTATCAAAATCACATATCCATATCACTTTCACTTTCAATTGATCATAATAATTCAGATTCAGTTCAATCACAATAACAAATTCACAAAGTCACATAAATTCACTTCAAGTCACATTTCAACTCAATCACTTCCTCATACTTTCAATCCATGTACATTTCAAATAATCACATTCAATTCAATTTGATTCAATTTCAAATCACTTTTCACATTTCCATTCCATTCATTTATATATATATATATATATATATATCATCAATTCAATGCATTTTCCACTTTCTAATCAATATATCATCATATGCTCATACATATTCAAACTTTATTTCAATTTCATTCAATTCACAATTTAATTCAGTTTTTATCTAATTCAATATCAATATTAACCTTATTTCTATTTACTAAACGTATTATTCAAAATTCAACAATTACTAATAATAAATTCAATTCCAATACATATTTATCACTTAATTCATTCTTGATACTTACTTCAATTTGTTTATCATATATACATATATTTATTTAAAATTTAGCAAATAATCAAATTTGAATTATAGTAATACTAACCTGAATTTCTCGTTTTACTTCTCATTTGGTTTTCTTTTCCTTCCTTGCTCAATGTCTCAATTCCTTGTTTGCTACGGAAATAATAATGATTTACATTATTAATTACAACATTAAATCTCAATAAATAATTGAATTTTATTCGATTCCCTACTCTTCCTCTTTACTCCACATTCCTTACACACAATTCTATTATTTACTTATAAGTTCTTTCAAGACTGTCTACCTGAGTCATTTTCACTAAATTATCTATATCTTGAGTTATAGAATTCCAAATTAAGATCCGTAAATTTTATATGAAACTAGACTAACATATATTCGTGCCATAAAATTTTTAGAATTTTTTATTTAGCCAATAAGTACATTTTATTCTTTAAAATCACCCCTATTCTGTTGTCTGACAGTTCTGACCACTCTTTGCTAAAATTTAATTATAGTTTTGTACAGAATTCAAATGATGTTCTAGTTTGTTTCTTATAAAAATAGACTCCTTAAGGAATCTAACCATATAAATTATATCCTCTAATTATTTTTGTACAATTTTTAATGATTTTCTAAATTTAAAACAGGGGATCTCGAAATCAATCTGAACCAGTCTCACAAAAATATAAATATCTCAAAATACAGAATTTCTTTGCTTTCTCTGTTTCTTTCATATGAAAATAGACTCAATAACCTTTAATTTTATATCTTACTCAACTTCTAATTACACTTCTACGAGTTTTAGTGATTTTTCAAAGCCAGTCTACTGCTGCTGTCCAAACTGTTTCCTTATGGCTTATTTTGCAATTTAATCCTAACTAAACCTATATTTTTCTTTCTCAATTCATACCTTTTACTACTCAATTTCTTGCCAAACTCACATTTAACTATCCAATTTTTATCATATTTTCATAATTTCGAATTTATTTCAACTTAATCCCTAAAACTCAAAGCTTATAGCTTCTTTTACAATTTAATCCCTTCTTCAATTCTAACTTAGAATTTATTCAATTTTATCCCTAATTCAACAATTTATCCAACATGAACTGTGTTTGAAACCTAAGAACTTCCATGGCTTTTACTTAATTTCAACAAAACTTTGTTTAAAAGTTTCTAAAACATCAAAATTAAGAGAAAGGGCTAATTGACTTACCTTTTAAAGCTTAAAGCTTCAAATCCCTAGTTTCTTCTTTTATTTTCTTCCTTTCCTTTTTCTTCCCCCTGTTTTCGTCTTGCTCTCTGTTTCTTTTCTGCTCTTCTTTCTTTTTCTTTCTCTTTTAACACACACACACGTGTATATATATATATATATATATATATATATATATATATATAATAACAATATAATTATAATATATTATAATTAAAATATAAAATATCTGTATTATATAATAATATAATAATATATATTAAACATAAAATCTCAGATTTTTCCACGTTACAACCGCCTCAACTATATAAAATGGTTTAATTGCTATTTTGGTCCTTTACAATTTCTTTTAATCTATAATTCAACTTTTACTCCTATTTCAATTTAGTCTTTTTTACTAATTGCTCTTAATTAAGCTAAATTCACTTAATTAAAACTTGATTAAACACATAACTAACTTTATAAATATTTTAATAAATATTTTACGAGTCCGCTTACTAAAATGAAGACCCGATAACTCATTGTTCAATATCCATACTTTTGAGGTCGTTACATTATAATTTAGTCCTTTTGACTAAATTGAGTGCCCAAACGTCGAAATTTTCGAACGAAATTTTCACAAAATCATTTCTTGAAATCGTAGAACATAAAAATGTAATAAAAATAAATTTTTCCTCATCGAATTTGTGGTCCCAAAACCACTGTTCTCACTAAGCCTAAAATCGGGCTGTTACATATACAGTTCCATATTTCGTCAATTCATACTTAGTAGTACCTTGTAGGTACACTCTCGAGCCATGTATCATACAATAGAATTACCAGTCCAGGCTAAATTCTAGCTGTAACATATACTCTAAGGGCTTTGTCGGATTACCAGTCTAGGCTAAATCCTTTATATGACAAAAGAATTCCCTATAGAGTCCAATCTGGATTACCCGTCCGGGATAAATCCAATTCATAATATATGCTCGAAAGGACTCACATCAGGATTACCAGTCCGAGCTAAATTCTTTCTGTAATGAAGTCATTAGGATTGCTCGTTCGAGCCTAATCCATTCTGCAACAAATGCAGGACCTCATTCATTTTGGCAATTACATTTATCCATCGATATTCATTTATTCAAACGGGATTTAAATATTTTTCAAACATTATCACCCATTTGATTATTTCATACCTCCGTAACATTTATGTAATTCAAGAAAAACACATTCCACATTCATGTCAAGCATACAAGTAACATTTTATTAATTTACCATTTTATCGGGCATTTTCATTTATCGGGCTATATCAAGTAGGTGCTCATTCACATATTTATGACATTGATAAAATTTATAAACACAACATTTAAATCAAGCATAAAAACATATACAATTTAGTTACACGAACTTACCTCGACAAAGGTTCGTGTACGTAAAATCTACTAATCCGACATTTTCCTCATTCTTTGTTCTAACTCCGAATTTGGTCTATCCGAATCCAAATTGGCCATGAAAGTCTCTTCTCTCTCTCCTAGGGTTTCCATGTTTATTTTGGGAAAGAAGATGAGAAAAATATGATTTTTATTTTCTTTTCATCTTTTTAATTCATTAATATTTTCACTTTCCAACTTAGTCCCTAGCCTTTTTCTCATTTTCCATGGATGAATCATCCAAAAATATCTACATACTTTTTATTAATGGTCTAATTACCACATAAGGACCTTAAGTTTTGAATTCCATAGCTATTTAATCCTTATAGCTACTAGAATTCAACTATCGCATTTTATGCGATTTAGTCCTTACTAAATCGATAAAATTTTCGTACCAAAATTTTCACATATCATATCTATCATAATATGGACCATATAATAAAATAAAAATAAATTTTATTTTCAGCTCGAATTTGTGGTCCCGAAACTACTGTTCCAATTTCACCGAAATTAGGCTGTTACGCACAATATTCGTATTAATGACCCCTATGGCATGCAATTGTATCCTCATTAGTCACTAAGGGCCCCTATGATGGGCGATGCAATTAGCTCTAGCGAAATTAGTTACTGTAGCGCTAAGATTGAAACCAATGATAAGATATGTGTTTGGATTCAAACGTTGCGGTGGCGATGAGATAAAAATGAAAAGGACCATTAAAAACATTAGTTAAAAAAATATAAATTATTTACATATTTAAAATAATTTAAAATTTTAATATATACTAAATATATTTATTAATTAATTTTATAATTTATAAATCTATTTATTAATTAATAAATAGATTTAACGCTCACAAAATTTAAGATAAAAATAATTAATCTAGAAGCATTTTAATGGAAAAATTAACAAAATTAAAATTTAAAGAAAGATTGAGAGTTAAAAAGATTATTTAAAAACTTTGTTTATAAAAAAAGCTTTGTTAGAAATAAAATAATTTAAAAAGAATAATTGAATGAAAAGTTAAAATATCATAGGGGTTAAATATAGTAAGGGTATAATAGAGAGAATAAATCTTATTCGTCAAATTTATTTTCCACAAAATAATCTCATATCACAATTACAATATAGTTTTTTTAGTGTGATAGAATTGAGACTCGGTTGATGTCTACACCTATTCAATAAAAAATTGTATAAATAGTATAAATTAAAAATTAAAATATTAATATAATATAAAATTAATATAAAATTAAAATAAAAGTTTGTTATGCTTCAAATAAACCTGTCAGTTGACGAGGTTTAATTGGGCCCATGTATTTAGACCCATTCATATAAGGTATTTAGACTTATTTTTCAGACTTAAACTTGACGCAACTTGAAAAATGAGCATAACTTTTTACTCAAGTCCAACCAAATAAAGAAATGTAAACTTAGATCTGATCTAACCCGTTCATATTTGAATTGTTTTATATAAAAATAAATTAAAAAATATAATACATTAAATATACTAAAAACACTAAAATAAAAAACATTTAATGAATTTATCAATTAATCAACATTCAAATTAGTAACAGCCAGGGTAGTAGCCATCGACAAAAATTGAGTGAAACGGCAGTGAGGGCAACAAGATTCAAAATCAAGTAGCAATAGAAGGTAGCAGCTGGATGCAGCAAAAATTCAAGGCCTGCGGCAAAGAGAAGAATAAGGAGTAAATGTGGGTAAGGACTTAAGGTTTTTTGATGGAGAACCGCGGTCGGTGTTGATGGACAACAGTGTTGGGTATTGATGGAAGCAGCAGTGGGTGTTGACAGCTGGTGTTGGTGGTGGACAACGGCACAATGGGTGTTAAAATACTTAGTGTTCAACATAGACGTATTCACTGGCCGGATCGAATTCGTGCCGTGTTTAATAAAAATTTAAAATCTATTTGTTAGGCTCGAGTACGACCCGACCCGAAAAATGAACTTAAAATTTTGTCCAAGTCCTACTCAGATAAAAATATTAAAATTTCAGCCCGCCTGTATTAATTTTTATATAATTTTTAAAAAAATATATAATTCATCAAAATTATTAAAAACAATAAAATAAATATTTTCTAATAAATTGAAAATAAATTAAAAATATATGTATATTTAAATAATACTAAGATATATATAATTTAACAAGTAAATGTCTCTAAAATAGTAACAAAATTAACAATAAAACAAGAGTTATACAATATCAAAATAATAACAACAAAGTAGTAATAACATAATTCTGAAATGGTAACAAAATAGTGAAAAAAAAATAAGAAAAAAACAGCAAGAAAATAGTAAAAAAATAACAATTTTTTTTTTTTGCATATTCGGGCCAAATCGGGCTCGAGCAAAAAAAAAAAAAAACCTTATCTAAGGCCTAATCCGTTTTCTAAATGAGCCTTATTTTTTTATCTAAATTCATTTTTTGAACCTATATTTTTACACAAACTCTTTCACTTTTCGAGTTAGGCTAAATAAACCCGCATATGAACAGTTCTAATTCAACTGTTGAAAAAAGAACAAAGCGTTAAAGTTTTAGATGTTAGGTTTGGTTATTTAGTTGGACAGGTATTTTAGTTCAATTTAATTTTTATTGGTTAATAATTTAATATAAATATATATAATTATTGGATATCTTTTAAATTTGAATATTTATTTTAAATGTAATTAAAATATTATAGAAAATTATAAAAAACATGGAAAGTTGTAAAATGTTATAAAATTATAAAAAATGTAAAATTATAAATAAATAATAAAAATTCGAACAAACTAAAAAACATAAAATGTTAAATTATAAATAAATTATTATAAAATATAATAAAAAGTCCAAATTTTGTCGATATGCCTTTATATAACCCAATTTGCATTGTCTCAAATTAACAAGGAAAATTATTTTAAGAGATTTTTGTCTTCATTTTTCATATGAATTATGGGTACAAATAGATACATACAAATTTTAATTATTCATTAATTAAAAGTTTAACAAATTTGGTAGGTGAGTTTTTAAGCTTAATTTGATTTTCATATCATTAAATTAATATATTATATTTTATATAATAATAAATTTAAATTTTGTAAATATGAATAATTATTATACATATATAATAATTGCGTTAAAATTCTTTTATATTTATAATTAATTTTTCGCAATGTATTTTATTTATAACTTAACATAAATATTTATTTTTATTTATAAGCTTTTAATATAATTACATAATATTTAAAATATATTTTTATATAGTCAAATTTTTTCAGGTTTTTAGATCGAATTTAATTCGAGCTTGCGCTTGGGTCAATCTTAGGCCTAGACTAAGGCTCTAGCTTTCTGGAATTAAGACAAACTTAAACTTAAATTTTTTCAAACTCAAAATTTTTTGAATTCAAATCATTATGGGCTTGAATTGATATGAATGAGCTTTCAAGCTCAAACTTATTTCGCTAACTCTAACTTTAATATAGTAGCATAAATGATAAAAATTAAAAAGTAATAAAAATTCAAAATTCAAAGTATTCTAAAAAATCCTAAAGCAGCCTACAGCTCTGCGTTCCCTATAACGTTATTTGCCTGGGAAACCAGTGTGTCTGGCTCCACTTCGTGATGGTTTTAGTATGTTGTGTTGCGAAATTTAGATCACAAAAATATTCACATAATCTTAATTTTTCTTTTTGGTGTAAAAGAAAACAACATATGAAATCGATTGGACGATAGCTGCAAATAATACTAAACCCTCTTCTCTATCAAAATCCATTTTTCGAGTAAGATTCACGTAATGTTAAATCGCAGCATTGTATACGTTACGGCCCTAATGCTTTATTGGAATTTTATTGTATAGTAATCTGTTAAAAAACGTATGCAGGAGAGTTTAATTAAATATGTTTTTACATTGGGTAAATTATATAAATAATTACTTATTATTAGTAAATTTTTTGTTGAACTATTTAATTTTAAAAAGTTATAATATGATGACTCAAGTTATTTTATTTTTATTTTTTTAGTCCAAAACCGTTAAAACACTAATGTGGCCGTTAATTTGATTGCTTTGCTTCCTTTTCATTGTTTTCCAGGGATTAAACCACCAAGTTCTTCAATTTTTTTCTGGGCTTTTCTCTGCAAGTAAGTTCTTCTTGGTCTTCCCTTTTTTTTTCCTTTGGTGTTTGCACGGTAGCTTCACCAGTTCTTTCTGGTTCAGCTGCTTTTCCATTGTCGGCTAACTTTTGCTGACCTATAACCCTGAAATGGTCACTGTTGCATGCCACACCAACCAAAGTGTTGCAAACAGAGTCTACCTTGCTCCATTTGAGAAACCTTGAGTGAAGAATATGTTGAATGAAATCTAGAATGCTTGTTTATTTTTAACTGTTCAGCAACTATGGATGTGAAAACTATCCTCAGTAAGAATATGAATAATGGGTTTATATTCATTTTTTAGCCCATTTTTCCTAGCTGCCTCGAAATCTCATCAATTCAAACAAAAAATTTCTCAGTAAGAAAAGGTATATATATCTACAGTAACTTGATTAAACCAGAGTCAAAAAGCACAATCATTAAAATAATCTATTTATTTGCTGACTTTTCATTCTTTTTAAACTTTTTCCTTGTTTGTTTACTAAAAATAATTGTTTAAACAAAACATAACATGGTAAGGAATCTAATTTAGCCATTCTAAAAGTTAAAACTTAAAAGAAATTGAAATCCATTAATTGTTGTCCACTCAACAGCTCAAACATGACTAAAAGTCCCAATATTTTTTAAGATGCAAAGTTCAATACTAACATTCAAAATTTTCTCGACAACCAAATAACAGTTAATATGCAAACACCAAAGGAAAAAAAAAAAAAAAAGAAGAAGAAGAAGAAAAAACCAAGAAGAACTTACTTGTAGAGAAAAGCCCAGAAAAAAGAACTTGGCAATTTAATCCCTGGGAAACAATGAAAAGGAAGCAAATCAATCAAATTAACGGCCATATTAGTGCTTCAACGGTTTTGGACTAAAAATAACAAAAATGATAACTCGATTGACTATTCTATAGCTTTTTAAAGTCGGTATTCTTTTACATTTTATTAATTAAACAATAAAAATTATTTAATAATCAAATAATAGATAATATAATATATCAATCTTAAATTTGAGTTTTTTTATTAATAAAAGTAATCAAGGTAAAAATTCATCTAATATTTTTTTTTTTTTTTTGACAAAAAGAGATTTCTTTTCGAAGAAGAAAAGTAATTAGAGATAGAGCAACAATGGCGTATTGTCAAACACAATGGTTGCCAATCATCAAGATCTCAAACATATGCTGTCAAACCCCATAAATATAGAAAAAAAAAAGGAATCATCACCATTCACTTAGACATTAGCCACTAATGAAAATATTAATGCATAGATCCCTGTTACTAATCGACTTTCGTTTTCATTGAAAGCCTTGCTTAATAATCAGACCAAGACCCCATAAGAGAGGGGAGACTGGGAGCCACCCCAGCCCGATCGAAAACAGCAACCGGGGGCACCTAATCCGGATCAGCATCCATACAGTGACAACATTAGCGTGTCTAATCGTAAAAAATAGTTGGTTATTTGATTTGCCACATTTTTTTAATGAAACCAACGAAAATTAATTTAATCGATAACCAGTAAAAATCAACATTACTGGTTAAAACACATCAAGCAAGGTAAGAAAAAATTGTGGGTGGTAAAAAGTTCAGGTGATGGTGGTGGAAAATGTCTTAAAATTTATATAATGAATGATCGAGCCTAGAAACAACTATCATCACGATTGAGGCTAGCGCACCTATTGAACAGTAGTATAGTTTAGTGGCAAGACCGGATTGTCGAACCCAAAGGAACCAAAAGTACTAATACTAACTTTCTTTTTATTATTCAACCTAAGAATTAAGGGAATTGTTATCTAATCTAAAATTAACTAACTACTAAGCTAAAGATGCTAAGACACAGAAAAGGAATTGGGGAAAATACTTATGGGAAAACTAATTGATTAAGACAATACTCGAGAAAGAATCCACCTAGACTTCACTTGTTATCTAACTCTGAACCAGACGATTTATTCACTTAACTTGATCTGTAGGATTCCCTAATTTATATTAATACCTCTCTCGAGGCTACTAACGTCTAACCCTTGGTTGACTAATTAAAATCTCTTTCTAATTAAAACCCCTAGAATTGCATTAACTCGATCTATAGACTCCCATATTAGGTTTGACCTTAATCCGGCAGATTTTCGTCATCCTATCTCTAGGGTTGCGATCAACTCCGCTTAACTATTCTAGATCTACTCTTAAACATGGAATATTCTTCCTCTGCCTAAGGGCATGAATAATTGAATTAATATCCTGAAATATCAAAAAAAGAATTAAGAAAATATAGTTAAGAACAAATCAAGTATTTATCATATAGCTTAGAAAACAATAACAAGATCCGTCTTAGGTTTCATCCCCCTTAAGTATTTGATAGGTTTAGTTTATAATTATAAAATAATACATCTCAGAAGAAAATATAAAACAAAACATAAGAAAAACCCTAAAACCCCTTGAAGGAATTGAAGGAGAGATCCTCAGTCTTGAGTATGATTCCGGCTTCTTGAGATGAATCAACTGACTTTCTTCGAGTGAATCCCACAATTCTGGCCCTCTGGCTTGGCTTCTTGGCCTAGCTGAACGCCCCCTTGAAGGTTGGCCTCTAGGGTGTTTATATAGGCTTTTAGAATGTCTTTCTTTGCCTCTAAGTACCTTAATCCGAATGAAACTCTTCTTTGCCGCGGCAGGGACACACCCGTATGGCATGGCCGTGTGATTCGGGGCAGGCTGTGGTCGGATCTGCTAAGGAGGCACGGCCGTGTGTTTCAGGCCCAGGCCGTGTTGATTTCGTACTTTGGCCCATTTTCTCTATTTTTGGCCTGTTTCTCGTTCTTTTCATCCTCTAGTGCTCCCCTAAGTATAAAACATGAAATTAAAGGATTACGAGCATCAAATTCTACAATTCAGGGAATAAGTCATCCAAAAGTATGCTAAATGTGGGATTAAAATATGTATATATTACAGTTTATCAAATACCCCCATATTTAAGCTTTTGCTTGTCCTCAAGCAAAATTCCCCACTCACAATTAAAACGAACTTCCTCAATTCATAATATTCATCAATAGTGTTTCATAATAATTCATAGATAATTTATACATGGATAATTTAACTCAAAGAATCCTAAAGATTCAATCAATCAAAGTCATAAGTTTATAGCACAAAAACATAGGTGTTTTCCCTTATCCGAATAATTACCTTTGATTCAAAACTGACAAGGATTGTCATCCTCACTAAAGATTTACTAAAATCACTCAAGGTGTTTAAGGTTCAAAATAAAACACTCATCAGTCAAACATGAAAAGTTATTACCATAGGCTTGTATGAAAATCAAATCTCCACCACTATAAAATGAGATGATGCACAAATCAAAAGGTCTTTAAAGGGTTGTAATGGGGCTTGGGTTAAAGGTGTGTATATAGGCTGAATTAGAAGGTTAAAATCGAGATTAAATTGACAAATTACCTAACTAGAAAAATAAATTAATCCTAAATAATTACATCAATTGAAAACTTATAATACTAATAAAACGAGCTTCTTCTTCAAGATGTGGAATTTAAATGTATAAGCTCACTTAATTATAGAACTAATAATGGATTTTTTAAAAAAAAAAACAAATCAAGATAACTACATAATATAAGATGAATTCAACTACTGAAATAAAATAGTTAGTCAACTGATCAAATCAAGTCTCGATAGAAGGGTAGTCAAAAGAAATGATGATAACAAATACAAGATGGGTTTTAGGTTAATATTAGTGGATGAATCAATAAAATGGTTTTTAGGATCAAAGGGGTTCACTAGGGGTTAATTGTGAGGGTAGGCTTTTTAGTGGAGTAAGTGGGTTAAATCCTAAGTGCCTTTATCATCTCTATATATCAAATCAATGATGTGGTCTTGACATATATAATCAAAGCAAGTTCTAGAATAACAAATCAATATTGACACACTCATAATCTATAAAGTGAGCACGAAAAAATGTATGCTCTAAAAGGCTCAAAATCTCACAAAAATTATGGGTTTTTGATGACAACCTTGCAAATTTCAAACTTCAAGGTAATAATTAGATTCAGGTAGACAACCTAACAAAATTTTAAATTTTGAAAATAGACTTATCATGATTGATTCTCTAGTATCTTAAAGTTTAAATCATCAATGCACAATTATCAATGACTTATTCTAAAACATATCAATAAAAATCATAAATCAATAGAAATTTCATTCTAATTAGTAATATGAGAAAATCACTTAAGACAAGACATAATTCAAGAATTTAAAAAGTTAGGCATAAAATTCACCCCCACACTTAAGATGTACATTGCCCTCAATGTACAAATATATATATTCATAATATAGTCAGAAAATCATAAGTTAGGGAGAGAAGTGAAACTTCCTGAATTTTGGATGAAATCCTTGGAGGATGATTCATGATGATGACTTAGACATAGGTGAGTGTGGTGGTGAATACTCCGGTGATGTTTCTGTTCGCGGAGTGGCACATTGAACCTTTTTAAACTGCGAAGTCATCAATTAAATTTTTAGGAGTACTATTTAATGGGTGTTGTTAGAGATACTCGAGAGTTAGATAGCTAGTGATAAAAGAAATTAAACTATACTAATAGAAGTTTTAAACTAGAAAGGTAAAAAGTTTAATTAAGAACGAAAATAAACTAAAAAAAATATAGAAATGAAAAATAAATATTAAAAATGAAAAATAAAGAAAATAAAATGCCTCAAAGGTCCTCGTCATCGGCTGGGTCACGAGGTGGGGGCGGCGATGAAATATGCAGGTGCTGATATATCTGGTGGAAGGTGGTGTCGATATGGTCAAAGCACTGAAAACATTACTGCTCAAATCATGATAGGCACTCAGATATGTCCGCAAAGAAACTGTCGCATGAACTGGGCGATGGCTCGGTGGTGGTGCCTCGTGTGGCAGGGGAACATCATTAGTAATGTTCTCAAGATCCTCCTCCTCAGTGGTGTGAGCTAGACGGTACTGGAGAGGATTCGTCCCACAGCGATGCTCGATCATCCTCATATGTAACATCGTCTGGATGCCCTGCGGGGACATCTGTCTTATCAATGTAAGTAAGGAATTATGAACGGCTGTGTTAAGGAGCCTGAAGTTTCGAGCGAGGCGCGTGATGTATGGACCCATAGAGATGACCCTTCTCCTATGTTGCTCTGTCTGATGTTGGATGGCGCGAGCTATAAAGTAGGCGAGGTCGAATACATTCTCGTTCGCCATGCACCATAGGAAGTAGGCATCGTGATTGTTTACGACACTGGTGCTCTCTCTTTTCCCTATCAGTGTATGAGCTAGGATAGCGTGTACGTACCTCAGGGGTAGGGCGAAAGTTGTCGCTTTAGAGTGACTAGGGTCATATATGGCCGAGCTAGGGACTAAATCTTTCCAATAGGCAATCGAAGAGTTATGGATGTGGCGGTTAAGATTCTCGAATTCGTCATCTTCCATGAATTTGTCAATGTAAAGTCCCAAAGCAGCTCCGAACTGTGGGACACTCATTTCACGGACGAGACCTCCGAGACAAAATTGGATAGTGCCAGAGTGGTCGAAGTTAGTCATCACTGTCTGGAGGTGGAAAGTAGAACAGAGTTCCAGAGTGAGCTCCAGGTATGTGGGCTCGATGATGTCAAAAAATTGCCCCCACGGGTCTATGAATAATAGGGCCCGAACCTCGTCTGCTAGCTCGACCTGCTCCAGAGTGGTCCAATCGATACACCTTTCTACGCCGAGAGGTCTTGCGCATGGTATCTGATAAAGATCCTCCTGAATTCCTGGAGGAAATCGTAGGAATGGGTGTCGTATTTCGTTTGAGGAACTCGAGGAGGTTCCACCGTGTCCCTTCCTTTTTTGGAAGTGGGCACGACAGTTTTTCGGCCGCATTATAACAACTCGGTTTAGACCTTAGTCGAAACAGTGGTTTTGAGACCACAAATTCGAGGTCAGAATAATATTTTAATATTATTCTTCGTGTTGATTATATGTGATATAGTCTGTGTGAAAATTCTGTGTGGTAATTTTATCGAATGTGTGTCAAATTAAGAGAAATAACCTAATCGTATAAAGTGTAAAAGCTGTATGCTGATTTATAAGTACTTAATTGTTGTTGTCTTTATAAAGTAGAGGATTAATGTTGTAATTAGCCAAATATATATGTGGTGGACGGCATTAAATGTTGATGTGTGCTTATATATATGTTTTTATATATATTAACTTTATAAGTGAAAGTTAATATTATATATATTATAAACTATAATAAAACAAAAAAAAGGGAGTAGTGGATTGTTCATCCATCTCCACCAAAAAAAAAAAAAAAAGAAAAGAAAAGAAAGTTTAAAGCCTTGAACATTTGGCAAGCTTTAAGTAAAAATTAAGGTATGTTTTGGTTTCGATTTTTGATCATTTCTATGTTTTCAAAATCGTTGCTTCATGCTCTAGCTAACCCATGTTGTAATTTTGTGAATTGATGATGTTTTTGTGATGTGCTATTGATGAATGCTTGAGCTATGTGCTAGTTGACAGTGGAATATGAAAACTTGGTGTTGAGTTAACATAGTTTGTATTGAGATTTTTAGTGAAATTGAGTAATTTGGGTTAAATATAGAAAAGTGTAAATTGAAGGGCTAAAATGTGAAATAAATGAAATGTGTCTACTTGTATGAATTTGGAGAGAGTTTGACTAGGCATGGGTGAAGTGGAATTATGTGTATTTCGTGATTTTGTGAATTAAGGACTAAAGTGTCAAAATGTGTAAATATGGGGGCTATTGTGTAAAATGCCTTAAATATGTGTGTTTGGACTAAAATGAATGAATTGGTGATTGAATGGATTGAATTTGAATGTGTATAGACCAAGAGAGGAGAGGTTCGGATCGAGATCGAGGCAAAGATAAAGTACTTGATTAATCGACCGTTTCGGGTCGAGGTAAGTTCGAATATAGTACAATTTGTTAATTTGTGTTCTATGTGATGTGAATTGAATAAATATATATATAACTATGAGATTAGAAATGCTATGTGCTAAATAGAATTAGAAAGCACTAAGTGTGCGAAATTAGCAACGCGATAGAAATAATTGGCACTGTGTGTGAGAGTTGATAGATGCTACGGCTTTAATGATTAGCACTATGTGTACGAAACAATAGAAGCTACAACTTTAAAGATTAGCACTGTGTGTGTGAAACGATAGAATCTTCGGCTTATCAAATTGGCACTGTGTGTGCGATACCGATATAAGCCCAGTTTAACATAACGGCACTAAGTGTGCGATGAAAAGTATGTCAGGTTTATAAATTGGCACAAAGTGTGCAAAATTATCGAAGGAACTAGCAAAGGTTGAACAAGAGATAAAATCGATAAATTGAGTTGCATGAATGGTGAGTGCTATGTGTTGATCAAGGTATGTTTGAACCTATGTGGTTGATAATAGATTTAAGAGTTGAATGAATAGATATTTGAGTATGTGGTTGAGATTGACAATGTTTTTAGTTGTGTCATTATCTATGTGATTGTTGGATAGTGTAATTAGTGAGTAACTAAGTGTTGTCAAATGTAGGTATGATACCTTTGTGGTTGGTGAAATTGAAAGTAGATGAATAGAATGCTATATGAGTATTGAATATAATGAAATTGTGTATCATTGGTAAATTATTTATGTGATAGTTCAATTTGTACATTGATTTGATTCAAGGAGTTAACTGTATTGTATTTCGAACTTACTAAGCTTTGGAAAGCTTACTGTGTGATTTGTTTCTTTGCTTTGCAGTGTCAGTAAGGCTAGCTCAGATCTGGGGATCGTCAACATCTCTATCACACTATCTATAATCTATTTTGGTACTTTAGGAAAGATGTATATAGGTGAAATATGGCATGTATAGGCTAGATGTTATGATATGTTTTGAAAGGCTAATCCTTGCCATGTGATTTGACTTGGAAATTGAATGATGTAGAATGGATGAATGAGCTATGAATGTGGTATATTTCATGACTTAGTTGATTGGGAAAGATGTGGTTTGAAGATGAACTTTGATATGGATTACATGATGTTCGAATTACATAGGTTTGGAGATGTATATTTGTCACTTTGAATGGCTTAAATTGTAATGACAATGAACATGAGAGTAAATGGTTTAGTTGGTGATTGGATAATGAATGAAATGGTATGTTTGAATGCCTTTGAAAGCATGAATTGGTATTGTATTGATGCTTGTAGGTATGACCATATTGCGGAATGGAAATTTGGCTTTACAAATGGCCTGTTTTGCCTACACGGTTATGGCACACGGGCGTGCTTATTGACCGTGGGTGAAAGTTAGTGGCCAGCCTAAGTGTGCATAGCCTTGGCACACGGCCTTGGCACACGAAAATGCCTAGTAGTCGTGTGATTTAGTCAGTATATGGCCTAAGAGCACACGACCATAGTACACGGGCGTGCCTAGTGGTTGTGTGGAAAAGTCAATATACATGCCTTGTTTGACACAGCCTGGACACATGGGTGTGTCTGGTAACCGTGGGAGGCACACGGTCTGGTTACACGGGCGTGTGACCTCAATAGTGTTGAATAATGCTTGAAATTTTGGAAACTTTCGTAAGTGTTCAGTTTAGTCCCATTCTAACATTTGATTAAGGTCTCAAAGACCTAGATGAGGGATCGTATGTTTGTATTTGAGCATGTATGATTTATGATAGACTATGTGTCATGGAATGGATGTATGTTATTGTGGTTGTTCGGTAATGCCTCTTAATCCTATTCCTGATGGTCTTGGGTTAGGGGTGTTACACGCATGGTGGATTCATTATGTTCCTGAAGATAAAAGATATTCAGCAATTCAAGTATTATTTCCAGCCAAGACATATATTAACCTATCCTAATGCCATGGAAAATAACATTTTATTCTTAAAGAATCAGCATAAATATGGTTCACTATTTAACAAGAACTAGATGATAAACTAACAATCTAAAAATGAGGGTAAGAAATAAAGAAAAAATTGACTATTCAACTAAATAAAATCATAATGATAATAAATAAAGATGAATGGAACAAAGAATGGGGAAAAAGAAAGGTGACCAATGGAGTTGTTGAGGAAGGTGGCGCGATTGAGGCGGTGGTCGGAGCATGGGCATGATGGTGACACGCGGGTGTGTTGTCCTCACACGGGCGTGGGTTGCATGCGGATGAGGAAGAGAAGTAGAGAGAAGGGAGAGAAGGGAGTGAAGGGATGAGGTGAACGGTGGCTAGACTTAGGGGAGGAGAAAAAATGAAAAACGGCTAGGGTTTGGGAGGAAGGATTTGGAAAAAAATGATGAATAGTGAGGGGTTTATATAGAAATAAGGTCACACGGGTATGTCACACGCCCGTGTGAATCATTTTTAGCCTGTGCGTTTCAAATGTTCAGGGGTCTGGTGCGCCTGTGTTGCATCCCACGCCCGTATCACATGGGCGTGCCTAGCGTTGTTCACTTCTCCCACGCCCATTTCATTATTCCCTACGCCCATGTTTACTCGATAGGTTTGGCCACGGATATGGGGCACGGACGTGTCATACACCCGTGTTCATTCCACAGGTTTGGCCACGGTTATGGGGCACGAGCGTGTTGCACGCCCGCATCATTTACTCAGTTTCGACCACGGCCTAATCACGCGACCGTGGTGTTTTGTCATAGCCCGTGTTTTGGGAATTTTTCATCCTTCGTCTGCACGGCCTCTGCCACGCCAATGTGCTTACTCATGGTACGCCCATGTGCAAGTCCGTGTGGTAAGGAAACCTATGCTTTATTAATTTGGTTAATTTGTAGTTAAGTGCTAAAAATAGAAAATATGATATTAGTGAAGTTAGTGCTCGGGTTGCCTTCTGAGAAGCGCTCTTTTAAAGTCTTAAGCTAGACTTACCCTATTTTCGTTTCTAAATGAAGGTTCACGAAACTGAAGTTCCTCTCTCATATCCCTAAAATCTTCACCATTATAAATTTTCAGTCGCTGACCATTTACCTTAAATGTACCACGAGTTGGATGAGTTACCTTTATTGTGCCGTAGGGAAAAATAGTTTTTATTACGAATGGACCTGGCCATCTTGATTTCAGCTTTCCAGGGAACAATTTTAACCTTGAATTGTATAGCAGGACTAAATCTCCTACTTCGAAATGCTTCGGTTGTTTTAAACGAGCATCGTGACGTCGCTTTGTTGCCTCTTTATATAGTCGTGAGTTCTTATAGGCATTAGCTCACCATTCATCAAGGTCGTTCAACTGCATCATCCTTTTTCACTTGTAGTTTTAAGATCTTAATTTAAAAATTTTATAGCCCAAAAAGCTTTGTGCTCTAACTCAAATGGTAGATGACAACTTTTTTCGTAGACAAGTTTGTATGGGGATGTTCCTATGGGAGTTTTAAAAGTTGTTCTATAAGCCCATAAAGCATCGTCTACTTTTAATGCCCAATCTTTCCTATTTGATTCTACTATTTTCTCTAGAATACGCTTAAGTTCTCAATTTGCTACTTCTACTTGTCCATTGGTTTGAAGATGATAAGGGGTAGTTGTCCTATGGTGTACTCCATATTTCTTTAAGACTTTATCAAATTGAGTATTACAAAAGTGAGTACCCCTATCACTAATAATTGCTCTGGGTGTTCCAAATCGAGAGAAGAGTTTCTTAAGAAACCTCACTACTACTCTAGCATCATTTGTAGGTAAAGCTTTATCTACCTCAATCCCTTTACTAGAAATTTTATGTCCTAACACAATCCCCTCTCGAACCATAAAGTGACACTTTTCTTAATTTAACACAACGTTCGTTTCCTCACATCTTATTGGAACTCATTTTAGATTTTTAAGGAAAAGATGGAAAGAATTACCAAATACAGAAAAGTCGTCCATAAATACCTCCATAATGTCTTCCACAAGTTCATCAAAGATGGCCAGCATGCAGCGCTGAAAAGTAGCAGGAGCATTACATAATCCAAAAGGCATTCTACGTTAAGCAAACGTACCGTATGGACATGTAAAAGTTGTCTTTTCTTGATCCTCAGGGGCTATTAGGATTTAGAAGTAGCCGGAGAGTTTGTCATGAAAACAGTAGTACATATGCCCAGATAATCTTTCTAACATTTGATCAATAAAGGGAAGAGGAAAGTGATCTTTTCTGGTGGTGTCATTCAATTTTCTATAGTCAATACAGACTCTCCAACCTGTGATTGTTCTTGTAGGAATCAATTCATTCTTTTCGTTGGCTACAACCGTCATGCCTCCTTTCTTGGGAACGACCTGCACAGGACTTACCCAAGTACTGTCAGAAATAGGATAAATTATTCTAGCGTCTAGAAGCTTAATTACCTCAGCTTTAACAACTTCTTTCACGGTGGGATTCAATTGTCTTTGAGGTTGCACACATGGTTTATACTCGTTTTCCATTAAAATTTTATGGGTGCAAAATGATGGGCTTCTTCCTTTAATGTCAGAAATTTTCCAAGCTATGGCTCTTTAATGTTCCCTTAGTACCTGTAGCAACTCGTTTTTCTCTTTGGGTTCCAGTCCTGAAGAGATGATTACTGGTAACGTGGAATTATCCCCGAGGAAAACATATTCTAAGTGATTTGGTAATTGTTTTAATTCTAATTTCGGTGGCTCATCAATAGAGGGTTTTTATTTTAGTTCGTCGTTGATTTCAATGCCCTCTTCTTTCTTTTGCCTAGAGGAAGATGTATTAGAATTCAACTCATTGGTGTCATCATCTACCCCCTTACCTTGGGTAAGACACAGTTCCATCGTGTCATCATGTATGATTTCCTGTAAAGAGTCTTGAATAAAATTATCAATGGCATCAATAAAATAACAGGAATCATCTTGGTCTCTAGAATATCGCATAGCATCGTAAATTTGAAAAATAATTTCTTCGTCTCCTAACCTTAGCACAAGTTTACCATCACCTACATTAATAACAGCTCTAGTAGTAGCTAAAAAGGGACGCCCTAAAATTAAAGGTACCTCCACGTCTTCATCCATGTCAAGCACAACAAAATCAACGGGGAATATAATTTATCAACTTTTACCAGAATATCTTCAATAACTCCCCTAGGATATTTAATAGATCTGTCAGCCAACTGAATACTCATCCTAGTGGTTTTGGCTCCCCAAAACCAAGCTGCTTGAACATTTTATAAGGCATTAAATTAATATTGGCACCTAAATCAGCTAGTGCTTTCTCAATATTTAAACTACCAATTAAACAGGGAATAGTGAAACTTCCTGGATCTTTTAATTTGGTTGGTAGTTTATTTTGGAGGATGGCTGAACATTCTTCGTTAAGTTCCACGATTGATATCTCTTCAAACTTTGTTTTATTTGTTAGAAGCTCTTTTAGGAATTTTGCGTATGTCAGCATCTACAAAATAGCTTCAACCAAAGGTAAGTTAATATGTAATTGTTTAAAAAGTTTAAGAAATTTACCGTATTGTGCATCTAATCGGTCTTTCTTCAACTTTACCAGATGCGGGATTGGTGGTTTACATTCTTCGCGTACCGGTGTTACATTCTTAACTTCTTCATCCTTTGCCTTATTAGGTTCGTGTGGTTTCTTCTTCTTTGTTTCAACTAACTCCTTTCCACTTCTTAGTGTAACTGCTTTCACCTGCTCTTTTTCCTTAGGTAAACTCTTTGGTCGCCTTTCAGAAACTAACCTAGTTAGTTGTCCAATTTGATCCTTAAGCACTTGAATCGATGCTTGCTGACTGTTAAATATCGTTTTGGTATTTTGGAAAAAAGTTTCTGACACCTCTATAAATTTTTTCAGCATCTCTTCAAGGTTTGACTTCTTTTCTTGTGGGTAGGATTGTTGTCTTTGGTTTCCTTGACCACCCCATGAGAAATTGGGATGGTTCCTCCAACTTGGATTGTAAATACTACTATAAGGGTTATTTTGAAGTCTAAAATTGTTACCCATATAGTGAACTTGCTCATTTTCAGCGCTTGGGTTGTAAGGTGGGTATTCTGTATTGTTCATCCATCCTCCATTCGTATTGTACTGCATAATTGAATGTACCTACAAAGATCCACATAACCCATCAATCTTTTTATGTAACAGCTCTACTTGATTTGATAGCATGGTTACTACGTCAAGATTGAAAGCACTGACAGCTTTCGTTGGTTTTGTTCTCATAACTTGCCACTGATAGTTATTCAGTGACATCTCTTTAATAAATTCGTAGGCTGCCTCAGGAGTTTTTTTATTCAGGGTTCTGCCGACGGCTGAATCAATCAACTGCCTGGTTGAGGGGTTCACACCGTTGTAAAAAGTTTGGACCTGTAGCCACAAGGGTAATCCATGGTGTGGGCACCTTTTCAATATATCTTTGTATCTCTCCCATGCATCATATAGTGTTTCTAGATCCACCTGCACAAAAGAAGAGATATCATTCCTTAACTTGACCGTTTTGGCCGGCGAAAATATTTTAATAAAAATTTTCAGTAATTTGATCCCATGTAGTGATTGATCCTCGTGGAAGAGAATTCAACCACTATTTGGCTTTATTCCTCAAAGAAAAGGGGAATAACCGAAGACGAATGACATCATCAGAAACACCATTTATTTTGAAGGTATCACAGAATTTTAGAAAATTTGCTAAATGAGTATTTGGGTTTTCGTCCTGCAAACCATCAAATTGAACAAATTGTTGAATCATTTGTATAGTGTTAGGTTTCAGTTCGAATTTCTTAGCAGCTATAGCAGGCCTAACAATACTCGATTCAGTCCCTGTTAAATTAGGTTTTGTATAATCATACATAGTTCGAGGAGCATGATTCTAAGCCACCTCTTGAGGTAGCGGATTATTCTCGGCCATCTCTTCAGTAGTATTAATTTCATCTTCTTGCTCTTCTTGTATGTAGTTTAAGCTTCGCCTTATTTCTCTACGATTTCTGCGAACTGTACCTTCAATATCATTGTCGTAAACTAAGGGTCCTGTCGGGTTCCTTCTAGTCATAAACTAGAAGTATCTGCCAAGAAAAGAAAAAGAAAATTAGAAAAGTAAAAATAAAATTCAATTGCAAAAAATAAAATATGGCTAAAGTAATAAAAATTGAGCGTTCTTAATATTTCAGTTCCCCGACAACCGCGCCAAAAACTCAATGGTGGTGGAAAAAGTCTTAAAATTTATATAATGAATGATCGAGCCTAGAAACTAACTATCATCACGATTGAGGCAAGTGCACCTATCGAACAGTAGTATAGTTTAGTGCCAAAACCGGGTTGTCGAACCCAAAGGAACCAAAAGTACTAATACTAAATATCTTTTTATTATTCAGCCTAAGAATTAAGGGAATTGTTATCTATCTAAAATTAACTAACTACTAAGCTAAAGATGCTAAGACACAGAGAAGAAATTGGGGAAAATACTTGTGGGAAAACCAATTGATTAAGACAATACCCGAGGAAGAATCCACCTAGACTTCACTTGTTATCTAACTCGAACTGCATTTATTTATTCACTTGACTTGATCCGTAGGATTCCTAATTTATATTAATACCTCTCTCGAGGCTACTAACGTCTAACCCTAGGTTGATTAATTGAAATCTCTTTCTAATTAAAACCCCTAGAATTGCATTAACTTGATCTATGGACTTCAATTAGGTTTGACCCTAATCCGACAGATTTTCGTTATTCTATCTCTAGGGTTACGATCAACTCCGCTTAACTATGCTAGATCTACTCTTAAACAGGGAATATTCCTCCTCTGCCTAAGGGCATAATACTTGAATTAATATCCTGAAATATCAAAACAAGATTTAAGAACACATAGTTAAGAACAAATCAAGTATTTATCATATAACTCAGAAAATAATAACAAGATCCGTCTTAGGTTTCATCTCCCTCAGGTATTTAAGTGGTTTAGTTCATAATTATAAAAGAATACATCTCAGAAGAAAATATAAAACAAAACATAAGAAGAACCCTAAAACCCCCTGAAGGAATTGAAGGAGAGATCCTCAGTCTTGAGTATGATTCCGACTTCTTGAGATGAATCAACTGGCTTTCTTCGAGTGAATCCCACAATTCTGGCCCTTTGGCTTGGGTCCTTGGCCTAGCTGAACGACTCTTAAAGGTTTGCCTCTAGGGTGTTATATAGGCTTTTGGAATGTCTTTCTTTGCCTCTAAGTACTCTAATCCTAATTAAACTCTTCTTTGCCGCGGCAGGGACACGCCCGCGTGTCACGGCCATGTGATTTGGGGCTAGGCCGTGGTCGGATCTAGTAAGGAGGCACCGCCGTGTGTGTCGGGCCCAGACCGTGTTGATTTCGTACTTTGGCCCATTTTCTCCATTTTTAGGCCGTTTCTTATTCTCTTCATCCTCCGGTGCTGTCCGAAGTATAAAACATGAAATTAAAGATTAATAGCACCAAATTATACAATTTAGGGAATAAATTCGATCCTTTACAATCTTTATTCTTACTCTTAAAAAAAATAAAAATGAAAAAGAAACAGTAATAGAAGCTGCTGTTAGTTAACAAGGAGGTTGGCTTGTACCTATTAAAAACGAAGTTAAAAACAGATAAAGAAAAAGATAAACTCCCAAGAACAGATATTCAGTCTCTGATAGAGTGATAAAGAATCAGTAACACTGAGACCTTTTGATAAGACCCAAAGATGCAATTACTTCCCCATGCTAACCATTGTAACTTTTTCAACTTTGTTCTTTGGATTCTTTTGTTACAATCAATACATGAAAACCATTCCATTCCCAGATTTCAAACACCAACACCCCTTCCAGGAATCGTCAAACTCAACCTATGTTCAACTTCAAGAAACAAACAAAGCTGACGATGGTGACTATGAAAGGATTGTTTCGCCATTAGAAGAGTGTGATATCTTCACAGGAGAATGGGTTTTTGATAATGGGTCATCACACCCTTTATACAAAGAAGACGACTGTGAGTTCCTTACAGACATGGTGACTTGCTTGAAGAATGGAAGGCCTGAATCTTTATACCAGAAATGGAGATGGCAGCCCAGAGACTGCTCTTTGCCCAAGTAAATACTTTCTTTCTCTAAGTACTTGGTAATTCTTTTCAGATTCATTCTTTTAATCTTCCATTTTTCTTCAAGTATCTTGTTCCTTGCATATTTTGAAACGATATGCTACTCCATAAACCCTTGAATAGTTAAAAATTTTGGGTTGAGGTTTGAGGCAAATTTATTGCTGGAGAAACTTAGAGGAAAGAGGCTAATGTTTGTTGGGGACTCCATAAATTTGAACCAGATGCTATCTATGGTTTGTATAGTTCAATCTATTATCCCACCAGAGAAGAAGAGCTTTAGTTATGCAAACTATACCACTGTCTTTAAAATGGAGGTAATTGCTTGCTGCTGTTTCTACAATATTCTAACTCATTGATTGATTTCATTCAAATAACTAAGAGAAAAAAAAAAATGAAAGAATTTGTTTGAACTGTGTAGGATTACAATGCTACAATGGAGTTTTACTGGGCACCATTTCTGGTTGAATCGAATGTAGACCCTCCAACAATGAGGTATGGCACAGTGGTTCCTGTAGTCAAGCTTGAATCAATCTCAAAACACGGGGATAACTGGAAAAATGTGGATTATCTCATATTCAATACTTATATTTGGTGGAGGTACCCCACCATGAAAGCTCTGTAAGTTCTTACATTTGTTGTCTTTTACATTCTTTAGTACATATGATTCTGAAATACTAGAAAATTTCACTCAATTCTTCCTTCAAAACTGACCGAAAAGGCAAGGATCTTTCAGTAATGGGGCAACGGATTCTGTCGACGTTGATCAGAATGTAGCATATGAGAGGGCTTTGAAATCATGGGCTAAATGGGTGGAAGAAAATGTTGATTCTAATAGAACTTCAGTGTTCTTCAGCAGTATGAGTCCTACACATATGAAGTATAAACTAGTAAACACTTGAAAACTTCTCAATTAGATGGTTTTAAACAGATACTTTAACACATTTTGTGTATGCAAATTAAAACAGGCGCTCTGATTGGAATAACACGAATAGGATCAAGTGTTGGAACGAGACATCTCCGTTTCCGAACATATCGAGAATTGATGTGGGTACCAATCGGCAGCTAATCACAACTGCGGTGAAAGTTATTCAATCCATGAAAATACCCCTTCACTTCCTCAACATAACGAGGCTATCCGAATACCGGAAAGATGCACATACTTCAATCTATGCAGCTCCTGGTGGTAAGCTGCTGACGCAAGAACAAAAATCTGATCCAGCAAGGTATGCAGATTCTTTGCATTGGTGTTTGCCTGGATTGCCTGATACGTGGAATGAATTGCTATTTGCACTTATCATGTACCGAACTTGACTTTGATTGTCATGACTGATTCAGTCCTAGAGATGAATGAATGATTTAGAAAAATGATTCAGTTTTAATCCGTTACAAGATTAAGAATACAAGAACTCCTTTTCTTATAACCATTCTGGTGCAATTTAGAACGATTTTGAATGTGCTATGAGGTCTAGCTTGGTTAGAAGCTGCAATGGATTGTAGGTACCAAATAGGAAAGCAAGCGGTCCTTGAGATCTTTAGGTCCAAATATGGTAGACAAGTATAAAAAACAAGGGTAAATTATACCAACAGTTACTCAACTTTTATTTTAATGACAAAATAATCACTCAACTTTAAATTCAGTCACTCAGTTTTCAAAAAATAACAAATCGGTCACTAACATTATTGAAAAGTGACAAATCAGTCACTTATTAACATTTTCCGTTACAGGCTTAACGAGACAGGTGACGTGGCAGTTAACTAGTTGACGTCACTAGTTAACTTGCCACATTGGACATTTTCCTATCATCCCTCTCACATGCCACCGTTAAACAGCAAAAACAGAAAGAGAAAAGTAGGGGGCTTTTTCAACATTTTTCTTCATCCCTCTTGCCTCCCTCACCACCACCCTCGACATTGGCCACCTCCACAAGTCCACTATCATTTAATCACTACACCAGCATCACTCACTGTCACTCATTTGCCAAGACTCCACCATAACCACCAAATTCCAACCCCTCTCAACCAAAAACAAAAATAACAAATAACAAGCATCCAAAATCAAACTAGCAAAAAAAAAAAAAAAACAATAATCCCAATTGGCCTGCATCAAAAGAGAGTGAAACACCCCAAACCCGGCCCACATGCCCTGACCGGATCTGGTATGTTCCTCGAGTAAAACTTCAATTAATTCTCGTTTTGTTTTATAAGAAAATATGATGGTTTTATATAAAATGGATCTATTTAGTGGTCGCGTTGTAAATGGTGTTTAATATAGTTGGTGTCTCATTAAAACGTTATCTTTAAGAGAAAGATTTTAAGTTAAAAGAAAACCAAATTTTATGAAAAACTTATTATCATTGTAAAAAAAAAAAAACATAGGTGTTTAGGTGTCAAAACAGTTTAAGTTATTTTTTTTTGAAATTATTTAATTATTTAGTAAATATTTGATCGTAGCAGATTAAAAATCTAAAACGTAAAAATTTAAACAGTTCATAGCGGCCTTATTACAAAAATAACATAACCCAAAATAAATCCTAAATAATAAAAATAAACTTAGTAAGTTTAATTAAAAGAAACTCCGAAATACTTAGTTGAGCAATGGCCACCACGTAGTCCTCGTTGACTCGATCCATCACGCTAAGAGTCACCAAATATATCCCATAAAAGGGTGAGTCAATGACTCAATGTGTAACATTACACTAAAAGCCCAATCGATCAAAACCATTAAGCCCATTTAAAACATATTTAGTCATAAGCCCATTTTATATCAAATCGATAAAATCGATTAAATCACATGTATATATATATATATAAATAAATGAAATGCAATCCGAGCCCACCTAAAAATCCATCCGCTACACACCACCGTACCTACCAATCACACCGGGGATTACTAAATCGACCTCCATCCGCTACACACCATCGAAGGCGCTTCTTTGCAATCAACATGCACATCGCCTTATAATTTTGTGGCATGGCCACAGATAATTGTGACCAAGTCACGGATTCATATATGTGACCAAGTCACGGATTCATATTATGTGACCAAGTCACGGATTCATATTATGTGACCAAGTCACCGGATAATGTGGTAAAACCACCTAACACTTCCCTTTATCAATATCACCCATATGCCCATGCACATACATATTATTCGGATTTTATGCAATATACCCCAAAATCATAACAGAGTCATACTTATTTCATATTTATGCTTATAGCATTATTAACGAAGTATTGGGGGTAAACATACCTGAATATCATGTACCACTGAATGGTACCCGCAACCATTATCATACATATTTTTCTTACACTTACAAATCATTAATATTATAGATCTATTAGAAATTTAGTATAGTGTTACACACCTTATAACAGTGAGAACGATACCCTCCCTCTCGTCGACACCTAATTATTTATCACACTTGATTAGAACACACTACTGCTTATAAATCTATACTATTGATGAATAATCTAATTTCTTACCCTCGGAATCTCGGACAATAGTTATATGTGATTTTTCTCCAATAGATGGATCAAAATCCGATGACAAACCACGAACAAATAGTGGCTCGGGTGTACGCACGACTTCAAATAATTGATCTTTGTTGGCAAAAGGTCCACAACCCGGTGGAAAGTCTCGAATCCCGATCTGACCCTTCGCTTGAAATTTGAGGTATAATGAACCACCCTCTTCCAAACACTCTTTACCGCTCTTTTCGAACCTATTTTGTTTGCCCCAAAATCTTACGTTCACGGGAAAATGATCGAGCGATAGAGTCCCCTAAAACGAAAGCGATTAGTAGTCTATCTAAAACGAAATAATAAGTATATAAAACTCCTTTACCTTGAATATTTAATTTCCCGATGGATCTCTCCTTAATCGTTGGCTACAAAAAGAATCCCAAAATCCTCCTTCAAAGATTCGGCCAAGGAGAAATAAGAGGATTAGATTCCTAAAATCGGCTAATCCAAAAGAAAAGAAAGAAAAACGATTGATAGATAATCCTTACCCGTAACGCGGAGAATGATTGGACCCTTACTTGAACTATAAAGAGATTCGGCCTTAACAATTAAGAAGAAAAGAAATGGTGGTTTCGGCTTTAACAAAATAGAAAAGAAAAAAAATGGTGGTTTCGGCTTTAACCAAAAGAGAAGAAAGAAAGATGGTGGTTTCGATTTTAATAAAAGAAAAGAAAGAAAGATGGGAGGTTTAAGATGTTATGATTATGGTGAAAATGGAGGATGGTTTCGGCTAAGAGAAAGAAGGAGAAAAGAAAAAGATGAAAAAGGACCTTAGTGCTAGGATGATTTGGACTAGAGAGGAAGAAAAGAAAAGAGAAATGTCTTCAAGCTTTTTGGTGTTTTCGCAATAGAGAAAAAGAAACTTGAGAGAATAGGCAATTACACCAAAATGGTCAAAATGATAGCCAAAACAAAACAAAACTTTCACCTAATGCCAATGACAAATTCGCTAAGAAGAAAGATTTTGGAGAAAAGGAAAATAATGCACAAAATGTTAAGATTTTGGCCAACTATCACCCCTAATCCCATACAACATTCGGCCAACTCACATGCCAACACAATCCCACTTTTTCCTCCTCATTTCTTCCCTATCTTCCCCCTAATCACTATCATAATTAAGCCAACCCCCTTAGCCCCTTATGCCATCCACATTCATGGTCAAATGGCCATAGAAAAACTTCCAAAACATCACCCATTCATCAAGCCTTTTGTCCCCTTATCCTTCCATAACATCTTGATTCCATACCTTAACTAATAACTTGCCTTTTCCCTTTGGTCTACTATCCAAAAATGAAAGAAAATCCATCCATACTAAGATAAGGCTTGACCGACACTATAGGAAAGAAAACAAAAATAAAAATCCTTCCAATTGCTAGCTAAGGGATTCGAACCTCTCTCCCATGCATTCACCCATGTGCCAACACCACCTTGCCAATTGACTTGTTATGATTAAAACCTCATGCCAATTTTTCTTAAAGCCTATCTTGCTTAGCTCCATCTTAAGACTTAAAAATTTAATATTTTTCTAAGGCATTCTCTTACATACTGAAGTTCCTAAAACTCCCAAAGCACACTCAACTACACATAGGCATGCAACCACATACAATTAAGTTAAAAAAAATGCATAACCCCTATATTCTGGATATTACAGAGAGACATAAAAAAAACTAAAAAAGAAAGAGAATCAAAAAGGAAAAAACCAACACCCATTTCGGGTTTTACAGGTTGGAGAACTCGAGCCACCAGTTCGATGATTCGAGCGGTCAAGAGTCATGGTTGGTCGAAGAAGAGCTGTGGTCAAAATATGGTAGTGATCCAATGATGGATGGCGGAGATCTGTTGAAGCCTTGTTCAAAGCTTTGAGGCCTTAATCTGAGGATTTTGAAGGCCTATTGGGAAATACGAAGTGAGATTTGAGAAGAGATAAAGATGAGTCATTTGGTGATGACGGTTGGTCAGAGAAGGCCATAAATGGTGGCGACTAGAGTTAAGAAAAAAAAGAAAAAAGAGAGGAGAAGAATAGGAGAAAAAAAAGGATAGGGATTCAACGGAGTTGCCTGGGCACAAAGATTCAATGGGACAAAAATGAACTGGGTGATGGCTCCACCTTGGAGGAACAAAACGGTCGTAGCTAGGGTATCTCTATTTATTCTCTTCTTCTCCTTCTTCCACTGCCCAACTAAGGTTCTTAGATTAGGATCATTTAAATGACAGCTAGGATGCCAACGTGGCTAGTTAAATGACAAGTCAACTTTCTATTATGTCTGTAATGAAAAAGTGTTACTTAGACTGATTTGTTATTTTTTTGAAAGTTGAGTGATTGAATTAAAAGTTGAGTAACTGTTTTGTCATTGAGATCAAAGTTGAGTGATTGTTGATGTAATTTACCCTAAAAACAAATAATTTAAAAATGAAGAATCGAACATAGTTTTACAAGTGTTATATAGAGCAACCCTCGTCAACCAACCATTTATGCTGATCTTGACCAAATTTGCTAATGCACCTCTGCCATTAATGCTGTTCACCTTGAGCTCAAGAGATAATCAATATACCTTTAATGAGAAGACTCATATTGACAAAACATCTATCATCCATCTCTTAGTTCTATAACATCACATTGTCGTTCTACAATGTCATTGAAAGAAAATAAGGGAACTTGTCCACCAATGGAAGGTCACCACGTGGCCTACCAAGCCTCCATATAAAAACCTTGAACTCTTCCAAATGGGAGATAAACAAAAAACCACTCTCTCTCTTACGGTTCTACATTCTTTCCAAGTGAACCGTCCTATAACCTCTGTCGCACCTCTTCCTACTACTCATCCTAGTCATCAACAATAAGCATGTTCATGAAAAAGGTAGTCTCTTTTAATATAGAAAAATATTAGCTTTCTTTTTTCATTTTCTTTCAAACATTGAATATAAATAACTAAAATGCATGATAGATATATTCCAACTATACTTGGGATGAATTATAGTTGTTATCCAAAATAAATCCTCATGCATACCATTCAAATATAGTATTTATGCGATATCTTTTAAGATGTGATATTGACTGAAATATAAATTCAATATTTAAATCTACCTTACTTTTTAGATAAAAATTTTCAAACAAATTTTTGTCTTGAAATTTTCATAATCCGTAATAATTATCATTCTCTTTCTTTAAGGTTAATACGAGGTAAGTAAACTTGTTGAATAATATTTTTCATTAATGTTCAGTATTTGATCAATGTAACTAGAATGGATGGATTTAGAAGATCTAAGTCACTTTGACTAGTATGCATATATATGGTAAATAAAAAATCACATTTATTACTTGAATAGAATGAATGACGAATGTATAAAATCGAGAAGTCACTTATATAATTCTAAAATTTAAATATTGTAAGTGATGAATCCATTATGCCAAAAGTAATCAAAAAAAAATTTAAATTTTATCTTGAGTGTCTCTCTCTTTACTATCTTTGAATTATCTCCAAAATGACATCAAAGCTAAATATTCTTACAAAGAGAAGATAGTGAAAAAGAGTAAAAAATATATTTTTAGCGATGAGTTGTGACTTCCACAAACAATTTATCAATCAACAATATATTCTACAATAATGTTCAAGTTCTTGTTTTCGTAGGCAAAAGTTATGACTTTTTGGTAGTAAAAATGGAAACACTTTTCACTATCTTAAGTGTTTTGGAATTAATCAAGGTGTAAAGACTAAAATATTCAAAAGATGTTATAGGAGGGCAACTTAAAGAATAAATATCACACATGTTAGAATTCTTGGGACGATCTAAAGAAGAATCCTGAATGTTATATTTCCCAGAATTATGAAAGCAAAGAAATCTAAAGAAGTTTCAAGAAATTTTACAATAAGAATTTGAAGGAGACACAAAGTTGAGAATAATTAAACTTTAATTTCTCGAAAGAGATTTTGAGAATGAAAAATGAATTTAAAAGCATAAATGAGTATCATAATAGATTGTCCAAATTAGTGAATCAAATGAAGCTACATGGAGGTACAATAAATGATCCTAAAATTGTTGATAACATTCTAATTAGCTTAATTGAAAAATTTGATCCTTTAATGGCTGTTATTGAAGAAATTAAGGATATGTCAAAGGGTTGATGGGATCATTGAGATCCTGCGAGAAAATATTGTTTACTTAGAAAAATATATTAAGAGTGTATTTCAATTTAAGCTTAACATTGATTCCAAGAATGGTGAGAAACCTTCAATGCCAAATAAAAGCAAGTCTTTTAAAGGTAGAAGGTCTAGAAGAGGAAGAAGAATAAATTCACAAGGAAGAGGTAGAATCAACACAAATTATGGTGGATGAGGCAATAGTGGTGGATCCAATAAATGCTGTGAAATTTGTAAAAAAAAAAATGAAGAGAATGATTGATATAATAGAGGCAAGCCACGATGTTACATTCGAAAGAAGTTTAGGCATGTGTAAAATGATTATTGTCTTAGCAATCAAAAAACAAATTATATTTACTGAATAAGAAAGAATGATAGAAACATGTTCTTTGATTACTAGAAAGCTTTTGTGGAGCACAAGAATGTCTAGTATTTGGACACGATTGCAACAATCATATGATAAGAGAATTTTTTTTTCCTTTGAATGGACTCCATTTATTCTCAAATATGAAATTGGTCAATGATGGATATGTTAAAATTCAAGGTCAAGTTGAACAAAAAAAACATGAAAACAAGATCATCCATAATACTTGTAACAGCCCAATTTTGAGTCTAGTCGAAATAGTGGTTTCGAAACCACAAATGTAACACCCTTAACCCGTAACCGTTGCCGATTTAGGGTTAAAGAGCATTATCGATCAATCCAGTACATTTACAATCTTTGTACAACACAAAGTCAATCATCCTCCAAACATATCAAAATATAAACATATAGTCCCTTAACGAGGTCTACGAGACCTTAAACACGTGATAGAAAGGGGTCGGGAATAAACTGAACACATACAAAATTTTCTAAAAAATCAAACATTTTTCAAAGCTACAGAGGCCACATGCCCGTGTGGGTAGGCCGTGTGCCTCACACGGCCTCGGACACATTCGTGTGTTCAAGCCGTGACAAAACAGGGCATACATACTGACTTGTCCACACGGCCTGAGACACGCCCGTGTGCCTCACACGTGGTCGACACTGACTTGCACCACATGGCCAATCACACGCCCGTGTGTCTAGCCCGTGTACGAGCCTGACTTGTTTCAATTTGCAAACTCAAATGGCACAGATCTAAAATACCAATTTCACATCCCAATACATACAAGTCATGCATCATGCAATTCATATCACAATTTCACATTTAGACCACATTACTCATCAACCAATTCAAGCATAAAACATATATATCTATTTACTAACTCATAAAATATTTATCATTCACATAAACTATACATATGAACCAACATCATTCAACTCCCAAGCCATATCACATGGCAAAGCTTATACACTTCAAAACATGCCATATCTACTAGCCTATACATGTCATATTCAAATATATACATCTTTCCAAAAATACCAAAATAGATAGCCGATAGTGTGATTGAGTCACTGATGATCCCTGGATCCGAGCTAGCTTTAAAGACACTGTAAAATAGAAAAACACTTTACACAGTAAGCTCTAAAGCTTAGTAAGTTCGTCATATAATACATTTAACTCAATAATTCAATTACAATACATAAAATTAAACCATCACTTAACTCAATTAACAAATATACACCATATTATCCATAGCTAGTATACCCACTCAACCATCCATATATCCATTTACAAAATCATCAACCACATAGGTTCCATACATACCTTTGCCAACACTTAGTTATGAACCTTCTTGCTACTCAATACTCGATACCACATTTCAATCAATCTTCAGTAATCATTCGATTTACTTGCACACTTAGTGCCAATTTCTTAGCCAAAGCTTAAATATAATCGCACACTTAGTGGCTTTACTTTAAACCAAATCTAACTCAGTATCGCACACACAGTGTCAATCAATATAGCCGAGGCTTCCTTTATTTCGCACACACAGTGCTATTTTCCTTTATCTCTATTCTAATTACGCACACTTAGTGCCACATTTCTCAATTCCATATATAGCATTTCTAATTCAATAATCACATATTCATTCATTTCTTAACACATAGATATGAATTTAACAATTCGCATTATATCCGAACTTACCTCGGACGTCGAAGTAACAAAACGAGTCGATAAATCGAGCACTTTATCTTTGCCTCGATCTCAATGCAATTCCCTCTTTTCTTGATCTATACATATTCAAATTTAGCTTATCCAACCACCAATTCATTCAATTGTGTCCAAACACACATATTTTGGGCAATTTACAAATTAGCCCTCACATTATCACATTTCGACACTCTAGTCTAAAATAGTTAATTTCATCAAAAATTCAAAGACAAAATATGTTAAACCAACATTAAAATTTCATATTTCACCATCAACTTTTACAAAGCTCAAAAATTCATCAATGGCATATCTCAAAATCATCATTAAATTCTAAAATTAAAGCATGGGTTTGATAGAACACAAAGCAACTATCACAAAAACGTAGAAATCATAAAAATCGAGTTAAAAACACATACCAATTTAAGCTCACAAGTGCCGAATATCACAAAGCTTTAAACCCTTCTTTTTATTTCAATATTCGGTGGTGACAAGATGATAAAATGGCCATCAAATTTTTTTATTTAATATTAACTTAATTAACATTTTACCATTTTACCCTTAATTTATAACATTTAAATTCAACTAATATAAGCCCATTTTTGTCCATCTCCACTATCAAAGGTGTAATTACAACATAAGAACCTTTCATTTAATAATCCATGCCAATTAAGCACTTTAACAATCAGCACACAACTTTTGCATTTTATGCGATTAAGTCCTTTTTGCAAATTAAGCACACAATTGATACAATTTTCACACAGAATTTTTACACATGCTCAATCACATATTGTAAACACCAAAAATAATATTAAAATATTTTTCTGACCTCAAATTTGTGGTCTCAAAACCACTAATCCGACTAGGGTCTAAACCGATCTGTTACAACTTTCCCCCCTTAGGGATTTTTGTCCCCAAAAATCTTACCAGTGAATAAGTTTGGATATTGCTCTCCCATAACCTTTTCAGGCTCCCACGTAGACTCTTCAACTCCGTGTTTGTGCCACAACACTTTCACTAAAGATATTTTCTTATTTCTCAATTCTTTGATCTCACGTGCTAGAATTCGAATTGGTTCTTCACTATATGATAAATCTGATTGAATCTCAACCGCAGTAGGAGCAATCACATGAGATGGATCAGATCTGTATCGTCGAAGCATCGATACGTGAAACACATTATGGATCTTTTCTAGCTCAAGTGGAAACAACAATCTATAAGCAACTACCTTAATTCGTTCGATGATCTCATACGGCCCGATGAACCTCAGACTCAACTTGCCTTTTCGGCCAAATCTAAATATTTTCTTCCATGGAGGGACTTTCAAAAACACTTTATCACCGATCTCGAATGCAATATCTTTCTTTTCAAATCTGCATAGGACTTCTGACGATTTGAGGCCGCTTTCAAATTATCACGAATCACTTTTACTTTCTGGTCAGTCTCTTTGATTAAATCAACCCCATAAATCTTATTCTCACTAACCTTTGTCCAATATAATGGAGTTCGGCATTTTCGATCGTAAAGAGCCTTATATGGTGCCATTTTGATGCTAGATTGAAAACAATTATTGTATGCGAATTCAATCAACGACAAATGCTTTTCCCACGTTCTTTCAAATTCAAGAATACAACATCTCAACATATCCTCAAGAATCTGAATGATCCTCTCGGATTGACCATCCGTTTGCGGATGAAATGCAGTACTGAAATACAATTTTGTACCTAAAGCCTCTTGTAATTTCTTCCAAAACTGCGAAGTAAATCTCAGATCTCTGTCAAATACAATAGATAGTGGCACCCGTGTAATCTCACAATCTCAGAAATATACAATTCGGCTAACTTATCAAGTGAATAATCTATTCTTACCGGAACAAAATGAGCTGATTTCGTCAATCTGTCAACTATCACCCAGATTGCATCTTTATTTCTCAGAGATAAAGGCAATCCCGACACAAAGTCCATCATGATTCTCTCCCATTTCCACTCAGGAGTCATAATCGGTTGTAATAAACCAGATGGAACCTGATGTTCAGCTTTAGCTTGCTGAAAAACTAAACATTTCGAAACAAAATCTGAGATATCCTGTTTCACACCATGTGTAACACCCTTAACCCAAAACCGTCGCTGGAATAGGATTAAGAGGCATTACTAAACAATCGAAACATTACATATCCATTTCACAACACAAAGTCAATCATCATTCAAACATATTCAAACATAAACTTATAGTCCCTTATTGAGGTCTACGAGACCTTAAAAACGTGTTAGGAAGAGGTTAGGACTAAACCGAACACATATTAAAATTTTTAGAAATTTAAACATTTTTCAAAACTGCAAAGGTCACACGCCCATGTGGGTAGGCCGTGTGCCTCACACGGCCTCGGACACGCCCATGCGTCCAAGCTGTGTCAAAACAGGGCATACATACTAACTTGTCCAGATGGCCTGAGACACGCCCGTGTGCCTCACTCGTGGTTGACACTGACTTGCACCACACAGCCAGTCACACGCCCGTTTGTCCAGCCTGTGGTCGAGCCTGACTTGTTTCACTTGGCAAACTTAAAAAAATGGTTGAGCCACACGCTCACGTGCTCAACTGTGTGGGTAGTTATAGGCCATTTTCAAGGCCAAACTTGCCTTCCACACCTTGAATCACCTACAAGCCTCAAATCAAATGCATTTTTTTACATTAATTGGCAACCAATTCATACTAATATATGCACAAATTAATCATCACCTATATCATCAATTTCCATACTCAATTCCTACTCAAACAAATCCATCCAAATTAAATTTCATATCTTAGATCACATAGTCAAGCAATCATGTAATTCACACTACAAGTTTATATTTTGTCCATCATTCTCATCAACCAATTCAAGCATAAAACATACCATTTTCATTCTCACTCATTCATACCTCATTCATCATTTTTATAACCTAAAAATATGCATAAACATCATTCATCTTCCAACCCATGTCACTTAGCATATACCAAACATTTCAAAATATATCATAACTTTTATACTATACATGCTATATACCAACTATATACATCTCTCAAAAGTACCAAAATGGATATGCCGATAGTGTGATTGAGTCGCCTGACGATTCTTGGATCCGAGCTAGCTTTACTGACATTGTAAAACAGAGAAACAAATCACAAAGTAAGCTTTTAAAGCTTAGTAAGTTCGTGATATAATACATTCAATCTAATAGCTCAAATACAATGCACAAGTAATTTCATCACATATATAATTTCTCAAATATTCTAACCATATCATCCATAGCTAGTATGTTCACTCTACCATTCATAAGTTCACATACAAATTCATCAACCACAAAGGTTAAATACATACCTTAGCCGACACTTAGTTACTCACCATCCATGCTAATTCATGTTTGAGATTGCATTTCAATCAACCTTTGTTATTCATTAATTATAATCGCACACTTAGTGCCTTAATTCATAGCCGAAGCTTAAATGACATCGCACACTTAGTACCATGATTCATAGCCGAAGCTTAAATGACATCGCACACTTAGTGCCTTAATACAGAACTGAACTCAATTCGGTATCGCACACACAGTGCAAATCACAAAGCCGAAGCTTCTATTATTTCACATACGCAGTGTTATATACCTCGGTCACATTTTCAAATAAGCACACTTAGTGCCACGTAGCTCGATTTCTCACATAGCATTTATAATTCAATAACATTATAACCAATCGTTTCTTAACATATAAACATAGTTAAGTACACGTATTATATCCGAACTTACCTCGAACGTTGAAATACTGAAATGATCGATTAATCGAGCACTTTGTCTTTGCCTCGATCTCGATCCGAACCTCTCCTTTCTTGGTCTATACACATTTAAATTTAACTCATTAAATCACCAATTCATTTAATTTAGTCCACACACACATATTTAGGGCATTTTGAAAAATAGCCCTCACATTATCACATTTTGACACTTTAGTCCCTAATTCATCAAATCACAAAATACACCAAATTTCTATTCACATAAGCTTAGTCGGATTCTTCCCATACTAATACAAACCCACACATTTCATTTATTTCACATTTAAGTCCTTCAATTTACACTTTTCTCAATTTAGCCCAAATTACTCAAATTCATCAAAAATGCAAAGACAAAGTATGTTAATCTTTCACATATCTTTCATATTTCATAAAAAAACTATCACAAAGCTCAAACATTCATCAATGGCATATCTCAAATTCACCATAAAATTCTAAATTAAAGCATGGGCTAGCTAGAGCTCAAAGCAACGATCACAAAAACGTAAAAATTATCAAAAACCGAGTAAAAACTTACCTCAGTCAAGCTAAACAATGGCCGAATGTCTCAAGCCCTAGTTCTATCTTTTTCTTCTTCAAATTCTGCTAAGAAAGATGATATATTTTCCATCTTTTTGTTTTATTACAATTATAATAACATAATTAATTGATTTCCAATTCTACCCTTAATGAATATTAATAATAACACCAAAACCATGCTATCATCTTCCACTAACTTATAAAATGGGTTAATTGCATCATAAAACCTCTAAATTATAAAGACAACAACAATTAGGTACTTTAACAATTAGCACACAGCTTTTGCACTTTATGTGATTAAATCTTTTTCGCAAATTAAACACACAATCAATAAAATCTTCACATGAAACTTTCACACAGGCTAAATCACATATAATAAGCACATAAATTAATATTAAAATATTTTTTTGACCTCGAGTTTGTGGTCTCGAAACCACTATTCCAACTAGGGTCTAAACCAACCTGTTACACCATGCCACCAATAAAACTGTTTCAGATCATTGTACATTTTCATAGTTCCCGGATGAACAGTCAACCGACTATTGTGAGATTCGTTCAAAATCAATTGAATCAACTCTGAATTTCTCGGAATACAAATCCGATCTCGAAATCTCAAACAATCATCATTATCAATTCGAAATTCTGAATCAGAATTCAAACCACATTGAGCTCATTTTGTCATCATCTCATCATCACTTTTCTGGGCATCACAAATCTGACGTATAAACATTGGCCTCACTTTCAATTAAGCTAAAATCGAACCATCATCACACAGATATATTTGAGTACTCATTTCTCGTAAAGAAAATAAAGACTTTCGGCTCAAAGCATTAGCAACAATATTTGCTTTCCACGGATGGTAGTCAATTATAAGCTCGTAATCTTTTAACAACTCTAACCATCTCCGTTGTCGTAGATCAGATCTTTCTAAGTCATCAAATATTTCAAGCTTTTGTGATTAGAATAAATGTGACAATTCTCACCGAATAGATAGTGGCGCCATATCTTCAATGCAAACCCAATAGTTGCCAATTCCAGATCGTGTGTTGGATAGTTCTTTCCGTGCGGTTTTAAGAAAGATGATATATTTGCCATCTTTTTTTATTATAGTTATAATAACATAATTAATTGTTTTCCAACTCTACTCTTAATGAATATTAATAATAACACCAAAACCATGCTATCATCTTCCACTAACTTATAAAATGGGTTAATTGCATCATAAAACCTCCAAATTATAAAGACAACAATTAGGTACTTTAACAATCAGCACACAGCTTTTGCACTTTATGCGATTAAATCCTTTTTGCAAATTAAACACACAATCGATAAAATCTTCACATGAAACTTTCACACAAGCTAAATCACATATAATAAACATAGAAATTAATATTAAAATATTTTTCTGACCTCGGGTTTGTGGTCTCGAAACCATTATTCCGACTAGGGTCTAAATTGGGCTTTTACAACTCTCCCCCTTAGGGATTTTCGTCCCCGAGAATCTTACTAGTGAATAGGTGTGGATATTGCTCTCTCATAACGTTCTCAGGCTCCCACGTAGCCTCTTCAACTCCGTGTTTGTGCCACAACACTTTCACTAAGGAAATTCTTTTGTTTCTCAACTCTTTGGTTTCACGTGCCAAAATTCGGATCGGTTCTTCACTATACGACAAGTCTGAATGAATCTCAACCTCAGTAGGAGCAATCACATGAGACGGGTCAGATTGGTACCGTTGAAACATCAACACATGAAACACGTTATGAATCTTTTCTAACTCAGATGGCAACAACAATTTATAAACAACCGATCCAATTCTTTTGATGATTTCATACGGTCCAATGAACCTCGGACTCAGCTTACCTTTTCGGCCAAATTGAAGTATTTTCTTCCACGGAGACACTTTCAAAAACACTTTATCACCAACTTCGAATTCAATATCTTTTCGTTTCAAGTCTGCAGAAGACTTCTGACAATCTGAGGCTACTTTCAAACTATCACAAATCACCTTTACTTTCTGCTCAGTCTCTTTTATCAAATCAACTCCGTGAATTTTATTTTCACTCAGCTCAGTCCAATATAATGGATTTTGCCATTTTCGACCATAAAGAGCCTCATACGGTGCCGTTTTAATGCTACATTGAAAACTACTATTGTAGGCGAATTCAATCAACGGTAATTATTTTTCCCAAGTACTTTCAAACTCAAGAATACAACATCTCAACATATCTTCGAGAACTTGGATAATCCGTTCGGATTGTCCATCTATTTGTGGATGAAATGCAGTGCCAAAATGCAATTTTGTGCCTACAGCCTCTTGCAATTTCTTCCAAAATCGCGAGGTAAATCTTAGATCTTTATCAGATACAATAGATAGTGGCACCCCGTGCAATCTCACAATCTCAGCTATATACAATTCAACCAATTTATCAAGTGAATAATCTGTTCTTACCGGAACAAAATGAGCTGATTTCATCAATCTATCAACTATCACTCAGATTGCATCTTTCTTTCTCAGAGATAAAGGTAATCCCGACACAAAGTCCATCATGATTCTCTCCTATTTCCACTTAGGAATCATAATTGGTTGTAATAAACCAAATGGAAACTGATGTTCAGCTTTGACTTGCTGAAAAACTAAACAATTCGACACAAACTCAGAGATATCTCTTTTCATACTGTGCAACCAATAAAACTGTTTCAGATCGTTATACATTTTCGTACTCCCTAGATGAACAGTCATACGACTATTATGAGCTTCGTTCAAAATCATCTGAATTAACTCTGAATTCCTTGGAACACAGATTCGATCTCTGAATCTCAAATAATCATTATTATCAACTTGAGATTTCAAATTAACATTCAATTCACACTGATCTCATTTGGCCATCATTTCAACATTATTTTTTTGGGCATCGCAAATCTAGCATATGAACATCGGTCTCACTTTTAACTCAGCCAGAACTGAATCATCACATAGATCTATCTGAACATTCATTACTCGTAAAGCACATATAGACTTTCGACTCAAAGCATCAGCAACAACATTAGCTTTATCCGGATGATAATCAATCACGAGTTCATAATCTTTCAGCAATTCTAACCATCTTCTCTATTGCAAATTCAATTCTTTCTGAGTCATCAGATATTTCAAATACTTATGATCAATATAAACATGACATTTCTTACCAAATAAGTAGTGACGCCAAATCCTCAATGCAAATACAATTGTAGCTAATTCAAGATCATGCGTTGGGTAATTCTTTTCATGTGGCTTTAACTACCTCGAAGCATAAGTAATAACTTTTCCTTCTTTCACCAACACACAACCCAAATCATTCAACAATGCATCACTGTAAACTATAAACTCTTTACCTGATTCAGGTTGAACAAACATTGGCGCCTCTGTCAACAATGCTTTCAACTACTCAAAGCTTTGCTGGCACCTTTCTGACCACTTGAATTTAACATCTTTCTATAGTAACTTCGTCAATGGACTCGCAATCATGGAGAAACATTTTAGAAACCGTTTATAATATCCCACTAGTCCCCAAAAACTACAGACTTCTGACACATTTCTCAAAGGTTTCCATTCTAGAATGGCTGAGATCTTACTCGGATCAACTTGTATTCCTGTAGCTGATACAATATGTCCCAGAAAACCAACTTCATGTAACCAAAATTCACATTTGCTAAACTTTGCATACAATTGTTTCTCACGTAAAGTATGTAGCATGATTCTCAAATGTTCGGCATGTTGCATCTCATCACATGAATAAATCAAAATATCATCAATGAACACCACCACAAAGCGATCTAAGTATAGTCTGAATATCCGATTCATGAAGTCCATAAACACTGCAGGAGCATTCGTTAGTCCAAATGGCATAACTAAGAATTCATAATGTTCATACCTCGTTTTGAAAGTAGTTTTTAGTACATCTGATTCTTTAACTCTCAATTGATAATAGCCCGATCTCAAATCTATTTTCGAAAACGTCGTAGCTCCTTTCAACTGGTCAAACAAATCATCAATATGAGGCAACAAATATTTATTCTTTATCATCACTTTGTTCATTTGCCGGTAGTTAATACACATTCTCATAGGGCCATATTTCTTTTTCACAAACAATACAGGAGCACTTCAGGGCAAGAAACTCGGTCGTGCAAATCCTCGGTCTGTCAACTCTTATAACTAAGACTTTAACTCTTTCAGTTCTGTTGGTGCCATTCTATACGGGACTATCGAAATAGGAGTCATCCCTGGTACTAATTCAATATCAAACTCAACTTCTTGGATTGAAGGTAATCCCGATAGTTCCTTAGGAAACACATCAGGAAATTCACAAACTACTGGTACAGATTCAACTTTCTTTTCTGTCACTTTTGTATCAATCACATATGTCAAATAAGCTTCGCAACCCTTTTTCACATAGTTCAAAGCTTTCATCGAAGATATAACAGCCGGTAACTCATTCAAATCACTAGATTCAATTCGAACTATCTCACCATTCTGACTTTTCAAATCAATACTCTTCCGTTTACAATTCACAATAGCATGATGCAAAGTGACCCAATCCATACCCAGTATAATGTCAAATTCATCAAAAGGTAGCAGCATCAAATTAGTAGGAAAACAGATATCTCTAAACATCATGGGACAATTTTTGCACACTTTATCCACCAAGACATACTTGCCTAAGGGGTTCGATACTTTAATCACAAATTCAGTAGACTCAACAGGTAGAGTCTTACTTGATACTAGATTCACACACACATAGGAATGAGTAGAACCTGGATGTATTAATGCAATCACATCAGTATCAAATAGAGTAAAAGTACCAATAATGACGTCTAGAGATGACGCTTCTTCTCGTGCACGTATAGCATAGGCTCAGGCAGGTGCTCTCGCCTCAGATCTCATAGCTATATCTATAGTCCTTCTCTGACTTCCACTCACATTTTTGGTGTTTTTGGGTGGCCTATCCCTAACCATTGTATTACTCGGTCTAACACTCTGAACATTTTCTTCTTCAGCTAAATTTGGCCAATCTCGAATGAAGTGATCTCGTGATCCACATTTGTAGCAAGTTCTAGTATTATACTTGCCCCATCATTCTCCCACATGTCGGCTTCCACATTGTCTACACTCAGGTTGTTACTTTTGGCATTTCCAACATTTGATTCAATTGGAGCTTGAATTCTCGGACCAACACTTTATCTCACACGGTCTCTATTTGAATGTCCAAATGAAGCATTTGAACGACTACTTGTATCTTTAAATCTCTTTGATGAAGTTTGATATGACTTACTCATCAATATTTTTCTTTCATCTCTAGCCTCAGAATCGTCTTTCTTTTTTTCATTACTAAGCTCCTCGGCTTTGCAGGCTCTTTCAACTAACACAACAAATTCATTTATGTTAAGTATTCCAACCAACAATTTAATATCTTCATTCAGCCCTTCAATGAAGTGTTTACACATAGTAGCTTTGGTTGAAACATATTCTCGTGCATACTGACTCAGTATCACAAACTCCCGTTCATACTCAGTAATAGACATGCAACCTTATTTTAGCTCTAGAAACTCTTTACGTCTCTGATCTATAAATTGTTGACTAATATACTTCTTTCTGAATTCAACTTGAAAGAAATCCCAGGTGATTCTCTCTTTCAGAACCACTAAAATCAAAGTTTTCCACCAATTATATGCAGTATCTCTCAACAAGGAAACATCACATTTAACACATTCATCTGAAGTCGATGACATCTCGTTAAACACTCAAATAGTATTCTTGAACCAAAACTCATCTCGCTCGAAATCATCATCAGCTGTGGCCCTAAACTCTTCAGCCCCACACTTTCGGATCTTATCCACAAGAGGTTTATTCAATCGAAACAGGTCTACTACTTGTGGCACAATAGGTACTTGTGGGGGTGGAGGTTGTGGAGCAGCCAGATTCGTTCGAACAAACTCTGAAAGCCACTCACTCATCATTCGTAAGAAGGCTTGCTTAGCCTCTCCTCCCTCACTACTATCATTCGGCCTAGATATGGCCGGCGTTGTCCCTTGAGCGAGAGCAGGTGCATTACTCTCATTACCGTCAGCAACTGCTCGATCGGGATCCATTTACTATATGAAATCACATTTTTAACTGTCAGGATTCATCACACTATCGCAATTATATATATGGCATGTATAACTAGACTCATACGCTCAACGTTAGTCCTAGAATCGACTAAACTATAGCTCTGATACCAATAAAATGTAACACCCCTAACCCGAAATCGTCACCGAAATAGGGTTAAGAGGCATTTCCAAACAATCAGAACATTAAACATCCATTTCACAACACAAAGTCAATAATCAATCAAACATATTCAAATATATATAGTCCCTTATTGAGGTCTACGAGACCTTAAACACGTGTTAGAAAGAGGTTGGGACTAAACCGAACACATATGAAAATTTTTATAAATTTAAACATTTTTCAAAACTGTAGAGGTCACACGCCCATGTGGGTAGCACACGGCCTCGTACACGCCCATGCGTCCAAGCTGTGTCAAAATAGGGCATACATACTGACTTGTCCACATGGCTTGAGACCTGCCAGTGTGCCTCACCCATGGTCGACACTGACTTGCACCACACGGCCAGTCACACACTGTGTGTCTAGCCTGTGGTCGAGCCTGACTTGTTTCACTTGGCAAACTTAAACAACACGGTCAAGCCACACTCTCGTATCACTTGGAAAACTTAAACAACAATTCGTAATCTTTAGTCAAGGCCAAACTTGCCTTCTACAACTTGAATCAACTACAAGCCTCAAATCAAATGTATTTTTTTTTACCTTAATTGGCAACCAATTCATACTAATATATGCACAAATTAATCATCACCTATATCATCAATTTCCATACTCAATTCCTACTCAAACAAATCCATTCAAATTATATATTTCACATCTTAGATCACATAGTCAAGTAATCATGTAATTCATACTACAAGTTTATATTTTTTCCATCATTCTCATCAACCAATTCAAGCATAAAACATACCATTTTCATTCTCACTCATTCATACCTCATTCATCATTTTTACAACCTAAAAATATGCATCAACATCATTCAACTTCCAACCCATGTCACTTAGCATATACCAAACATTTCAAAGCATATAATAACTTCTAGACTATACATGCCATATACCAACTACAAACATCTCTCAAAAGTACCAAAATAGATATACCGATAGTGTGATTAAGTCTCCTGACGATTCCCGGATCTGAGCTAGCTTTACTGACATTGTAAAACAGAAAAACAAATCAAAGAGTAAGCTTTTAAAGCTTAGTAAGTTTGTAATATAATACATTCAATCTAATAGCACAAATACCATACACAAGTAATTTCATCACATAGAAATTAAATATTCTTACCATATCATCCATAGCTAGTATGTTCACTCTACCATTCATAAGTTCACATACAAATTCATCAACCACAAAGGTTCGATACATACCTTAGCTGACACTTAGTTACTCACCATCCATGCTAATTCATGTTCGATATTGCATTTTAATCAACCTTCGTTATTCATTAATTATAATCGCACACTTAGTGCCTTAATTCATAGCCGAAGCTTAAATGACATCGCACACTTAGTACCATGATTCATAGTCGAAGCTTAAATGACATCGCACACTTAGTGCCTTAATAAAAAATCGAACTCAATTTGATATCGCACACACTGTGCCAATCACAAAGCCGAAGCTTTTATTATTTCGCACACACAGTGCTATATACCTCGGTCACATTTTCAAATAAGCACACTTAGTGCCACATAGCTCGATTTCTCACATAGCATTTATAATTCAATAACATCATAACCAATCGTTTCTTAACATATAAACATAGTTAAGTACACGTACTATATCCGAACTTACCTCAAATGTTGAAATATCAAAACGATCGATTAATCGAGCACTTTGTCTTTGCCTCGGTCTCGATCCGAACCTTTCCTTTCTTGGTTTATACACATTTAAATTTAACTCATTCAATCAAAAATTCATTTAATTTAGTCCACAAACACATATTTAGGGCATTTTGCAAAATAGCGCTCATATTATCACATTTTGACACTTTAGTCACTAATTCATCAAATCACAAAATACACCAAATTTCTATTCACATAAGCTTAGCCGAATACTTCCCATGCTAATACAAACCCACACATTTCATTTATTTCACATTTATGTCCTTCAATTTACACTTTTCTCAATTTAGCCCAAATTACTCAAATTCATCAAAAATTCAAAGACAAAGTATGTTAATCTTTCACACATCTTTCATATTTCATAAACAACTATCACAAAGCTCAAGCATTTATCAATGGCATATCTCAAATTCACCATAAAATTCTAAAATTAAAGCATTGGCTAGCTAGAGCTCAAAGCAACGATCACAAAAACATAGAAATTATCAAAAATTGAGTCAAAAACTTACCTCAGTCAAGCTAAACAATGGCCGAATGTCTCAAGCCCTAGTTCTATCTTTTTCTTATTCAAATTCAGCTAAGAAAGATGATATATTTGCCATATTTTTGTTTTATTACAATTATAATAACATAATTAATTGATTTCCAATTCTACCCTTAATGAATATTAATAATAACACCAAAACCATGCTATCATCTTCCACTAACTTATAAAATGGGTTAATTGCATCATAAAACCTCCAAATTATAAAGACAACAACAATTAGGTACTTTAAAAATCAGCACATAGCTTTTGCACTTTATGCGATTAAACCTTTTTCGTAAATTAAACATACACTCGATAAAATCTTCACATGAAACTTTCACACAAGCTAAATCACATATAATAAACACAGAAATTACTATTAAAATATTTTTTTGACCTCGAGTTTGTGGTCTCGAAACCACTATTTCGACTAGGGTCTAAACCAGGCTGTTACACCATGCCACCAATAAAACTGTTTCAGATCGTTATACATTTTTGTACTTCCTGGATGAACAGTCAACTGACTATTGTAAGCTTCATTCAAAATCAACTGAATCAACTCTAAGTTTCTCGAATACAAATCTAATCTCGAAATCTCAAACAATCATCATTATCATTTCAAAATTTTAAATCAGAATTCAAACCACATGGAGCTCATTTTGTCATCATCTCATCATCACTTTTCTGGGCATCACAGATCTCACGTATAAACATTGGCCTCACTCTCAATTAATCTAAAATCAAAACATCATCACGAAAATCTATTTGAGTACTCATTGCTCGTAAAGTAAATAAAGACTTTCGGCTCAAAGCATTCGCAACAACATTTCTTTTCCCCGGATTGTAGTCAATTATAAGCTCGTAATATTTTAACAATTCTAACCATCTTCGCTGTCGTAGATTCAAATCTTTCTGAGTCATTAAATATTTCAAGCTTTTGTGATCAAAATAAATGTGACATTTCTCACCGAATAGATAGTGGCGCCATATCTTCAATGCAAACCCAATAGTTGCCAATTCCAGATCTTGTGTCGGATAGTTCTTTTCGTGTGGCTTTAACTGTCTTGAGGCATATGCTATAACTTTGCCTTCCTGTATCAAAACACAGACCAAACCATTTAGAGATGAATCACTAAAGATTATGAATTCTTTACCCGATTCTGGCTAAACTAACACCGGAGCTTTGGTCAACAAAGCTTTCAATTGATCAAAAATTTTCTGACACTTTTTTGACCACTAAAACTTAACATCTTTCTATAGTAATCGCATCATCGGAGTTGCAATCATAGATAAACCTTTTACAAACCGCCTATAGTAACCAGATAGTCCTAGAAAGCTTCGGACCTGAGATACATTTTTAGGAGGCTTCCAATCTAGTATTGCCTAAACCTTATTCGAATCAACCCAAATACTCGATGCTGATAAAACATGACCCAGAAAACTGACTTCTCATAACCAAAACTCACATTTACTAAATTTCGCATACAACTGCTTATCACACTAAGTCTGTAGCACAAATCTCAAATGTTCAGCATGCTCTGATTCGTCACGGGGATAGATCAATATGTCATCCATGAATACAACCACAAATCGATCCAAATACTGTCTGAAGATCCAATTTAGAAAACACTATAGCTCATTTCGGCTGATCAAACAAATCATTAGTACAAGGCAAAGGATATTTATTATTTATCGTCACTTTGTTCAACTGTCAGTAATCAATACACTTCCTCATAATGCCATCTTTCTTTTTTTACAAACAACACAGGAGCACCCTAGGGCGAGAAACTCAGTCGTGCATATCCTCTATCTGTCATCTCTTGTAACTGAGACTTCAATTCTTTCAATTCTATCGGTGCCATTCTATACGGAGCTATTGAAATAGGACTCGATCCTGACACTAAATCAATACCAAACTCGACTTCTCATATCAGAGGTAATCCCGATAGTTCTTTAGGAAATACATTTGGGAACTCACAAACCACAAGCACAGATTCATCTCTCTTTTCTGTCATTTTGGTATCTATCACATATGCAAGATAAGCTTCGCAGTCCCTTTTCACATAATTCAAAGCTTTCATCAAAGATACAACAGTCGGTAACCCATTCAAATCACTAGATTCAATTCAAACTATCTCACCATTCTGACTTCTCAAATCAATAATCTTCCGTTTACAATTCACAATGGCATTATGTAAGGTTAGCCAATCTATACCCAGAATTATATCAAATTCATCGAATGGTAACAACATCAAATTAGCTGAAAAATAAGTATCCCGAAACATCAACGGATAGTTCTTGCATAATTTAGCAACCAAAACACACTTGCTTAAGGGGTTTGATACTCTAATTACAAATTCAATAGACTCAACAGGCAGAGTCTTCCTAGATACTAAATTCACACACACATAGAAATGAGTAGATCTTAGATCTATCAATGTAATCACATCAGTATCAAATAGAGTAAAAATAACAGTTATGACATCTAGAGATGACGCTTCTTCATGAGCGCGAATAACGTAGGCTCGGGAAGTGCTCTCGCATCAGATCTCACAACTATATTTGTTGTCCCTCTCTGACTTCCACTCACATTTCTAGTGTTTCTGGGTGGTCTACCCTTAGCCGTTGTATTACTCGATCTCGTACTCTGAACATTGTCTTTCTCTGCTAACTCTAGGCAATCCTAATGAAGTGATCTCATGATCCACATTTATAGTAACTTTATTATTATACTTGCCCTAGCATTCTCCGATATGTCGTCTTCTACACTATCTATACTCAAGCTTGTTGCTTTTGGCACTTCTAACACTCGATTCAATTGAAATTTGAGTTTTAAAACCAACACTTTGTTTCACACGATCTCTACTCGAATATCCAGACGAAACATTTGAACGATTAGTTGCATCTCTGAACCTCTTTGACGAAGGTTTATACAACTTATTCATCGATCTTTTTCTTTCATCTCTAGCCTCAGAATCTGCTTTCTTCTTTTGTTTCTAAGCTCTTCGGCTTTGCAGGCTCTTTTAACTAACACTATAAATTCATTCAAATCTAATATTCCAACCAACAATTTCATGTATTCATTCAAACCTTCAACAAATCATTTGCACATGATAGTTTCGATCAAAATACATGCCCACGCGTATTGGCTCAATCTCACAAACTTTCGTTCATACTCAGTAACAGACATGCGACCCTATTTCAGCTCTAAAAACATTTTATGTTTTTTATCTATGAATCGTTGACTGATATATTTCTTTCGAAATTCAACTTGGAAGAAATCTTAGGTGATTCTCTCTTGCGGAACCACAGATATCAACGTTTTCCACCAATTATATACCGTATCTCTCAACAATGAAATAGCAAATTTTAAGCATTCATCAGGAGTCAATGACATCTCATCAAACACTCAGACTGTATTCTTGAGCCAAAACTCAACTCTCTCGGCATCATCATTAACTGTGGCCCTAAACTCTTCGGCCCCATACTTTCAGATTTTATCCACAAGAGGCTTACTCAATCAAATTGCATTTGAAACTTGTGGCACAACAGACACTTATGGGGGTGGAGGTTGTTGAACAGCCAGATTCGTTCGAGCGAACTCTAAAAACCACTCACTCATCATTTGGAAGAAGGCTTGCTTAGCCTCTCCCTTGTGGCTACTAGCTATCAGCTTAGATTTGGCCGGCGCTGTCCCTTGAGCTAGAGCACATGCATTGCTCTCTACATCATCAGCAACTGCTCGATCGGGATCCATTACTATATAAAAAACATTTTTAACTGTCAGGATTCATCACACTATCGCAATTATATATATGGCATGTATAGCTAGTTGTATGGGTTGATATAGGTCCCTAGTGCATTCGTCTAGTATGAATTATGGATGAAATTTCTCAAATTTCAATTTACGAGCTTAAGGATAAAATTGTAAAGAAGTTAAAATATTAGGGGCAAAAATATAATTTTACAAAAGTATGAATTTTGAACTGAATTGAATAGTGTAAGTATTAAATGGATTGAATTTGCTTATTTAGATAAAGATAAACCTCGTACGGATCTAGATCGAGGAAAAGCTAAAGCTTTGGATTAGTTGATCTCGTTTCTACGTCTTTGTCATCGAGGTAAGTTCGTATGATTAACTGATGTTTTAATGTTATATTGATCTATGTATTCTTGTGTTATTTTTAATGTAATTAAATGATGGAAGTCCAACGATGTTACAACGATTACTGAGCCCCATTTGAGCCTTAGGAATACGTAGGATACAAATGATATGTCATTAGGGTTACCATGTTTCGAGTGTTGGTCTTGAATGTCCTACCGATGGCTAAGGTCTTGCATTTGTTGCGGATACTCAACAGCTTGTATGAGCAGTATCGCGTAGCTTACATTTTGACTGTCAGCTTGTGTAAGCAGACCCATTTCACAGCTTGAGTGAGCAATGATGTAAAGGAAAATGATTGAAAAGGAAATGTTCAATAAAGTACATCTATGTTTATAAAATAATGATTTCAAATGATGTTGTTTAAGTACACATAGCCTACCTTATGCTAATTCAAGTGAATTTTGAGTTGATGCACTAACATGTGTAATTGATGATGCTTAGGCTTGTGCCAAGCTTGTGTTGAATTGTATCATATTTAATTTTAAGGTTATGCATTAAAATGATAAGATATGTTCTTGTTTTACTAACTTACTAAGCATTATATGCTTACGTAGTTTTCTTTCCAATGTTTTATATATAATTGGATGCTCGATCGGTTTGGAAGCTCATCGGAGATCTATCACCCTATCCAACGATTATATCGGTAGTTTTTGATGTTTTGGCCAAGGTTATAATGGCATGTATAGGTGGGCTTATGTTTAATGTTTGGTTGGATGCTTAGATGTTGATTTTAGTATGTATATATATGTTGGTTGTTTGGTACCATTTTAGTAATGGTTGAATTATTTCATTTAAGTGCTTGTTTTGCATGAGAGAAATAGTTCAAATGGTAAGTTTAGATTGATATAGTATAGGTTAAGTTATGGTATTTTTTGAAATGGTAGAAATGTGATCAAATATGCATATGTATAAGTAAGTTTGTATGCTTGCTTTTGAGGTGCCTTATATGGCACATTGGTTGAATGAATTTGGTCATTTTAAGCATGTTTTCGTATGCTTGTGATGCCTTGGTCATGGGTGCAAATTTCTTGTAGGTACATGTTTGTAATGGTGGTGGAAATGGTTTGAATTTGGCCAATTTTATGTCCAAGTGGCTTAAGACACGAGCATGTGACTCAGTTGTGTGTGACACATGGCCATGCAACATGGCCGTGTGTCTCCTATAGGTTTTAAGGCATACAAGTCAGGCTATTACATGGCCTAACACATGGCCTAGCACATGGGCGTCTGAGGTTATTTCGAAAGTTACATGGCCTGGCACATGGGCTTGTGACTTGGCCATGTGACCCAACTTCGAAAGTTACATGGACACTGACATGGGCTGGGACATGGTCGTGTTTCCCTATTTCGATTGTTACACGGCCTAGGTCATGGGCGTGTGTCTCAGTCGTGTGAGTCACACGGCCTAGCAACACAACCATGTGACCTCAGCAGTTCACATTTTCTAAATTTTTCCTAAACTTTTTGAATGATTTCAATTTAGTCCTGAATTGTTTCTAAAGTGTTTTTAAGGCCTCGAGTGTTCGATTAAGATCCGTAACCTTATTCTGGTGACAGATATGGGTTAGGGGTGCTACATTTAGTGATATTAGAGCTATGATTTAGGTAGTTCTCGAACTGAATGTATGTAACATCCTGATAATTAGGGGCTAAGCATTTTACTTAATTGAATGATGTTGCATGTTTATTTATTAATGAGTATATTTTGGAAGTTATTTAAGCATCATTAATTAAGTGAAGGCTTAGTAAAACTTTTAATTTTTACTAAGAGAGAGAGAGCTAAGTAAATTAGGCCTTAAGAATTAATGATAAGGAGTTTCATGCATAAGTTAAGTAATTGGCAAAGTGGTTAAGATGCATGGATGTATGCTTGAGGTGTAAGGTTCGAATCTTCTAGCTAGCATTAGGGGAAGATTTTAAATTTTTTGTTTTCTTCCTTATATGTGTCGGCCAAGAAAGTTCTAGAGTGGATGAGCTTTCATTCATTTTTGGCTAGTTGACCATGTGAAAAAGGAAGTTAAAAACTTAAGGCATGGGATCATAAGTTAGTGATAAGATGAAGGGGACAAAGGCTTGATAATTGGCTATGTTTTGGGGATGTGTTCATGGTCATTTGACCATGAACCTAGACGACATGGAGGCTAAAGGGAGTAGTTTATTTTGTTGATAGCAAATCAAGAGTGGATAGGGAAGAAACAAGGAGGAAAAAGGGGGATATGTTGGCATTGATTTGGCCGAATTTGTGCTTTGCCATTAGGGGGGAGTTAGCCAAAAGTATTACACAATCTTTTGTCCATCTTTTCTCATTTTCTCCAAAAGTTCTCTCCTAAATTTAAATTGACATTGAGTTTAGGTGAAAATCTTCTCTTTGTTTTAGCTTTCTTTTGACCAATTTTTCTCCAAAAACTTCTACTTTGGCCGAATGTACCTTAGACACTTTGGTACACTTTTACTTTAGATTTAGTCCTTGATTTTATTTGAACCAAATACAATTTTTGTTCTCCCTTCTTTCTTTTTGAAATCGAAACTACAAAGTTCAAAGAACCAAATTCTTCATTTCTCTTCTTTAGCCGAATGCATCTAAGTCTCAAAACTAATCTCCCTTCTCTTTGATCATATTCTCTTTTCTTTTTATTTTCACTTTATTTCTCTCTTCTTTTCCTCTCATTGCCGAAACCACATAGGATCAAGAATCTCCTCCTTGGCCGAATGTGCAAAAGTTCCTAATCATCTCTTTTCTTTTGAGAAATCACCATTATCATCTTCTTCTCCTCTTTCTTTTCTACCTTCTTTCTTTCCTTCTCTTTCTTTTCCCTTTCTTCTTTTCCTCAAACCGAAACCACCATTTCTCTTCTTTTTTGTTAAAGCCAATCTTGAAGGACTCAAGTAAGAATTCTATCAATTATTTTATCATTTCCTTTCACTTTAGTAAATTTAGAACCATAATCTTTTATTTTCTCTCTAGGCGAATCTTTTGAAAAGATTTTTCAAAATCCTTGTTGAAGACAACCTTTAAGTGACCATTCAATCATCAAGGTAAGATTACTATTTTAGATAATATCAATTTCTTTAGATGGATCACTAATCTCGTTATTTTAGGGCGATCTAAGATCAACAAGATAGGTAAGAAAAGGGTCATGCAAAGTGTTTGGAAGAGAGGAGGTATTCCTTTACCATCAAACTACAAACGAAGAGCGAGATCGGGATTAGAGACTTTCCACGTGGTTGTGGACCTCCGCTAACGAGGATCGATTATTCAAGTAGTCGTATAACCGAACCACTTTACGTTGGTGGAATATCGGGGTTTTGATCCATCTAGTGGAGAAAACCGCAAATAACTGCATTTGTGAATCAGGGTAAGGATTTAGATCCATCGTTTATAAGTATAGTTTTGTTAATAATAGTTTATACTAACCGAGTGTATTAATCAATTAGGTGTGGACGAGCAAGAGGGTATTGTTCTCACTTTATTACTAGGTGTGTAACCATACATTAAAAATTTCCATAGATTTATATTGTTAAAAGTGATTATATGATAGTATGTTTTGATTGTGGATACCAATTATTGGTATACAAAATTGTGTATGTTACCCAATATTTCGTTTATTTTGATATATGCATCAATATGAAATAAGCATGACTATATTATGATTTGTGGGTAAATAGCATGAAAATCGATTTGATATGTATGTGCATGGGCATATGGGTATGTTTAATAAAGGAGGAAGTATTCGGTGGTTTTACCACAATTCGTGACTTGGTCACATATGTGAAATTGGTGACTTGGTCACATATTTGACTCGGTGGCTTTTGGTCACATATTTGACTCGGTGACATTTTGACACATATTTGGCTCCGGTGACTTCGTCACGTATTTGAAATTTGGACTTGGTCGGTGACTTCGTCACATCTGCTTTTGGTGGCTTTGCCACAATAAGGGCGATGTGCATGTTGACTGCAAAGAATCGCCTTCAATGGTGTGTAGCGGATGGAGGGTCGATTTAGTAATCCCACGGTGTCTTTGGTTGGTACGGGGTGTGTAGCGGATGGATATTTAGGTTGGGTAGGCTTGCATCTCATTTCATAAGTATATCCATGTAATATTGTATGATTATTATTTGATCTGCTATGAAATGGGCCTTTGGGCTAAATTTGAGCTAAAATGGGCCTTTGGGCTAAATATGAGCTAAATGGGCCTTTGGGCTAATTATTTGATTAAATGGGCCTATGGCCATATGTGAAATTTTTGGGCTTGAAAGCATTTCATAAAATGGGCTTTTTAGTGTATGTGTTATACATTGAGTTTATAACTCACCCATTTTAATGGGATAACTTTTCGATAACTCGTAGTGCGATGGATCTAAGGCGTGAAGGATTTCGAGGTGGCCAGTGCTCGTATTAAGTATTGTGGAGATTTTCCAACTTAAACTCTTTAAGTTAAATTTTATTACTTAGACTTTAATTTGGGTTGCCAATATTATGTAATAAGGCCATTATAAACTATCTTTAATTTCGTGTTTGGATTTACTTTTATTTTGCCATGAATAAATATCCATTAAATAACTAAATTGGTTTTTAATAATTATTTAAAAAGGTTTTTGTCTTTAATATATAAATGTTTTCAAGGAAATTTTCTTAAGTTTGGTTTCCTTTTGATTTTATTAATTCCTCCTAAAAATAATGTTTTTAAAGACAAAATTTCTTTACAATGGAATTCCGCTAAAGTTTTACTCGAGGAACATACCAAATCTGGTTAGGCTTTTTGGGCCGGGTTTGGGGTGTTTCAATGTAGCATGTATGAGTCTAGAAATACATGACATTATATAACCTGTGATAGTGTGATAAATCCTAACTCAATTTAAACTATGTTTTCATATAGATATAATGTCATCCAATCAAGCCAGTTTTGATGAGGCTAAAAGTAACAGGAAAGCCTCTATTCATGGAGTAGTGTCAAGTGGTAGTTGGCCTGTATCTGAGGGTCGGGGAGGAGACGCTAAGGAAGCCTTCTTCCAGATGATGAATGAATGGTTTACCGATTTCGTACGAACGAACCCTATGGCTCAACAACCTCCACCCCCACATGTTCCCTAACCAATTCCTATAATTCGACCGTGTTTGGAATCGGTGTGAGTGAGCAAGCCTCTAGTCGATAAAATCCATAAATATGGGATTGAAGAGTTTTGAGGTACACTCGATGAATAATGGTTAGAAAATACAATCAGAGTTTTCGATGAATTATCATGCACCCCGACAGAATGCGTGAAATGTGCTATTTTCTTATTGAAAGATTCAACTTGTCAGTGGTGGAATATCTTGATTTCAGTTGTGCTGATAGAACAGGTAGACTGTGAATTCTTTCAGATCAAATTTCGAAAGAAATATGTGAGCCAAAGATTTCTTTATAAGAAACATTAAGAGTTTTTTGAGCTGAAATAGGGCCGAATGGTAGTATCTAAATACGAAAGAGAATTTTTTTGACTTAGCTCGAGTATGTATACCGATAGAGGTTGCTATGTGCACATGATTTGAAGATAGGCTGAACGAAGATATCGAGCTATTTGTTAGGATCCTCGAATTGAAAGAATTTGTTTTTCTAGTTGACAAAGAACACAAAGCTGAAGAATTGAGTAAAGCAAAAAGAAAAATTGACTATGAGGATCGTGATCCAGGAAAGAGATCAGCGGGAAAGTCATATCAATCGCCATTGAAGAATTCGAAAGAATATCACGGACGTTCGTCAACTTCAGTGGGTTATTCGGGTAAACATAGGAGAAAACAAAAAGTGAGTTCAAGACCTCAACCTATGTCTGTAGCGAGCATGGTCAGTGTTAAAAGCAACAAGCCTGAATTTCAGTAAGGTGGATGATGACACTTTGGTGATTGCAAATTGAAAGATGGGCATGTTTTAAATGTGGTTCGTATGAACATTATATCAGAGATTGCCCGAAAAGGTCCAACAAAGAAGAGGTTCAGACTACTCGATCGAGTAACTCTGTTGCAAGAGGTAGACCACCATGGAACACTGGAAATGTGGGAAATAGACATAGTGGGACAAAGGAATCTGTTGTGAGATCTGAGGCACGAGCGTCGGCTAAAGGTTATGTGCTCCGTGCTTGAGAGGAAGCTTCAGCTCCAAATGTTATCACTGGTATATTTTCTATATTTGATACGGATGTTACTCCTTTGATTGACCTAGGGTCAACACATTCATATATATATACATGACTTTAGTGTCAGATAAGAAACTACCTTTCGAGTTTATTGATTTTGTGATTAAAGTAACAAATCCCTTAGGACAGTATGTGTTAGTTGATAAAGTTTGTAAAAATTGTCATTTGATGATTCGGGGTTACAACTTTCTTGCTGATTTGGTGTTACTACCCTTTGATGAGTTTGACGTGATTCTGGGTATAGATTGGTTAACTCTGCATGATGCTGTGGTGAATTGTAGACTAAAGCATATTGAGTTGAAATGTCAGAACGATGAAAAAATTTGAATTGAATCTGATAGACTGGATAGCATATCTAATGTTATATCAACCATGTCAGCACAGAAGTATGTTAGGAAAGGTTGTAAAGCGTATCTTGCTTATATATTTGATTCTAGAGTTTCTGAGTTGAAGCTAGAATCGGTTCTCATGGAAGGTGAGTATATAGATGTATTTCTAGAGGAGTTACTTGGGTTACCACCGCTCAGAGAGGTTGAGTTTGCTATTGAGTTAATGCCAGGAACATCTCTGATATCGATAGCTGCTTACAGAATGGCACCTACAGAGTTGAAAGAGTTGAAAGCATAGTTGCAAGAGTTGACAGCTAAGGGTTTTGCTCGACCGACCTTTTATCCTTCGGGTGCTCATGTATTATTTGTTAAGAAAAAAGTCAGATCCATGTTATTATGTATTGATTATCGATAGCTCAACAAAGTCATGATCAAGAATAAGTATATGTTACCACATATTGACGATCTGTTTGATTAGTTGAAAGGTGCGATATTATTCTCAAAGATTGATCTTTGTTCTAGTTATTATCAATTGTGAGTCAAAGCCTCAAATGTGCAAAAAACCATATTTAGAACCAGGTATGGACATTATGAGTTTCTTGTGATGCCATTTGGTTTGACTAATGCACCTATGGCATTTATGGATTTGATGAACATAATCTTTAGATCAGTTTTAGACATATTTTCTGTTGTGTTTATTGATATATATTGATCTATTCATGAGATGAGATAGAGCATGCTCAACATTTGAGAATTTTTTTGCAAATTTTGCACAAAAAACAATTGTTAGCTAAGTTTAGCAAGTGTGAGTTCTAGCTTCGAGAAGTCAAATTTTTGGGACATGTTGTATTGTCTGATGGCATTAGAGTTTATCTGAGCAAAATTTTAACTATAGTAGATTGGAAGCCTCCGAGAAATGTGTTTGAGGTCAAACAATTTCTGGGTTTAGCCGGATATTACAGAATATTTGTCAAGGGATTCTCGATGATTCCTACACCGTTGACAAGATTGTTGCAAAAAGATGTTAAGTTTGAGTGGTCTGAGAAATGTCAGCAAAGCTTCAATAAGTTGAAAGCATTGTTAAACGAGGCACCTGTATTAGTTCAGCCAGAGTCTGGAAAAGAATTTTTAATTTATAGTGATACTGTGTTGAATGGTTTGGGCTGTGTTTTGATGCAAGAGGGTAAAGTGATAACGATGCTTCTAGACGGTTGAAACCGTATGAAAAGACTTATTTGGCACATGATTTAGAGCTTGCGGTTATTGTGTTTGTTTTGAAGATTTTTCAACACCATTTGTTTGGAGAAAAATGTCATATCTTTACGGATCATAAAAGTCTGAAGTTTTTGATGTCACAAAAAGATCTGAATTTGAGATAGTGCAGATGGCTCGAGTTATTAAAAGATTATGACTTGATCATTGATTATCATCTTGGAAAAGCTAATGTTGTTGCTGATGCTTTGAGTAAAAAGTCTCTATTTGCATTACGAGCTTTGAACACACAGTTGACATTGATTAATGATGGTTCGATTTTAGCTGAATTAAAAGCTAGACTGACATTTTTACAACAGATTTGTAACATCCTGAATAGGGCCTATGCATTTCCAGTTTAATTGTATGAAATGACAAGTTTCAAGTACTATGAATAAATTTTTGATACTTTTGGAAACCTAGAAATGCATGAAAATGGAAATGAAAATGAAAATAGAAATGAAAATGGAGATGGAAATGAAAATGGAAATGGAAATGGACATGGACATTTTGGGAAACTTAGACATTTTGGAAACTTAGACATTTTGGAAACCTAAACATTTTGGAAATGATCCAAAATGGAAACTTGAACATTTTAGGAAACTTGGATATGTAAGAGAAATAAAGGAGTTTTATTCACATAAATATGTGAATAATAAGAGATAAATAAAGAGTTTTATTCACATAAATATGTGAATAATAAGAGATAAATAAAGAGTTTTATTCACATAAATATGTGAATAATAAGAGATAAATAAAGGAGTTTTATTCACATAAATATGTGAATAATAAGAGATAAATAAAGGAGTTTTATTCACATAAATATGTGAATAATAAGAGATAAATAAAGGAGTTTTATTCACATTAATATGTGAATAATAAGAGATAAATAAAGGATTATTTTCTAAGGAGATAATTGAGGAGATAATGGATGGATTAAAGGCTTTTATCTTTTAAATAAAAGAGATAATATTATCTTAAGGAGAGTGGTGGCCAAGTCAAGGACTCTTGGCCTAGCAAATTTATATAAAAGGAGAACCCAAGGTCTTTTTCTCTCATCTTTCCAAGTAGCGAAAATCCCTTGCTCTCTCCCCTCTTTGCGAATTTCTCTTTAAGCAAAATCCATCTCTTCTTCTTCTTCTATTTTCTTCTCCTCTCCTTTGCTATTGTCGAGCCAAAACACTCTTTGATCTCTGTTAAATCTCCATAGCCAAAACCACGTGACTCTAGGCAAGGAAGCAATCGAATATAAGGATCAAGGATCTAAGGTAAGAACAATTAATTTTTGTTCTTCCAATTCTTTTAATCAAGATCTAAGAAATAACCCTTTTATGTCTCATGGCGAATACCAAAGGAAGAGTTTGGGATTTGATTCAAGGAAATTAAGGTGAGGCACAATCACCAAAGGCAAATTTTATTTATTAAAGTTAGATCGGATCTAACACATGAAGTTATAGTAATTTCGACAGGGCATATAAAGGAATCCTCTTGATTTGGAAATTGTATGGTAAGGACATTCGCCAAGGTTTGTTCTTGATATTTGGAATTATTTTCCATTTATTCAAAAGTGAGAAATTGACATAATTACCTGATTTAGTGGCTAGCCGATTTAAGGAAGGAATACTATCAATTTTCGCATTTGATTTACAATCTTTTAATTCGGCAACAAGGTAAGTAATACAAATCCTACTTGGATTTGGTTTTTAAGCAAAATAAGTTTGTTAATATATGTTAATGGTTGGCCGAATATAGGAGTAAAAATCTAGATCGGTAGATCGTTCTTCGGGATTTCAAGGAATCTAATAAGCAAATCAGGTGTGTACCCTTACTAACCTTCAATATTTCATATGGCTATTATTTAATATATGAATATGTATGAGAATGTGAATGAGGCTAAGTACCACAAATGTGGCAAAAAGTACCCAGGTACGTTTCCTACTTCGGATAGGATTGTGAAATATGTTATTTTATAACATGCGAATATATGTATATAAACATGAAATTAAGTAAGTTATGCATTATATATATTTTTTGGGGCATTCGGGTTTTATGTGAAAGGGGAAGAGTAGGTGTTGACTTCGGTCTCACCAACGAAGGTGTTGACTTCGGTCTCACCAACGAAATATAGGTGTTGACTTCGGTCTCACCAACGAAGGTGTTGACTTTGATCTCACCAATGAAATATAGGTGTTGACTTCGGTCTCACCAACGAAGGTGTTGACTTCGGTCTCACCAACGAAATATGTTGACTACGGTCACATTGCAAAATTTTGGTAACTTCGGTTACAATAGTGTCTAATGACACAACGTATAAATTTGATTATAGTGTCTAATGACACAACGTATATGGGCGAATGCCTTTGATGGAGTGTAGCGGATGGAGGGTTGACTTAGTAGTCCCCACGGTGTGAATGGCAGGTACGGGTGGTGTGTAGCGGATGGACCATTAGGATTGGGTTTGGGTTGCATCATAATTTCATTTTATATGGATCCGATGATTTGAACATGAATGCTCGATTTGTTGAATGTTAGTATTGTGTGCACATTGAGTCTGCTGACTCACCCCATTGTGGGAACTATTTTCGGTGATGAACAAAGTGATGAATCGGGCGGAGACGTTGAGGTGGCCATGCTACATTCGAGATTTTATTTAGTTTGTACTTTTTACTTTTATTTTATTTTTGGGTTTTACTTGATGTAATAAGGCCATAAGGCCCAGTGGATTTCTCTTTATTTTTGCTTTACTATTAAGTTTTATGCTAAGAACTATTTTGGATGTATTTAATTAAATGGGTTTACAAGTATAAGGAAAATGGGTTTACAACCTAAGCCCAACTCAAAACAATAGTTTTTCTAAAAATTTACAAATTTTCTCTAAGTAATGAAAATGTTTGAAATCGGTTTACTTTAGGAACATACCAGATCCGGTCCATTCTCGTGGGCCGGGTGTGGGGTGTTTCAATTTGGTATCAGAGCCCAATTTTAAACTCTCGGCCTGTGGGCTAAGGCCCAAAACATTTTCAAATCGAGCCCAAATAAGCTTTATAAAGTATCTTATGAAAAATAAGCAGGTTTTCTGGCATGGCACCTAAGTCTCCGACCCGCAGTCCACCAGGTAAGTACCCCTAACTATCTGTGTGATTATGTGAATTATAGAAGGGTAGAAAAGGAATGGAACGTAGAATAGCATGATAGGAACTTGAACCCTAGGATTAGTCTACTCAAACACAAATACATAAGACTTAATACACTAGACAAACCTGTGATTAAGTCACCGAGCTAGGTGTGGTAACTATTGTGCGCATGTCTAGGAGTGGATTCATGAAGAGCTTGGTATTTAAGCAGTCCTAGTGACTCACCTCCTCTTTACTCGAATCCTACCAAAAGTAAGTAACTGCTCACCCTAACCAAGAGGACTTAGTCACTGCTAAACCCAATAACTAAAACCCGAAAGGGACTAGCCGATTTTTCTCGAAACCCTAATTTTAAAATTTCTCAATTACCCTCTTGATTTGAAAAGAATATTTTATAAATTTTCCGAAATATTTCGATTTACAAATTTACTAAAATACCCCTAATGATAAAATTACAAAAATGCCCTTGGTTTATAAGATGTCCAACTACTCAATAGTTTTACCAAAATTTCATTATGTTATAAAATTCCAAAAACCCTAATTTGCAAACTATCAAAAATACCGTGATTTTTGAAAAATTACAAAATTACCCCTAACTTACCAAAATTTTCAAAATGACCCTAATTTCCAAAATTTTTGCAACTTCATCGTGCTGGAAAATAAATTTCTCAAAAAGAACCCTCAAAGTTTTGCAACTTCTAAAATATCCCTGATTTATTAAAATTTTACAATTTACCCCGGTTTGTGGAAAAATTACCAAAATACCCCCAAGGTCTAAAAATTTCTGAAATACCCTCGGATCTCAAAAAAAATTCCAAAATACCCCGGGAACTTAAAAATACCAAAGATACCTTGTGACAAAATCACCAAGGAACCTTATTTTGACAAATTACGAAAATACCCCTGTAGGACAAATTACGAAAAAACCCCCGGGTAGTGGAAAAACAACAACAAATGAAAACTACGACGTTTCTCTGAATGAACTAAGGTTCAAAATTGTTTGATGGATGTATGAATGAATGAAAAGATTGTGTGCATGTATGAATACGAAAGAACCACTCCTAAATTCCTTTTCATAAAATTTCTTCGCGGGTAATCAAGTGAAACAAAAGTACTAATTCATAAAACTTCTTAATCAGATTAAATCGTGACGTTAGAAATGAGTTCTAAGGGACATGAACTTAGAGATTGTACCTGGAAAGTATGATGGTTCTATTAAGATCAAAGTGCGCAGCGTAAGCATAGTGCGGTGAGAAAGATTGTACAACTGTCAGTAAGTAATTTCGAGGACGAAATTATTTTTAAGGAGGGTAGAACTGTAACATCCTGAATAGGGCCTATGCATTTCCAGTTTAATTGTATGAAATGACAAGTTTCAAGTACTATGAATAAATTTTTGATACTTTTGGAAACCTAGAAATGCATGAAAATGGAAATGAAAATGAAAATAGAAATGAAAATGGAGATGGAAATGAAAATGGAAATGGAAATGGACATGGACATTTTTGGGAAACTTAGACATTTTTGGAAACTTAGACATTTTTGGAAACCTAAACATTTTTGGAAATGATCCAAAAATGGAAACTTGAACATTTTAGGAAACTTGGATATGTAAGAGAAATAAAGGAGTTTTATTCACATAAATATGTGAATAATAAGAGATAAATAAAGGAGTTTTATTCACATAAATATGTGAATAATAAGAGATAAATAAAGGAGTTTTATTCACATAAATATGTGAATAATAAGAGATAAATAAAGGAGTTTTATTCACATAAATATGTGAATAATAAGAGATAAATAAAGGAGTTTTATTCACATAAATATGTGAATAATAAGAGATAAATAAAGGAGTTTTATTCACATAAATATGTGAATAATAAGAGATAAATAAAGGAGTTTTATTCACATTAATATGTGAATAATAAGAGATAAATAAAGGATTATTTTCTAAGGAGATAATTGAGGAGATAATGGATGGATTAAAGGCTTTTATCTTTTAAATAAAAGAGATAATATTATCTTAAGGGAGAGTGGTGGCCAAGTCAAGGACTCTTGGCCTAGCAAATTATTATAAAAGGAGAACCCAAGGTCTTTTCTCTCATCTTTCCAAGTAGCCAAAAATCCCTTGCTCTCTCCCCTCTTTGCCAATTTCTCTTTAAGCAAAATCCATCTCTTCTTCTTCTTCTATTTTCTTCTCCTCTCCTTTGCTATTGTCGAGCCAAAACACTCTTTGATCTCTGTTAAATCTCCATAGTCAAAACCCCGTGACTCTAGGCAAGGAAGCAATCGAATATAAGGATCAAGGATCCGAGGTAAGAACAATTAATTTTGTTCTTCCAATTCTTTTAATCAAGATCTAAGAAATAACCCTTTTATGTCTCATGGCGAATACCAAAGGAAGAGTTTGGGATTTGATTCAAGGAAATTAAGGTGAGGCACAATCAGCCAAAGGCAAATTTTATTTATTAAAGTTAGATCAGATCTAACACATGAAGTTATAGTAATTTCGACAGGCATATAAAGGAATCCTCTTCAGATTTGGAAATTGTATGGTAAGGACATTCGGCCAAGGTTTGTTCTTGATATTTGGAATTATTTTCCATTTATTCAAAAGTGAGAAACTGACATAATTACCTGATTTAGTGGCTAGCCGATTTAAGGAAGGAATACTATCAATTTTCGGCATTTGATTTATAATCTTTTAATTCGGCAACAAGGTAAGTAATACAAATCCTACTTGGATTTGGTTTTTAAGCAAAATAAGTTTGTTAATATATGTTAATGGTTGGCCAAATATAGGAGTAAAAATCTAGATCGGTAGATCGTTCTTCGGGATTTCAAGGAATCTAATAAGCAAATCAGGTGTGTACCCTTACTAACCTTCAATATTTCATATGGCTATTATTTAATATATGAATATGTATGAGAATGTGAATGTGGCTAAGTACCACAAATGTGGCAAAAAGTACCCAGGTACGTTTCCTACTTCGGATAGGATTGTGAAATATGTTATTTTATAACATGCGAATATATGTATATAAACATGAAATTAAGTAAGTTATGCATTATATATATTTTTGGGGCATTCGGGATTTATGTGAAAGGGAAGAGTAGGTGTTGACTTGGTCTCACCAACGAAGGTGTTGACTTGGTCTCACCAACGAAATATAGGTGTTGACTTCGGTCTCACCAACGAAGGTGTTAACTTCGGTCTCACCAACAAAATATAGATGTTGACTTTGGTCTCACCAACGAAGGTGTTGACTTCGATCTCACCAACGAAATATGTTGACTACGGTCACATTGCGAAATTTTGGTAACTTCGGTTACAATAGTGTCTAATGACACAATGTATAAATTTGATTATAGTGTCTAATGACACAACGTATATGGGCGAATGCCTTTGATGGAGTGTAGCGGATGGAGGGTTGACTTAGTAGTCCCCACGGTGTGAATGGCAGGTACGGGTGGTGTGTAGCGGATGGACCATTAGGATTGGGTTTGGGTTGCATCATAATTTCATTTTTATATGGATCCGATGATTTGAACATGAATGCCTGATTTGTTGAATGTTAGTATTGTGTGCACATTGAGTCTGTTGACTCACCCCATTGTGGGAACTATTTTCAGGTGATGAACAGTGACGGACCGGGCCGGTAGACGTTGAGGTGGCCATGCTACATTCGGAGATTTTATTTAGTTTGGACTTTTTACTTTTATTTTATTTTTGGGTTTTACTTGATGTAATAAGGCCATAAGGCCCAGTGGATTTCTCTTTATTTTTGCTTTACTATTAAGTTTTATGCTAAGAACTATTTTGGATGTATTTAATTAAATGGGTTTACAAGTATAAGGAAAATGGGTTTACAACCTAAGCCCAACTCAAAACAATAGTTTTTCTAAAAATTTACAAATTTTCTCTAAGTAATGAAAATGTTTGAAACCGGTTTACTTTAGGAACATACCAGATCCGGTCCATTCTCGTGGGCCGGGTGTGGGGTGTTTCAGATTTGTGAAGCTCAGAAATGTGATGATGTGTTTATAGCTAAACGAAATCAGATTGAGATGACTCCTGATACAGATTTTCATGTTGGTTTTAATGATAGTTTGGACTTCAAAGGTAGAATTTGTGTTCTGAGAAATTCTGGCCTTGTTCAGAAAATTTTACAGGAAGCTCACAGTAGTAGCTTGTCTATTCACCCTGGTGGCAATAAAATGTACGGTGATTTAAAACAGATGTACTGGTGGCCAGGTATGAAACGGGAGATTTCTGAGTTCGTATTGAGATGTTTAGTTTGTTAGCAGGTTAAAGCTGAGCATTAGGTACCTTCTAGTTTGTTACAACCAATGATGATTCTAGAGTGGAAATGGGAAATTGTTACGATAGATTTTGTATCGGGATTGTGTCTGTCTCCTAGAAAGAAAGATACTGTATGGGTCATTGTTGATCGTTTGATGAAGTCTGCGTATTTCATTCCAAAATGTACGAATTTTTTGTAACAGCCCGATTTTTGGCCTGGTCAGAACAATGGTTTTGGGACCACAAATTCGACGTAGTAAAATTCATTTTTATTATATTTCTATAGTCTACAGTTTTGCTAAATTATTTCCCGAAAATTTTGTTCAAAAATTTTGACGTTTTGGCACTCAATTTAGTAAAAAGGACTAAATTGTAAAAAGTGCAAAAGTTGAGTTCTACATGCTAGAGGTGTCTAATTGCTATGAAATTTTAAATTAAAGGTCCTTAGATAGTAATTAGACCATTTGTTAAGTTAGTGGACAAAAAATGGACATGGTCAGATAAAATTTCAAAGTTTTAAGTGAAGGGCATTTTGGTCAATTGGTAAATAAATGAATAAAAAGGGAAAATCAAGACAAAATCTTGTCCATATTCTCCCCCTTGTGCCAAAAATTAGAAGGAAGACATAGCTAGGGTTTGACCAACTTTCAAGCTCAAATGTAAGTTCGTTTTTGCCCCGTTTTTAATGCTCTTTACATTTTTGAAGTCATTATCACTCGATCTATCTATTTCTACCATTAATTCATGGAATAATCAAGGTCTAGGGTTTGACCCATGTGATAAATTTTTTTATTTTGATGTCTAATAGTAGAAAATGATTGTTTGGTGTTAGATAAACAACTTTTACTAAGTGATTTTTTATGAACATGCTTAAAAGGATCTATTTGTAAAAGTTATAAAATATGTAGTAAAAGTGTGTTTTGATGGAAATTGGGGGCTGTTATAGTCATAAAAATGGTTCGGCTAGGCTTGTACATTAAAGAAATTGACCACGTTTCATTTTACGAGCCTAGGGACCAAAATGTAAATATATCAAAGTTTAGGGGCAAAAAGATAATCTTGCCATAATAAGATTTTTGGACTGTATTGAATAACGTGAATAATAAATGAGTTAAATTTTCCACTATAGATCAAGAGAAATGAGGTTCAGACTAAGATCAGGGGAAAAAATAAAGTATTTGACGATTAGGTCCTATTTCTACTATTTTGTACCGAGGTAAGTTCGTATGTCAATAATGCATTGTTATTTATGCTTTAATTGCTTTAATATTGTATGAATTGTGATTTACCCTTCGAACGTAATCGACAGAGTTTAACAAATGAGAAATCCCGGTTGAACCATAGGAACAATTAGGATACAAATATCATGACATTAGGATTATTTGAGATTTTGTGTAAGACCATATCGAGGATATGGCATCGACATGAGATTTCGTGTAAGACCATAGCTGGGCTATTGGCATCGATAAGAGATTCCATGTATGACCATATCTAGGATATGACATTGGTATAGTATTGTGTGTGCGAGATTCCCGAGTATCCTTTAGTATTCGAAGTGGTTCAATGGGAAATTCAACGAGAATGTCAAAGTGGTAAAAGGTTATGGTTATGTTGCTAGTTGGTAGAGGTACGTACATAAAAATCATTAAATAATGAGCTCAATATGTGATGAACCCTCAGTAAGCTTATGAATGAGTAAGTTATACTTAGAAGACCTAAATACTATTTATGCCAAGCTTATCATGTTATTTGCATGTTACATGTGTGGTTATAATGCTTATTATTTGTATAGGAACTTACTAAGCTATGTAGCTTACTCGCCTTTTCTTTTCCCTTGTCTTGTAGTGTCACCAAGCCAGCTCGGGGATCGAAACTGTCAGGGATCCACTCACACTATCAACTTAATATTTTGGGTACCATTGATTTTGATATTTTGAGTTATGACATGTATAAGGACTTGGTCATTTTGTTATGTGTTATAATTGAATTAGCCAAATGTATTGGCTTATGTTGGTTGATGATTCATTTTGTAAATAGTCATTGAAATTGACTAATATTGGTTTAAGTATATATATATGCATATGATGATGCTTTTCATGGATGTGGGAAATTACATGATTTAAGTTGAGATACATGTGATGTTTGTGTATGATAAATGGTAGCATGTGAATGATGTATTTATATCTTGTTTGTGGCTGATTTGGTTGTATGTATATGCTTGGATTGGTGTTGCTTGTTGTTGTGTAGGTTGGTGTAAGTAAGGGTGGCAAAATGACTTGGTAAATAGCTTTATTTTTGTCCACATGGGTAGACACACGGGCGTGTGTCTAGGTCATGTGCGACACACGGTCTGCCCCATGGGCATGTGTTTCAACCATGTGTCCCCTGCACCTTAATTGATGCAAAACAGAATGTCCAGAATTGAGCACACAGGAAGAGACACGGGTGTGTGTCTCGACCGTGTGAAGTCTGCACCTATTTTATGAAAAATCATGAAAATTAAATCAACCACACGGCCTAGCACACGGGCGTGTGCATGGCCTTGTGGTCCAAGTCAGAGAGCTTTCTATTTTGAACACGGACTATAGCATGGGCGTGTCTAAGGGTCACACGGGCGTGTCCCTTAGACCACACAATCGTGTGGGCCCTGTAATATGAAAATTTTTCTAAGTTTTGTAAAATTTTCTAAAGTTCCCAGTTTAGTCCCGAACTATTTCCAATGTATGTATTGAGCCTCTTAGGCTCATTTTAGGGATGGTATGAATGTATGTGAAAAGTTTTAAATTTGGATGGAAATCTATGTCTCGGTTTTGTATGTTTATTTGTGTTTAAGTCTGGTAATGCCTTGTACCCTGTTTCAGCATTGTATATGGGTAAGGGATGTTACATTTAGTGGTATCAGAGCTACAGTTTAGTCGATTCTCGGACTAACGTAGCATGTGTAAGAGTCTAGCTATACATGTCATAAATGAACCGTGATAGTGTGATGACTCTTGACAATTTTAAATTGTGTTTTCATATAGTAAATAGATACCAATCGAGCTGAGGCTGATGAAGTTGAAAGTAATGCATCGGCTCCCACTCAAGGGGTAGCGCCATCTGATAGTAGACCTCCTATGGTTAGTTAGGGAGAAAGGGGTAGGAAGCTTTTCTCCACATGATAAATGAGTGGTATACGGAATTTGTTTGAACAAATCCGAATGCCTAACCTTTTCCACCCCCACCTATTCCTCGACCAGTTCCTGTAGCTCCACAAGGCATGGAATTTGTAATAATGAGTAAGCCCCTAGTTGATAAGATCCGAAAGCATGAGGCTGAAGATTTTAGAGCTAATGTGGATGATGATCCCGAGAGAGCCGAGTTTTGGCTCAAAAACTCCATCAGAGTATTTGATGAACTATCTTGCACACTGGATGAGTGTTTAAAGTGTGCCATCTCGCTTCTAAGAGATTCTGCATATCACAGGGTACTAAGGGAGAGGGTTACATGGGAATTCTTTCAAGAGGAGTTCCGAAAGAAATACATTAGTCAACAGTTCATCGATTAGAAACGTAAGGGATTTCTTGAGTTGAAGCAAGGCCAGATGTCAGTTACTGAGTATGAGCATGAATTTATCAGAATTAGTAAATATGCTCGGGAGTGTGTCTCCACGAGACTATCATGTGCAAGTGATTTGAGGAAGGTTTGAATGAAGATATTTGTGTGTTAGTTGGAATCTTATAGCTGAAAGAATTTGTGATGTTAGTTGAGCGAGCTTGTAAGGTCGAAGAGTTGAATAAAGAGAAGAGGAAAGCTGATCTTGAAGCTAGAGATTCAAGGAAAAGACCGATGAGTAAGTCATTGATCGTGTGTTAGAGTCTTAAAAATTTATGTTATGAATGATCTAGCCTAAAAACTAACTGTGACAACGACTTGAGGCAAGTGCACCTATTGAACAGTAGTATAGTTTAGTGGCAAGACCGGATTGTCGAACCCAAAGGAACCAAAAGTACTAATACTAACTTTTTTTTTTATTATTCAGCCTAAGAATTAAGGAGATTGTTATCTAATCTAAAACTAACTAACTACTAAGCTAAAGATGCTAAGACAAAGAGAATGAATTGGGGAAATACTTGTGGGAAAAACCAATTGATTGAGACAATACCCGAGGAAGAATCCACCTAGACTTCACTTGTTATTTAACTTTGAGCCAGACGATTTATTCACTTGACTTGATCTGTAGGATTCCCTAATTTATATTAATACCTCTCTCAAGGCTACTAACGTCTAACCCTAGGTTGATTAATTGAAATCTCTTTCTAATTAAAACCCCTAGAATTGCATTAACTCGATCTATGGACTCTCATATTAAGTTTGACCCTAATCCGACAGATTTTCGTCATCCTATCTCTAGGGTTGTGATCAACTCCGCTTAACTATGCTAGACCTACTCTTAGACAAGGTCTATTCCTCATCTGCCTAAGAGCATAAATGCTTGAATCAATATCCTAAAATATCAAAACAATAATTAAGAACACATAGTTAAGAACAAATCAAGTATTTATCATACAGCTTAAAAAATAATAACAAGATCCGTCTTAAGTTTCATCCCCCCCAGGTATTTGAGAGGTTTAGTTCATAATCATAAAAGAACACATCTTAGAAGAAAATATAAAACAAAACATAAAGAAAACCCTAAAACCCCCTGAAAGAATTGAAGGAGAGATCCTCAGTCTTGAGCATGATTCTGGCTTCTTGAGATGAATCAACTGGCTTTCTTCGAGTGAATCCCACAATTCGACCCCTCTGGCTTGGCTCCTTGGCCTAGCTGAATGCCCCCTTAAAGGTTGGCCTCTAGGGTGTTTATCTAGGCTTTTGGAATGTCTTTCCTTGCCTCTAAGTACCCTAATCCAAATAAAACTCTTCTTTTCTACGGCAGGGACACGCCCGAGTGGCACGACCATGAGATTCGAGTTATAGGCTGTGGTCGGTCCTGCTAAAGAGGCATGGCCATGTGACTCGGGGTCCAGGCCATGTGGATTTTGTACTTTGGCCAATTTTCTCTGTTTTTGGCCCGTTTCTTGTTCTTTTCATCCTCCGGTGCTCTCCTGAGTATAAAACATGAAAACAAAGGATTAGGAGAACATATTTCCATAATTAAAGGGATAAATCATCCAAAAGTATGCTAAATATGGGATTAAAATATGTGTATATTATGGTTTATCAAATACCCCCACACTTAAGGTTTTGCTTGTCCTCAAGCAAAATTCTCAACTCACAATTAAAACGAACTTCCTCAATTCATAATATTCATCGATAATGTTTCATCATAATTCATAGATAATTTATATATGGATAATTTAACTCAAAGAGTCCTAAAGATTCAAACAATCAAAGTCATAGTTTTTAGCACGAAAAATATAGGTGTTTCCCCTTATCTAAATAATTACCTTTAATTCAAAATTGGCAAGAGTTGACATCCTCACTAAAGATTCACTCAAATCATTCAAGGTGTTTAAGGGTCAAAATAAAGCACTCATCAGTCAAACATGAAAAGTTATTACCATAGGCTTGCATGAAAATCAAATCTCAACTACTATAAAATGAGATGATACACAAATCAAAAGGTCTTTAAAGGGTTGTAATGGGGTTTAGGTTAAAGGTGTGGATAAAGGCTGAATTAAAGGGTTAAAATCGAGATTGAATTGACAATTTACCTAACTAGAAAAATGAACTAATCATGAATAATTACATCAATTGAAAACTTGAAATACTAATAATATGAGCTTCTTCTTCACGATGTTGAATTTAAATGTATAAGCTCACTTAATCACGGAACTAATAATAAATATACTTTTAAAATTTTTTTAAGAACAAATCAAAATAAGTACATAATATAACATTAATTCAACTACTAAAATAAAATAATTAGGTAACTGATCCAATCAAGTCTCGATAGAAGGGTAGTCAAGAGGAATGGTGATAACAAATACAAGATGGGTTTTGGGTTAATATTAGTGGGTGAATCAATAAAAGGGTTGTTAGGATCAAAGGGGTTCACTAGGGGTTAATTGTGAAGGTAGGCTTTTAATGGAGTAAGTGGGTTAAATCCCAAGTGCTTTTATCATCTCAGTATATCAAATCAAAGATGTGGTCTCGACATGAATCAATATTGACACACTCATAATCAATAAAGTGAGCACAAAAAGAATATATGCTCTGAAAGGTTCAAAATCTCACAAAAATTATGGGTTTTTGATGACAACCTTGCAAATTTCAAACTTCAAGGTAATAATTAGATTCAAATTTAGGTCAACAACTTAGCAAATTTTTAATTTGAAAAAAAGACTTATCATGCTTGATTCTATAGTCTCCTAAATTTTAAAACGTCAATGCACAATTAACTATGACTTAATCTAAAACATATCAATAAAAATCATAAATCAGCAGAAGTTTAATTCTAATTAGTAATATGAGAAGATTACTTAAGAATAAGACATAATTCAGGGATTTTCACATAATACTATAGTTAACCCCCCACACTTAAGATGCACATTGTCCTCAATAGAAATCATGGATTAAATAGAAGAAGGGGAAAAGGGAAGAAAACTTTAGGGAAGAAAGTGAACAGAAGAAGGGGATTAAATAGAAATCATGGATCTGGTGGTTGCCCACACCCTTGTACCTTCTGTGGTGGCCACACGTACCACCACCACTTGTGTGCAAGGTCAGTGGGTATGAAAACCTCTAACGCTAAAAGTCCAGTTAGTTTTAGTTAGATGCTAAAATTTGAAAATATAAAAATTAATGGGGTTAGTGCTCAGGTTTCCTCCTAAGAAACACTTGTTTAAAGTCTTGAGCTAGACTTACCTATTATTCGTATGGCCATGGTGGTTCACAAAGTCAAAACTTTTTTTCTTACTATCAGTTCTATCAATATATGGTTTGAGTCGGGTAATATTTACCTCAAAAGTGCCAAAATTAGAATGTGTTACCCTGATCGTTCCTAATGGAAAGACCTTAAGTGCCGTAAAAGGAGTCGCACCATTTGTATTAAGCTCTGAAGCGGCTATTCGAAGGTCGATTGCATCTAAAGGTACCTGGTCCCCAACTTTGAAGTGATTGGTTCCACATTTAATACTCGATGTCTTAGCCGTTTCAAGAACTACGTTTAGCTCCACATGTGACGTATCATCTAACTTCTATTTGTTTGTCAAAAATTCTTTTAAAAATTTCCTTGAATTTGGCATCTGTGAAAGAGCTTCATGAAAGGGAAAGTTAATATGAAATTTCTTTGGAAGATGAAGAAACTTACCGAATTATTCCTTTGTGTGGTCTTTTTTTATCGCATTGGGGTATGGCACACGAGGTCGGTACTCTGTAATTGCCTAGTTTGGTTTATCATGACTTACTTCAACCTTACCTTCCTATACCACATTCTCTTGCTTAAACTTTGGTTCATCTAACCCTTCACTATCGTGAGCCATTATTGCTTGAGGTTGCTCTCTTGGGTTAGTTTCGGTGTTGCTAGGCAAGATACCTTGTGGTCTTTCTATGATCAGCTTAGCAAGTTGCCCTAATTGGTTTTCGATCCCTTGAATCGATGCTTGTTGATTTTTAAGTGTTGTTTCGGTGTTTTGGAAACGTGTTTCTAACACCGCTATGAATTTTGTCAGCATCTCCTCAAGGTTCGGCTTCTTTTCCTATAGGTAGGGCTGTTGTTGGAAGTTTGGGAGGGGTTGTTGTCTCTGATTACCTTGACCACCCCACGAGAAATTGGGATGGTACCTCCAACCTGCATTATAAATGTTACTGTAAAAATTATTTTGAGATCAAAAATTATTACTCATATAGCGAACTTGCTCGTTTTCAGCGCTTGGGTTGTAAGGTGGATATTCTGTATTGCTCATCCCTCCTCTATTCATATGGCACTGCATAACTGGATGAACCTACGTAGAACCATACAAACCATCAATTTTTATATTTAAAAACTCTACCTGCTTAGATAACATGGTGACTACGTCAAGGTTGAAAACATCGGCTGCTTTGGTAGGCTTTGTCCTCATGACTTGCCACTGAAAATTATTCAGTGACATCTCTTCGGTTTCTGTGAGCGGTATGTTCTATTTCACTGTAAAAAATCAAGGGTCCTATAGGGTTCCTTCTAGTCATAAACTAGAGGTACCTGCCAGGAACAAATAAAAAGAAAAAATAAAATTCAATTGCAAAAATAAAATATGGCTAAAGTAATAAAAATTGAGCATTCTTAATATTTTAGTTTCCCGGCAACGGCGCCAAAAACTTGATCGTGTGTTAGAATACTAAAAATTTATATAATGAGTGATCTAGCCTAAAACCTAACTGTGACAACGACTTGAGGCTAGCACACCTATGAAATAGTAGTATAGTTTAGTGGCAAGACCGGATTGTCGAACCCAAAGGAACTAAAAGTACTAATACTAACTTTCTTTTTATTTTCAGCCTAAGAATTAAGGGAATTGTTATCTAATCTAAAATTAACTAACTAATAAGCTAAAGATGCTAAGACAAAGAGAAGGAATTGGGGAAATACTTTTGGGAAAAACCAATTGATTGAGACAATACCCGAGGAAGAATCCACCTAGACTTACTTGTTATTTAACTCTGAACCAGACGATTTATTTACTTGACTTGTTCCGTAGGATTCCCTAATTTATATTAATACCTCTCTCAAGGCTACTAACGTATAACCCTAGGTTGATTAATTGAAATCTCTTTCTAATTAAAAACCCTAGAATTGCATTAACTCGATCTATGGACTCCCATATTAGGTTTGACCCTAATCTGGCAGATTTTCATCATCTTATCTTTAGGGTTACAATCAACTCCGCTTAACTATGCTAGACCTACTCCTAGACAAGGTCTATTCCTCCTTTGCCTAAGAGCATAAATGCTTGAATCAATATCCTGAAATATCAAAACAAGAATTAAGAAGCATATTTAAGAACAAGTCAAGTATTTATCATACAGCTCAGAAAACAATAACAAGATCCGTCTTAGGTTTAATCCCCCTCAGGTATTTGAGAGGTTTAGTTCATAATCATAAAAGAATACATCTCAGAAGAAAATATAAAACAAAACATAAAGAAAACCCTAAAACCCCCTGAAGGAGTTGAAGGAGAGATCCTCAGTCTTGAGTATGATTCCGGCTTCTTGAGATGAATCAACTGGCTTTCTTCGAGTGAATCCCACAATTCGACCCCTTTGGCTTGGCTCATTGGCCTAGATGAACGCCCCCTTGAAGGTTGGCCTTTAGGGTGTTTATATAGGCTTTTGGAATGTCTTTCTTTGCCTTTAAGTAATTTAATCCGAATAAAACTCTTCTTTGTTATGGCAGGGACACGCTCGTTGGCACGGCCGTGTGATTCGAGTTATAGGCCATGGTCGGTCCTGCTAAAGAGGCACGGTCGTGTGACTCGGGATCCAGGCCATGTGGAATTCGTACTTTGGCCCATTTTCTTTATTTTTGGCCTGTTTCTCATTCTTTTCATCCTCTGATGCTCTCCTGAGTATAGAACATGAAAATAAAGGATTAGGAGCACCTATTTCCATAATTAAAGGGATAAATGATCCAAAAGTATGCTAAATATGGGATTAAAATATGTGTATATTATGGTTTATCAGTCATTTCCATCTCAGTCAAAGAAATCTAAAGAGATGTGTGTATTCCTGTTCGAATGTTTCTGTAACAACCCGAGTTTGGGGCTAGTTAGAGCAGCAGTTTTGGAACCACTAATCCAAGGTCAGAGAAAATTATTTTAATATTATTTTATGTGTTATGGAATGATTATATGAGTACATGAAAATTTTGTGAGTTAATTTTAGTGATTGCATGCTTAATTTTAAAAAAGGACTAAATCGTATAAAGTGCAAAAGTTTTGTTATACAAGCTAAAGTGTCAAATAGCTATAGAACCTTGAATTGGAGGTCTTTAATGTGCAATTAGACCCTTAAGATAGAGTGGCCGGCCATAGGGGACAAGAAATTTCTAAATTGGTCAAAGTTGGTGGATTAGGTGACTTAATGGATGAAATAGAATAAAATAAAGAGAAAAAGTATGTCATCTTTTTCATTTTTATCTTCTCCAAAATTTTTACACTCAAGAAAGGGCATGGAAGCTTGAAAATTTCAGAAACCTTTAACCCTTGCAAGTAAGTGTTTTTGATGATCATTTTTGATAATCTTTGTACTTTTGGAACCCTTGTAGCTTAAGCTAGCTAATGAAGGGGCTATTTTGCAAAATGGTTGAGAGTCTAGGTTTTTGCCATGGGAACATTAGAGTTGTTTGCTAAACTTTTATGGAAGAAAAAGAAACTTGGTTGTTAAATAAACAACTTTTGTGAAAGGGGTTTTTGTGAAAACACCTGAAAATGACCTTTTTGTAAAGGTTGTGAAATAGGTAGTAAATGTGTGAAATAATTGGTTTTGTGAGTTTCTATAAGAGTAATAAATGTTCAGCTAGGATTGTTAAAGGAGTAAATTTGATTAGAATCATTTTACGAGCCTAGGGGCACAATTGTAATTATGAGAAAGTCTAAGGGCAAAATGGTAATTTTACCAAAATTGGAACTTTGAAATGTTTTGATTAATGTGGTGATTTAATAAGTTAAATATGTCATTATAGATCAAGAAGAACACAGAATCAACCTTGATCGAGGAAAAGGCAAGGTTTCAGACTAAATTCCAAATTGACATATTTTGTATCAAGGTAAGTTTATATGTAAATGATACATCCTTTTTGCTTATGTTTTTACATATAAATTTGTTATGTGAAATGTGAATGAATATTATTGATGTCTATCAAAATGATAGAAAGTGAGGAAATTTTAGTATTGGTGGGCTGTGTGCGATACCACTGTAATTATTAATATTGGTGGGCTGTGTGCGATACCACTATATTTATTATTAATAGGCTGTGTGCGATACCACCGTAATTATTAATATTGGTGGGCTGTGTGTGACACCACTGTATTTATTATTATTAATGGGTTGTATGTGATACCACCGTAATTATGATTATTGGTGGGCTATGTGCGATACCACCGTGGTTATGTGTAACAGCCCAATTTTGACCCTAATCGAATAGTGGTTTCGGGACCAGAAATCCGAGTCTAAAAAATATTTGATATTATTTTCTGTGTTAATTATGTGTGAATTTTCTTGTGTTAAATTTTCGTGTTTTAATTTCATTGTATGAGTGTCTGATTAAATAAAATGGCTTAATCGCGTAAAATGAAAATTTGATGGTTGTTGTGAAAGCGCCTAATTGTTGTTGTGTTTTTAATATGGGGGATTTATTTTGTAAATATTCCATTGCATTTATGAATGGACGGCATTAGACATATATTATAAAGTGTTTATATTAACTTATTAAGGTTAATTTAGTAAATGGATATTAGATGTTAATATAATAAATAAAACATGAAAATTTTGCATGTTCATCTTTGCCATTGCCAAAAATTAAAATAAAAAGAAAAGAAAAAGACTTCCAAGGGTTCGGCCTTGTATAAGCTTGATTTAGGTATGTATTTTGCTCGGTTTTTGATAATTTTTACGTTTTTGAGATCATTAATATAAAATGTACAAAACTCATGCTTTAATTTTTGATTTTGATGAATATTTTGAGTTGAGCCATTGATGAATTCATGTGATTTTTGTTATTAGATGATAGATTATGAAATATATGTTTTGGATTAACATGTTTTGTATTAGAAATTTTGATGATTTTGAGTAATAAGGCCTAAATTGTAAAAATAATATTTTGAGGGACTAAAGTGTGAAATAAATGAAATATATGGACTAGTTTGAAGCTTATGAATACTTGGCCCTAGCATGGTATATGTAAATTTTGTGTATTTTGTGTTTTATGCAATAGGGACTAAATTGCAAAAAAGTGTGAAATGTTAGGGGTAAAATGGTAATTTTCCCATTTATGCATTTTTAGATTAAATTGAATGTATATGTGGTTAAATTAGTTAAATTTGACTTTATTTAGATAAAGAACGAAAGAAAACAAAATTAGATCATGGGGAATCAAAAGTAGCGAGTAGTCGATTAAACTATCCGACAACATCTGAGGTAAGTTAATAAGCATATAAATGTTATTAAATTTGATAATATATATGTTACATGATGTATAGAATTCTTGTGTATATAATTGTGCATGGCCAAATGTATTATCCCAATTTAGGGCTAGTAAGAATAGTGGTGCGAGACCACAAATCTGAGGTATATGTATGAGTTTTTAAGGTTTTTGTTATGTTTGCATGTTAGTGTGAAAGTTTCATGAAGAAATTTTGTTAAATTGTGGTTGAATTGTCCAAAAAGACTAAATTGCAAAACTTGCAAAATGCCAGATTCTAGAAGCTATTTGTATGAAATAACTTTGGATTATGAAATTAAGGTCCTTCAATAGAAATTTTTCCAAATTCTAATTTTTGGACAAAATTAGGCATGAATGGGTTAAAATTTGAAGGTTTGAAAAAAAGGGCATTTTGGTCATTTGTTAATTAAATGATTAAAAAGGGGGAAAAGATGACAAAATTCATTTATCTTCTTCTCCAAGCTACCGAAATTTGAAGAAAGCCATTGTTAGGGCTCTTCAACTTTTCAAGCTAGCTAGTAAGTGTATTCTAGCTCCGTTTTTGATAATTTTCGTATTTTTGAAGTCCTAGTAACATGAGTAAGCTATTTTTAGGTATATGTTGAGCTAGGATGGATGTTCAAAAATGTACCCATGTATGACATGCATGTATTTTGGTATTTTATGGAAGAATACAAAAGCTTGATGTAGTAGAAACATATTTTGCTAAGTGATTTCCATGAAAAATGCATGTAGGGACTTATTTGTGAAAGTCTTGAGTTTGGTCAAACATGTGTGATTTAGTGAGAATTGATGATTGCTTTAGTTGAATAAATGATTCGACTAGGCCTGAAAGGCTAGAAAGTTGAATGAAAATCACTTTACGAGCCTTGGGGAAAAAGTGTAAATATGATAAAGTTTAGGGGCAAAATGGTAATTTTGCTAAAGTATGAGATAATGGTCAATTTAGTCAATGTGTGTATTGAATGAGTTGATTAATCATTATAGATCAAGAAATACGAAGCCCGAATCAAAACCGAGGTAAGAGCAAGGCGGTGGACTAAATTACATGTCTCTATACTTTTGAGTGTCGAGGTATGTTTATGCGTAATTAATGCATTTATACTTACACAATCTTAATGCTAGCTAGTGTGTAGCATGAATGAGAATGATTGAGAATGATTGAGAACCTATTTGGTTCAAGTGGAATGAATGTGGTAGATATCATGAATGAATGAATGAGCAAGTAGATATGTGGATAGATGTGTAGTATTAATATTTGTTGGTGGGCTAAGTTCGATACCACCTTAATACTTAACAACGATGGGCTGTGTGCGATACCATAGTTAAGTATATTACTTAGTGGGCTATGTGCGAAACCATTATGATTACCTCTTGGTAGGCTAAGTGCGATACTACCCTATAAATTGATTGTAGTGGGCTAAGTGCGAAACCACTAATAAATTAGCTGGGTGAATTAGCTGTGTAGAAGTATTATTGAGTAATTTAGCTGTGTGGATGTATTTTTGAGTAAATTAACTGTGTGGATGTATTATCGAGAAATAATGATGTGATATTGAGTGCAGGGGTGCATGTCGATGATTATGAGTATCTGACTCATGATGTGTTGGAAATGTGGTAAGGGATAGAAAGAGTAAGCATAATTGTGGATGTCAATTTATATGGTAGTATAATGCTAATTGTTGTTTAGCTTATACTAGAATGCTTAAATTATTTATGTGTAAACTTACTAAGCTCAAAGCTTACTTCTTTTCTTTTCCCTTTCTTATAGAAAAAAAGGGTTAATTTGAGATACGTGGATCAAACAGAAGATCACCCACACTATCAGCACACTCTGGTACATAAGACTCAGTGTTTTGTATATGGCATGTATAGGAGCTAGACAAGTTAGTGAACTTTGTTGTAATTGTAACATCCTAGATTGGGGGCTCTGCATTTGTGATGCGTTGTGTGTGCATGCCATGATGCGTGTGTGTTTGGTGTGTTTAGAGCTTTCGGGAAGGCTTGAGGTGAAGCCTAAGCCTTGGAGAAATTTTGTTTTCAGACACTGGAAGGGAGAACTAGGTGAAGTGGGCCTTAAGGGTACTTGAGTGGGAAAATTAACACAAAAATCTAACTGGTAAAGTGGCAAGGAGGTGCCACTAATGGAATAGGTAAGTGACGCCATAAGGAGGTGGTGAGGGAGCAGGTTCAAATCCCATGTCAAGCAAAAAGGAGTGTTTTTTTTATTATATGCGCCTGAGGAGTTGAGAGGTGGTTTCGGCTGGGACTCTAAAGGAGTGAGTGTGGATTGAGTCAGAAGATAGGAAGATAAGGATAAGAGGAAAATGTGGGATAGGATTTGAGTGTAGATGGTGGCCGAATGTGGGACTGAGTGCAAGAAGGGAAATCGGCTAGATGTGGCTAAGGGTGTGCAATTGAGGGTTTCTTCTTCTCTTCTTCTGCCAAAATCGAAAACTCCTAACTCTATTCCCATCTCCACTTTCATGCTATGGCCGAATGATCTTGTTCTCGAATCTTTTCTTTGTTTCTTCTAAAACCGAAACGCTTAAGCCTCTATTTGAAGTATCTTTTTTTTCTTTGCGACTCTCTCTTCTAGTTCTTTTCTACTTTAATCATTGCCAAATCACATTCCTTTGTTGGTGTCGAATTCCCTAAGTGTTATTCGAATCTGCTGTGATAAGGTAAAAAGCGTTCTCTTATTCCTTTGTTTGTCTTTCAGTTTCTGATAGCCAAAGCCGAATGGCTAATTGACTCAGTGAATGACTTGTGTGTTTACACTTTCTTTGGGGCACCTACTACGGGAATTCCTGATTAGTTGAAGCAATCGAACTCCAAGTCAAGGAACAAGTGAATCCTATCACTTCATTTGAGATCTCAAGGTAGGGTTTCAATTCTCTCTAAGTTGTTCGATCGATTTTCCTTTCGTTATTCGTATCTTAACCCAATGTTCGTTAAGCGATCATTGTTTCAATATAGTACCTTCTGACTAAGATCATTCATGGACTCGAATGTCAGTGAATCGAAGGAAGGGGTTGGATCCATAGTCCCAGCCCCAAAGTTCAAGAAGCGTGCGGTGTCTGCTATTCGAGATTAGCCACCGGGTTGTGGGTCGACTTCTGAGCAAAATAGTAAGCAGATAGCAATTGTGATGACTAGTGATAGTGTCAACATAGAGAGTGTCGTTTTGCATGTTACTAGGTGTGTAAACCTTCACACACTATACTATATCTGCACTAACATTTGTGTGGGCTGAAAAGCTAGAAAAAGGGTTGTGCAGACAGTCGTGATGCCCTTAGGGGTAAGGCTAGGATTGCCAGGTACGTGACCGTATCGTTTCTTTGCATGGCCGAATGTATGTATGGAAAAATGTTGTGTTATGAATAGCATGTTGCATTTGTTAGGATTTGTATGTAAATCATGAGGTATGGGTTTGATATGAAGGGGAAATGCATGATTAATTGGTCACATTGTGACCGGTGGTTTTGCCACGATATATATATATATATATATATGTTCATACACTACTTTTGGTCACACTGTGATCGGTGGCTTTGCCACGATATATATATATTTATTTGGTCACATAGTGATCGGTGGCTGTGCCACGATGTATTATTGGTCACCTAATGATCGTGTATAATTGGCAGCCTGACTGTCGAAATGGAGTGTAGCGGATGGAGGGTTGATTGTAGAAATCCCCACGGTGTGATGGGCTGGTATATGTTGGTGTGTAGAGGATAGAAAAACTAGGTTTGGGTTGGGCTTATTGCATCCATATGTTGTATGTTGATATGTGATTATGGGCTACAAGCCGTATGTATAATGTGGGAGAATTTACACACTGAGTCATGGTGACTCACCCCTTTCCTTCATTTTTTAGGTGAGCAGTAGGTCGTGGATGCGGGAGCCGAGGCGGACTCGTGGAGGCCATTATTCCATTTTTCTTTCTTTTATAGTCTCAATATTACTATAAGTTTATTTTAATTTGGGACTTTTGTTATGTAATAGGCCTTTCAAAGTGTACTTTGGTTTTTACTAGTTACTGTTTATATCAAATTCGACACCACGACAGTTTAAGTATTAAAGTAAAAGTGGAGTTTCATTAATCTACACATCGATGTTTCTAAAGCACTGCAGTAATAAGAAAAAATTTTGCTTTCAAATCTACTGTTTTTCTTAAGTATAACTAAGACTTGATTTTACTGCAGCCTGTGACATACCAGATTCGATCGTAACGTATAGGCCGGGTTTGGAGTGTTACAGTAATGGCAAAGAAGTGTTGGCTTTTAGATGGATAATCTATTTTGTATAATGCCATGGTTGGTGGCTATCTTATTATACGAAAATATGTAGTTAACCATGTGAGATTATGTTTTAATATGAGTTGTTTATGGATGAGTTAAATGAGTATATGTTGTATGAACTTGAGGGGTGAGAAGAGCTTAACACATAGCTTTGTTCTTGTCCATGTGGATAGAAACACGGGCATGTGTCTAGGCCATGTGTGACACATGGCCTGCCCACGGGCGTGTGCCATGGCCATGTCTCTTTGATAGTTTCATGTAGTGTAAGCCACAGGCTAGCCACACGGGCGTGTGCCTAGACTTTAGGCCATGTGTAGTTGTCAGTGTTCACCACGGGTGATGAGCACAGGCATGTTCCCTAGCCGTGGGGCAATGGCAGAATACTTGGGTTTTCATGCACGGGTTGAGGGCATGGGCGTGTGTGACCTCCATGGGCGTGTCTCACCTTACACAGGCATGTAGTGCCTGTTTAGGTGGAGAAATTTTTTTAAAATCGTAGAATATTTCGATATAGTCTCGAGAGCCCTCGTATGTATGAGTGAGGCCTCGTAAGTCAAGAATGAGGTTGTTGTGGTGACTAAAGAAGAGTAGTCACATTGAGCCTAAATGGCGATCAAGTGATTTTAGTCCGATAATGCCTCGGGCCTGATTTCGACGAGAAATACGGGTAAGGGGTGTTACATTTAGTGGTATCAGAGCTATGGTTTAGTCGGTTCTAGGACTACCATAGCGGGTGTAAGAGTCTAGCTATACATGCCATAAGTGTACAAGGATAGTGTGGTGGTTTCTGATGATTTTAAATTTCTTTTGATATAGTATATGTATTCCAATCCATTGACTGCTGATGAAGTAGTTAGTAATGCCCCCGCTCCTGTGCAAGGGGCTGTACCTGTGCAGAGTGAACTCGAGACTAGGGGTTAAGGAGAAGAGGCTCGGGAAGCCTTTCTTCAGATGATGAGTAATTGGTACTCGGAGTACGTCCGAGCAAACCCTAATGCTCAACCTCCTCCACCTCCTCCTATACCTCAGCGAATTCCAGTGGCTCCTCAAGGTATTGACGTAGTAAGGATATCGAAACCCTCGGTGGATAAGATTAAGAAACACGGGGCTAAGGAGTTTAGAGCTAAGATAGATGATGACCTTGGGAGGGCAGTGTTCTGGCTAGAGAACTCAGCGAGGGTGTTTGATAAACTCTCATGTACACCCAAAGATAGCTTGAAGTGAGTCGTATCTTTGCTAAGGGACTTGGTATACTATTGGTGAGAAAACATTGACGTCAGTGGTCCCGAAAGAACAGGTGATGTGGGACTTCTTTCTGGAAGAGTTCGTGAAGAAGTATATAAGCCACCGATTTACTGATTGGAAAAGGAAGGAATTCCTTGAGTTTAAGCAAGGAAGCATGACAGTAGTAGAATATCAGCGCGAATTTGTTAGGGTTAGCAAATGTGGTTGCAGAGGCCCTAAGTAGGAAATCCTTGTGCGCTCTAAGAGTTATAAGCATGAGTTTAGCATTGTCTGATGATGGTGCTATTTTGGCAGAGCTAAGAGCTAAGCCACTATTTGTTCAACAGTTATATGAGACTCTAGAGAAATGATAGTGATATGTAAGCTAAGAGATCTAAGTGCGGATCAGGAAGCGATTCTGATTTTCGAGTGGGCTCGAATGGTTGTTTGTTGTACCATGATAGAATTTATGTATGAAGAGATGAAGAGTTAATCTGAAAGGTTTTTCTTGAGGCACATAGTGATTATTTGTCAGTACATCTGGGCAGTATGAAAATGTATAACGACTTGAGAAAGTTTTATTAGTGGCCGGGAATGAAAAGAGACATTTCAAAATTTGTGGTAAAATGTTTGAATTGTCATCGAGTGGAAGCTGAGCGTCAAGTGCCTTCGGGATTGCTTCAACCAGTGATGGTACCCGAATGGAAATGGATCGGGTTACCATGGATTTTTGATGGGGTTACCTTTGACTCTGAAAAAGAAAGATGTTGTGTGGGTTGTTGTGGACAGATTGATGAAGTTGTCTCATTTTATTCCAGAACGTGTTGATTACCCATTGGATAAGATAGCCAGATTGATTATGGCAGAGATAGTGAGATTACATGGTGTGTCTGTGCCTATAATATCAGATAGAGATCTGAGGTTTACTCCGAGGTTTTGGAAGAAGTTGCAGGAAGCCTTGGGAACAAGATTAAATTTCAGTACTGCGTTCCATCCGCAAACTGATGGTCAGTTTGAAAGAGTGATTCAAGTTCTCAAAGATATGCTTTGATGCTGTGTGTTAGAATTCGAAGGTAGTTGGGAGAGGTATATACCTTTGGTCGAATTTGCTTACAATAACTGTTATCAGTCAAGTATACAGATGGCTCCGTATGAGGTCTTGTGTGGTCATAAGTTTCAGACTCCTTAGTATTGGACCGAGCTTGATGAGAAGCGAATCTATGGGTGATAAACTGTAAAAGCAACATATTTTAACCCCATATTTGGTATGCTTTTGGATGATTTAGCCCTTGATTTATGTAAAAAGGTGCTTTTAATCCTTTCTTTTCATGTTTATACTTAGGAAAGCACCCCAGGATAAAAGGAACACAAAACGGGCTTAAAATGGAGTAATTGGGCCTTAGCAAGAAACCAACACGGCCTGGCCCAAAGCCTGCACGACCGTGTCTCGACGATTACCTAGAGCACGGCCTAACTCATGAGTTGTATAGCCGTGCATCATCTCATTACCACACACGGGCGTGCCTGGTGATCTACATGGCCGTGCCCAAATTGATAGAATCAAGGCACGGCCCAACCCTGTAATTACACGGGCGTGTGCCATGGGTGTGCCCCTGTAGCGGGAATGAGTCACTCGGAATTGGATGCTTGAAGCCAAAGAAACATATTCCTAAGTCTACTCAAACACCCTAATAGTAATTCTACTTGAAGGAGATACTTAGGAGCCAAGTATAGCATCCCAAAGCCTATATAAACCACCCAAGGCAGACATTAAATGAGAGCTTTTTGGCAGAGGCTTTTTTTTTGAAGCATTCATCTTTTAGGGAGTCACTTGAAGATAGCCAGTTGATCCATCTCAAGAAGTCAGAACTCCATTCAAGACGGAGGATCTCTCCTTCAATTCCGCCAGGGGGTTTTAGGGAGTTCCTACGTTTTGTTTATTCTTTACTTTTGAGATGTTTTCGTATTTAGTTATGAACTAAACCCCTTAGATACTTGAAGGGGATGCAACCTATGATGGATTTTGTTATTTGATTTCTAAATTTATATGATAAGTACTTGGTTTGTTCTTAATTATGTTGCTTAATTTAATCTGATGTCCTTAGGTGGAGGAGGTATAGACCCCGCCTAAGAGTAGATCTAGCATAATTGAGCGGAGTTGATCAGGCGCCTAGAGATAGGGTTACGAGATTTTGCCAGATTAGGGTGAAACCTAATATGGGAATCCATTGATCAATTCTATCGCTTCCTTAGGGGTTATTATAAGAGAACGAGAGTTCCACTAATTAACATAAGGTTAGACGTTATTCGCCTCGAGAGAGGGTTTAATATAGGTTAGGGAGTCTCACGGATCAAGCTAAGTAAAGAAATCATATGGTTTGGGGAATAAATAATAAGTGAAGTCATAGGTGGATTCTTCCTGAGGGTGTCGTCTTTATCAACTGAGTTTTTCGAAAGTCTTTCTCCCATTCATTCTTTTGTCTTTGCATTTAGTTTAAGTATTTCGTTAGTTTAATAATCCAATCACTCCATATTTTAGGCTAAATAATAGAAAGAAAGTGAGTAGTAGTACTTTTAGGTTCCCTTGGGTTCGATGAGATATTCTTGCCTGAGCTATACTATTGTTTGATAGGTGCACTTGCCTCTATTGTTGTCGCAGTCAGCCTACAGGTTCGATCATTCTTTATAAATATTAAAACTCGACTGTTTGACACGATCAAGTTTTTGGTGCCGTTGCCGGGGAACTCTAAAATATTAAGAAAGCTCTATTTCTATTACTTTAGCCATTATTTTTATTTTTAAATTTCTCTTTTATACATATGTTTTTGTTTTTCTAAATTTCTTTCTTTCTTTGCATATCAAGTACCTCTAGTTTATGACTAGAAGAAATCTGAGAGGACAATTAGAATACGAAAGTGACATTGAGGCTACCGCTCGCAGAAATCGCAGAGAAATAAGACGATCCCTAGACTATCAAAGAGAAGAACAACAAAGATCCAATCCTACTGAAGGGATGGATGCGAACAATCCACCAAATGTGCAAGAACAGAATGCTCGCGTACTATGTATGATTATGCTAAACCTAATTTGACAAGAGCAGAATCTAGTATTGTTAGGCCCGCTATAGTCGCTAATAATTTTGAATTAAAGCCTAACACAATACAAATGATTCAACAATTCGCTCAATTTGATGGTTTGCGGATGAGGATCCAAACACTCATATATCTAATTTTTAGAATTCGTGATACCTTCAAAATAAATGGCGTTTCGACGATGCCATACATCTTCGGTTATTTCCTTTTTCATTAAAGAACAAAGCAAAGCAGTGGCTGAACTCGTTACCACGAGGGTCAATCACCACATGGGATCAAATGACTGAAAAATTTCTTTTAAAATATTTTCCACTAGCCAAAACGGCTAAATTTAGGAATGATATATCTTCTTTTGTGCAGAATGACACATAAACATTATATAATGCATGGGAAAGATATAAGGATCTCCTAAGGAGATGCCCACACCACGGATTACCTTTGTGGCTTCAAGTCCAAACTTTCTACAATGGTATGAATTCTCCAACTAGGTAAATGATTGATTCATTAGACGGTGGAACTTTGAACAACAAAATTCCTGAAGCGGCTTACGATTTTATTGAGGAGATGTCGTTGAACACCTATCAATGGCAAATTACAAGGGCTAAACCGTCAAAATCAGCCAGAGTTTTTAACATAGACGCAGTGACAATGTTGTCAACACAGATGGAGTTAATGAATAAAAAGCTTGATAATTTATGTTCTTCACATGTACATCCAATCATGCAATGCGAAGCAAGTGGGAATGTGGCGAATTCTGAGTACCCACCTTACCAACCAGGAGCAAAAATGAGCAGAAAAACTATATAGGTAACAATTCTAGATCTAATAATAATCCTTATAGTAACACTTACAATCCAGGTTGGAGAAACCACCTAAATTTTTTGTGGGGAGGACAAGGAAATCAAAGGCAGCAACCTCTTCCAAATTACCAAAACCAACCTTATCCACCAAAAAGAAGTCGAGTCTTGAAGAGATGCTGAAAAAGTTCATGGCATACACAGATGCCCGTCTCCAAAGAACTGATACAACACTTGATAAACAAGGAATATCGATCAAAGAAATCAAGAAACAAGTCGGGGAAATCATTAGGTCAGTGGGACAACTCACAAAGCTTGTTTTAGAACGTCAACAAGGACGTCTACCAAGTAACACAAAAATAAACCCAAAAGAACAGATACAAGCCATCACATCTCAAGAGGATACAAAGGTAGACAAGCCCACCTCAGTACAAGAAACCAAGGAAGAAACAGGTAAAATTGAGGTAGCACAAGAAAAAGCGATAATTAAAGAGTACCACCCTCGAATACCTTATCCCGAAGCATTGAAAAGAGATAATTCAGAGGAACAATTCAGTAAGTTTCTAAAACTTCTAAAGAAATTACACATTAACTTACCTCTTCTTGAAGCTCTTTTTCAGATGTCCGACTCAAGGAGATTTTTAAGACAGCTCTTAACAAACAAACGCAAAATAGATGAAGAGCACCATGTGGAACTTAACGCAAAATGCTCAGCAATGCTACAAAATTGACTACCGCAGAAATTAAAAGATCCAAGGAGTGTTACGATTCCATGTTTAATTGGTAGTTTAACTATTGATAATGCGTTAGCTGATTTAGGGGCAAGTATAAATGTCATGCCTTATACACTATTTAAACGACTAGGTCTAGGGAAGCCCAAACAAACTAGGATGAGTATCCAACTAGCTGATAAAACTGTTAGAATTCCTAGGGGCATTATTGAAGATGTTTTAGTAAAAATCGATAAATTCATCTTCCCAGTAGATTTTGTTGTTTTAGACATGGATGAGGAAAATTCAATCCTTTTAATTTTAGGAAGACCTTTTCTTGCAACTGCCAAGACTAAAATTGATGTTGCCACAGGAGAACTCATACTTCGTGTAGGAGATGAATCACCAATCTTCAAGCTCTCGATCGAGCCGTAACCACGTAAGATGAATGTAAGAAAGTCGTTTCAATAGATAATCAAATTATTCAACCTTCATTGCAGGAAACATCACAAAGCATCAAAACTGAGCCAACACAAAATCGTACGATCAACAATTTAGAAGAGCAGAAAATACAAACCAAAGAAAAATTGGATCCACACGAAATAAAACCTGAGGAACCACTAGAAGAGCTTATAGGGACATCAAATCACTTTAAAATAGAACATCAAGTGCTGTTAGATAAAGTCGATCCTTACATCAGTTCAACAGAACTGAAGAAACAGGAAGAAATACTCCTTTAGGTACGCGATGTTTTCCCACACGAAATAGTCGAGGTAAGCAATCCAATGTTCAGTAATTTCAAGGTAAACACTTCTCGACCTAAACTTTGTCACGAAAATAAAACTGTCAGTAAGAGGGAAAATATTCAAACTTTTAAGCCTCCCGAAAATTTCAAAGCTTAAGATAGTTTAGCTTAAGACTATAAACAAGCGCTTCTCAGGAGGCAACCCGAGCGCTAACACTTTTTATTTCTCAAAATTATTTTTCTTTTCTTTTTTTTTCTTTTCTCTCTCTCTCTCACAATTAAAGCAAAGATGTAGGTTTCGTGCCACACGGCCTTACACACGTGTGCCCATGGCCGTGTGGACCACTGTAACCACCACATCGACAAAGCAGAGCCGCAAGTCACCCAACCACCCCAACGCCACGGATCCAACCACCCACAAAGACGGCATCGACAAAAATAGCACGGTCATGCCTCAAAACCGTGCTAAGATACTAACTTATTTAGCACGGGCAGACTACGCCCGTGCATTCCAACCGTGCTCCTATACTGGCTTTTTAGGAACGGGCATGCAAACCAACAAAACGGGCGTGGAAGGACAACACACCCCACAACACGGCCGTGCGATATGACCGTGTGAATCGACACACCCTCGGTACGCAGGCGTGGGAATGTGCCAGATTTGAAATCCTATTTAAATTCCCATAGCCCAACCTCTTTGTCCCATCTTCTTTCTTATTCCTTCTTTCTCTTTTCTTTCAAATTTTTCTTCCTATTCATAGAAAAGATCCAAGACACTTGAGCAACACAAAGATCATGCCAAAGAAACGTAAGCATCATCTCCTCAGAGGAGACCTCAACATGAGTTCATGCCAGCAGCTTCACTTAATTGACATGCCAAGGGTCTCAAAACCTTTTCGGTTCTGTTTTTCTTTTCTCGCCTCCTTTATTTTCCTTATCTTTACTTATTTTTGCTTAAATTAATTTATTTCATATTAGTTCTTGGTTTTAGGCTTAAATTAATTTATTTCATATTAGTTCTTGGTTTTAGGTTCTAAAGGCTGCTTGGGAATCACGCACCACAGCCTTCGAGGTCACATCCACCTCGCAAACTATCCAACAATAAGGACTCTTTAGTCCGTTAGTATTTTCTTTTAATTTCAGTCTTCTTCTTAGTCTCCTTCATTTTATTTCATTAATCTTTATTTATATTATTAGTATAATATTATTACCCTAGATCTCTTGGCTATATCTTCACAGGCTACCCAATTTCTTCATCTAGCAAATTACGTTTCAGTAGCCACTCCACCGGGCCCATAGAGAACACCATCACTGCCACCAAAGATGCCAGGGATCATCCAAATTTTAGGGAGTATTACTTTCCCCAATTATCTTTTTGATTTGGCACATAAATTTCATTATCTATCTTTGTACATTGAGGACAATGTATATCTTAAGTGTGGGGGTAATAGTGCCTAACTTTTTGCATAATTCTTAAAACCCTGAAATTAGTCTTGATCTTAAGTATTTTTCTCATATTATTAATTAGGATGAAATTTCTAATGATTTATGATTTTTATTGATATGTTTTAGAATAAGTCTTAATTAATTGTGCATTGATAATTAAATTTGAAGAATACTAGAGAATCAAGCATGATAAGTCTACTTTCTAAAAATTAAAATTGATAGGTTGTTGAACCTAATTTGAGTATCACCTTAAAGTTCAAAATTTATAAGGATTGATGTCAAAACACCCATCATTTTTTGTGAGATTTTGAGCCTTATAGAGCATGTACCCTTTTTTGTCCTCACTTTAATTGATTATGAGTGTGTCAACTTTGAACTGTTATTCAAGAACTTGCCTCGTTTATACATGTCGAGACCACATTAATGATTTGATACACTGAGATGATAAAGGCACCTAGGTTTTAACCCGTTCACTACACTAAAAAGCCTACCCATACAAATCAACCCCTAGTGAACCCCATTGAATCCTAACAACCTTTTTATTGACTCAACAACTAATACTAACCCAAAATCCCTTTGTATTTGTTATCAACATTCCTTTGACTACCCCTTTATCGAGAATTGATTTGATCAATTACCGAATTAGGTTATTTCAATCACCAAAGTTCCTTCTATTATGTTTATTTTAGTTTGTTCTGAAAAAAAAATCCAAGTATATTCAATATTAGTAGTAAATAAAAGAGCTTAGAGCATTTAAAACTCCAATTGTTAAAAGAAAAAGCTCGTATTATAGTATTTTCAAAATTTGAATGATGAAAATACTCTTATAGATACTGTTAGCTTTTCATTCGATGTAAATATTAATATTTAGTTCATTATTTTTAGATTAGGTAATTAGTCAATTCAATCTCGATTATAACCTCTAATTCAGCATGTATCCACACTTTTAACCCTAGCCCCGTTACAACCTTGATTAAAGATCTTTTGATTTGTGTATCATCTCATATACAGTGGTGGAGATTTGATTTTCAAGCATGTCTATGGGATTAACTTTTCAGGTTTGACTTAGAGTGCTTATTCTTGAATCTTAAACACCTGTGAGTGATTTGAGTGAATCTTTTGTGAGGATGTTAGTCCTTGTTGATTTTGAATTAAAGGTAAGCACTTAGATAACGGGAGGCACCTATGTTTTCGTACTATAAAGGTATGGCTTATTGTAATTGAATCTTTAGGGTTTTTTTAGTTGAATTATCCATGTATAAAATATCTATGAATTATGATGAGACGTTGTCGATAGGAATTATGAATTATGGAAAGTTCGTTTTAATTAAAAGTTGAGAATTTTGCTTGAGGACAAGCAAAAGCTTAAGTGTAGTAGGGGTATTTGATAAACCGTAAAAGCAACATATTTTAACCCCATATTTGGTATGCTTTTGGATGATTTAGCCCTTGATTTATGTAAAAAGGTGCTTTTAATCCTTTCTTTTCATGTTTATACTCAGGAAAGCACCCGAGGATAAAAAGAACACAAAATGAGCTTAAAACGGAGTAATTGGGCCTTAGCAAGAAACCAACACAGCCTGGCCAAAAGCCTGCACGACCGTGTCTCGATGATTACCTAGAGCACGGCCCAACTCACGAGTTACACGGCCGTGCATCATCTCATTACCACACACGGACGTGCTTGGTGATCTACATGGTCGTGCCCAAATCGATAGAATCAAGGCACAACCCAACCCTATAATTACACGGGCGTGTGCCATGGACGTGCCCCTGCCGCGGGAATGAGTAATTTCACTCGAAATTGGATGCTTGAAGCCAAAGAAACATATTCTTAAGTCTACTCAACCACCCTAATAGTTATTCTACTTGAAGGAGATTCTTAGGAGCCAAGTGTAGCATCCCAAAGCCTATATAAACAACCCAAGGTAGACATTAAAGGAGAGCTTTTTGGCAGAGGCTTTTTGACGAAGCATTCATCTTTTAGGGAGTCACTTGAAGTTAGCCAGTTGATTCATCTTAAGAAGCCAGAACTCTATTCAAGGCGGAGGATCTCTCCTTCAATTCCTTTAGGGGGTTTTAAGAAGTTCTTATGTTTTGTTTATTCTTTACTCTTGAGATGTTTTCGTATTTAGTTATGAACTAAACCCCTCAGATGCCTGAAGGGGATGAAACCTATGATGGATTTTGTTATTTGATTTCTAAATTTATATGATAAGTACTTGGTTTGTTCTTAATTATGCTGCTTAATTTAATCTGATGTGCTTAGGTGGAGGAGGAATAGACCCCACCTAAGAGTAGGTCTAGCATAATTGAGCGGAGTTGATCGGGTGCCTAGAGATAGGGTTACGAGATTTTGTCGAATTAGAGTGAAACCTAATATGGGAATCCATTGATAGATTTACTGGTTCCTTATGGGGTTATTATAAGAGAACGAGAGTTCCACTAATTAACCTAAGGTTAGACGTTATTCCCTCGAGAGAGGGTTTAATATAGGTTAGTGAGTCTCACGGATCAAGCTAAGTAAAGAAATCATATGGTTTGTGGAATAAATAATAAGTGAAGTCATAGGTGAATTCTTCCCGAGGGTGTCATCTTTATCAACTGCATTTTTCGAAAGTCTTTCTCCCATTCATTCTTTTGTCTTTGCATTTAGTTTAAGTATTTCGTTAGTTTAATAATCCAATCACTCCATATTTTAGGCTAAATAATAGAAAAAAAGTGAGTAGTAGTACTTTTAGGTTCCCTTGGGTTCGATAAGATATTCTTGCCTGAGCTATACTATCTTTGCTCGATGGGTGCACTTGCCTCTATTGTTGTCACAATACCATCTGTGTTTGATCATTCTTTATAAATATTAAAACTCGACTGTTTGACACGATCAATGGGGTCGATCTAGTGAAAGAAACTGAAGAAAAAGTGAAAGTAATCTATGATGGTGTGAAAGCTGCTTCGGACCGACATAAGTCTTATGCGGATTTGAAAAGAAAAGGGAAATTGAGTCCAAGATTCATAGGACCGTATGAAATTACAGACAAAGTTGGGCCAATAGCTTACTGGTTGGCTTTGCTGGTAGAGTTGGAAAAGATTTATAATGTGTTCCATGTGTCAATGTTGCGACGGTATCGCTCTGATCCTTCACATGTGATTCCTTAGACAGAAATTGAGAGAAGACTGGACATGTCTTATGAAGAAGAGTCGATTAAGATCTTGGCTCGAGAAGTGAAATAGTTGAGGAATAAGAGCATAGACTTAGTGAAAGTGTTGTGGCAAAAACACTGTGTGGAAGAGGCTACGTGGGAAATAGAAAGAGTTATGAGAGAGCAACATCCACAACTCTTTACTGATAAGATTTTCGGGGGTGAAAATCTCTAAAGGAGGAGAGAATTATAACATCTCGATTTAGGGCCTAGTCAAAATAGTGGTGCGAGACTACAAATTCGAGGTGTATGTATGAGTTTTTGAGGTTTTTGTCATGTTTTCATGTTAGTGTGAAAGTTTCATGAAGCAATTTTGTTAAATTGTGGTTGAATTGTCTAAAAGGACTAAATTGAAAAAATTGAAAAATGTGAGATTCTAGATGCTATTTGTATGAAATTGCTTTGGATTATAAAATTGAGGTCCTTAAATAGTAATTTTTCCAAATTTTAATTTTTGGACAAAATTGGGCATGAATGGGTTAAAATTTGAAAGTTTGACAAAATAGGCATTTTGGTCATTTGTTAATTAAATGATTAAAAAGGGGGAAAAGATGACAAAATTCATTCATCTTCTTCTCCAAGCTGTCGAAATTTGAGGAAAGTCGGGCTCTTCAACTTTTCAAGCTAGCTAGTAAGTGTATTCTAGCTCCGTTTTTGATATTTTTCGTATTTTTGAAGTCCTAGTAACATGAGTAAGCTATTTTTAGCTATATGTTGAGCTAGGATGGATGTTCAAAAATGTACCCATGTATGACATGCATGTATTTTGGTGTTTTATGGAAGAATATGAAAGCTTGATGTAGTAGAAACATCTTTTGCTAAGTGATTTCCATGAAAAATGCATGTAGGGACTTGTTTGTGAAAGTCTTGAGTTTGGTCATAGATGTGTGATTTAGTGAGAATTGATGATTGCTTTAGTTGAGTAAATGATTTGGCTAGGCATGAAAGGCTAGAAAGTTGAATGAAAATCACTTTACGAGCCTTGGGGCAAAAGTGTAAATATGAGAAAGTTTAAGGGCAAAATGGTAATTTTGCTAAAGTATGAGATAATGGTCAATTTAGTCAATGTGTATATTGAATGAGTTGATTAATGATTATAGATTAAGAAATACGAAGCCCGAATCAAAACCGAGGTAAGAGCAAGGCGGTGGACTAAATTGCACGTCTCTATACTTTTGAGTGTCGAGGTAAGTTTAGCGTAATCAATGCATTTACACTTACACAATCTTAATGCTAGCTAGTGTGTAGCATGAATGAGAATGATTGAGAATGATTGAGAACCTATGTGGTTCAAGTGGAATGAATGTGGTAGATATCATGAATGAATGAATAAGTAGATATGTGGATGGATGTGTAGTGATAATATTTGTTGGTGGGCTAAATGTGACACCACCTTAATACTTAACAATAATGGGTTGTGTGTGATACCATAGTTAAGTATATTCTTTAGTGGGCTATGTGCAAAACCACTATGATTACCTCTTGGTACGCTAAGTGCGATACTACCCTAAAAATTGATTGTAGTGGGCTAAGTGCGAAACCACCGAGAAACTAGCTGGGTGAATTAGCTGTGTAGAAGTATTTTTGAGTAATTTAGCTGTGTGGTTTAGCTGTGTGGTTGTATTTTCGAGTAAATTAACTGTGTGGATGTATTATCAAGAAATAATGATGGGATATTGAGTGCAGGGGTGCATGTCGATGATTATGAGTATCTGACTCATGATGTGTTGGAAATGTGGTAAGGGATAGGAAGAGTAAGCATAATTGTGGATGTCAATTTATATGGTAGTATAGTGCTAATTTTTGTTTAACTTATACTAGAATGCTTAAATTATTTATGTGTAAGCTTACTAAGCTCAAAGCTTACTTCCTTTCTTTTCCCTTGTCTCATAGAAAAAAGGGTTGATTTGAGATACGTGGATCAAACGGAAGATCGCCCACACTATCAGCACACTCTGGTACATAAGACTCAGTGTTTTGTATATGGCATGTATAGGAGCTAGACAAGTTAGTGAACTTTGTTGTAATGGCTAAGATGTGTTGGCCTTTAGATGGATAATCTATTTTGTATAATGCCATGGTTGGTGGCTATCTTATTATATGAAAAGATGTAGTTAACCATGTGAGATTATGTTTTAATATGAGTTGTTTATGGATGAGTTGAATGAGTATATGTTGTATGAACTTAAGGGGTGAGAAGAGCTTAGCATATAACTTTGTTCTTGTCCATGTGGATAGACATACGGGCATGTGTCTAGGCCATGTGTGACACATGGCCAGCCCACGGGTGTGTGCCATGGTCGTGTCTCTTTGACAGTTTCATGTAGTGTAGGCTACAGGCTAGCCACACGGGCGTGTGCCTAGACTCTAGGCCATGTGTAGTTATTAGTGTTCACCATGGGTGATGAGCACGGGCGTGTTCCCTAGCCGTGGGGCAATGGCAGAATGCTTGGGTTTTCATGCACGGGTTGAGGGCATGGGCATGCGTGACCTCCATGGGCGTGTCTCACCTTACACGGGCGTGTAGTCCCTGTTTAGGTGGAGAAATTTTTTTAAAATCGTAGAATATTCTGATATATTCTCGAGAGCCCTCGTGTGTATGAGTGAGGTCTCGTATGTCAAGAATGAGGTTGTTGTCATGACTAAAGAAGAGTAGTTATGTTGAGCCTAAGTGGTGATCAAGTAATTTTAGTCCAATAATGCCTCGGGCCCGGTTTCGGCTGGAAATACGCGTAAGGGGTGTTACACCGAATGTGTATTGAGCATAGGGACTATACTTATAGTTTGATTTGATCGAGATTCAACGTCCAAAAGTCCCGTACGAACCCTAGGAATAGATAGGATACATATGTCATGACATAGGATTTTTGATATGTGTTATCGTGTAAGACCACGTTTAGGACGTTGGCATAGAATTGTGATTACGTGTAAGACCATGTTTGGGACATTGGCATCGTATTTGATTCGTGTAAGACCCTATCTGGGACAGTGGCATCGATATGTGATTACATGTAATACCACGTCTAGGACGTTTCCTACTATTCGCGTATCCTTTTTAATTCCAAACGGTTTAACGGGCAATGTGAAGTTAAGATCAAATGTGAAATTAAAGTAAAAGGGCTCAGGTATGTACTTGTATTATGTTGTGGAAATGAGGTAAATTGGTTACTTGAATTGATATTAAGCATGTGGATATAATTGATGATGGTGGAAAAAGTCTTAAAATTTATATAATGAATGATCGAGCCTAGAAACTAACTATCACCACGATTGAGGCAAGCGCACCTATCGAACATTAGTACAGTTTAGTGGCAAGACTGGATTGTCGAACCCAAGGGAACCAAAAGTCATAATACTAACTTTCTTCTTATTATTTAGCCTAAGAATTAAGAGAATTGTTGTTTAATCTAAAATTAACTAACTACTACACTAAAGATGCTAAGACACAGAGAAGGAATTGGGGAAATACTGGTAGGAAAACCAATTGATTAAGACAATACCCGAGAAAGAATCCACCTAGACTTCACTTGTTACCTAACTCTAAACCAGACGATTTATTCACTTGACTTGATCCGTAAGATTCCTTAATTTATATTAATACCTCTCTCGAGGACACTAACGTCTAACCCTAAGTCGATTAATTGAAATATCTTTCTAATTAAAACCCCTAGAATTGCATTAACTCGATATATGGACTCCTATATTAGGTTTGACCCTAATTCGACAGATTTTCGTCATCCTATCTCTAGGGTTGCGATCAACTCCGCTTAACTATGCTAGATCTACTCTTAAACAAGGAATATTCCTCCTCTGCCTAAGCTCATCAATACTTGAATCAATATCCTGAAATATCAAAGCAAGAATTAAGAACACATAGTTAAGAACAAATCAAGTATTTATCATATAGTTCTGAAAACAATAACAAGATCCATCTTAGGTTTCATCCCCCTCAAGTATTTAAAGGATTTAGTTCATAATCATAAAAGAATACATCTCAGAAGAAAAATAAGAAAATATAAAGAAAACCCTAAAACCCCCTGAAGGAATTGAAGGAGAGATCCTCAGTCTTGAGTGTGATTCCGGCTTCTGGGATGGATCAATTGGCTTTCTTCGAGTGAATCCTACAATTCGGCCTCTCTGGCTTGGCTCCTTGGCCTAGCTAAACGCCCCCTTGAAGGTTGGCCTCTAGGATGTTTAGATAGGCTTATGAAATGTCTTTCTTTGCTGTGGCAGGGACATGCCCGTGTGGCACGGCCGTGTGAATCGAATCTAGGCCATGGTCAAATCTACTAAAGAGGCACGCCCGTGTCTCTCAGTCCCAGGCCATGTTGATTTCATACTTTGGCCCATTTTCTCCGTTTTTAGCCCGTTTCTCATTCTTTTCATCCTCCAGTGCTCTCTGATAAACCTAAAAAGTAATATATTTTAATCCCACATTTAGTATGCTTTTGGATGAATTTATCCTCAATTTATGTAAAAAGGTGCTCTTAATCCTTTCTTTTCGTGTCTTATGCTCAGGAAAGCACCTAAGGATAAAAACAACGTAAAATGCGCTTAAAACGGACCAAATTGGGCCAACCCAAAAAATCGACACGGCCTGGACTTCAAGCTACACGCCCGTGCCTTGCCATTCACTTCACACGGCCATGCCACGATTTACACGGCCATGCCCCAATTGACAGACTCGAAGCACGGCCTGTGCCTTGATGTGCCTAATTCAACAGAATAGAGACACGGGCTAGAAGACGACTTACATGGGTGTGCCATGAAAGTGCCCCTGCCGCGGGAAAGAGCAATTTCACTCGGATTAGGATGCTTGGAGCCCAACAAATGCAATCCTAAGTCTACTTAAACACCTAGGAACTAATTATGCTTGAATTATGAGTATTTAGGAGCCAAGTAAAGCATTCCAAAAGTATATATAAACACCCCAAGGCGGTTATTCAAGGGCGTCAAGTTTTAGTAGAGTTTTCTGCCAGAGCTTTACTCATTTAGGGAATTAGTTGAAGACAGCCAGTTGATCCACCTCGAAGAGCCAGAATTCCACTCAAGACGGAGGATCTCTCATTCAATTCCTTCAGGGGGTTTTAGGGATTTCTAATGTTTTGTTTTATCTTTTCTCTTGAGATGTTTTCTTATTTAGTTATAAACTAAACCCTTCAGATACCTGAAGGAGATGAAACCTATGATGGATTTTTTTATTGTTCTCTGAATTTATATGATAAATACTTAGTTTGTTCTTAATTATGTTGCTTAATTTAATCTGATGTGCTTAGGTGGAGAAGGAATAGACCCTGCCTGGGAGTAGATCTAGCATAATTAAGCGGAGTTGATCGGGCGCCTAGAGATAGGGTTACGAGATTTTGTCAGATTAGGGTGAAACCTAATATGGGAATCCATTGATCGATTTACTACTTCCTTAGGGGGTTATTATAAGAGAATGAGAGTCCACTAATTAACCTAAGGTAAGACGTTATTCGCTTCGAGAGAAGGTTTAATATAGGTTAGGGAGTCTCACGGATCAAGCTAAGTAAAGGAATTATGTGGTTTAGGGATAAATAATGAGTGAAGTCATAGGTGGATTCTTCCTGAGGGTATCGTCTTTATCAACTGAGTTTTCCAAAGTCTTTTCCCAATTTATTCGTTTATCTTTGCATTTTAGTTTAAAGTATTTCATTAGTTTTAGATAAATCAACCAATCACTCCATATTTAAGGCAAAATAATAGAAAGAAAGTGAGTATTAGTACTTTTAGGTTCCTTGGGTTCGATAAGATATTCTTGCCTGAACTATACTACAGTTCAATAGGTGCACTTGCCTCTATCGTTGTCATAGTTAGTCTACAGGTTCGATCATTCTTTATAAATTTTAAAACTAGACTATTTTTCAGCGATCATGTTTTTGGTACCGTTGCCGGGGAACTCTAAAATATTAAGAAAGCTCTATTTCTATTACTTTAGCCATTATTTTTATTTTATTTTTACATTAAATTTTTATTTTTTACTAATTCTCTTTCTTTCGTTCTTAAACTTGCAAGGTACCTCTAGTTTATGACTAGAAGAAATCCGAAAGGACCATTAGAATATGAAAGTGACATTAAAGCTACAGCTCGCAGAAATTGCAAAGAAACTAGACGAGCTCTAGACTATCAAATAAAAGAACAACAAAGATCCAATCCTACTGAAGGGATGGCCAAAAATAATCCACTTGATGCGCAAGAACAGAATGCTCCGTGTACTATGTATGATTATGCTAAACCTAATTTGACAAGAGCAGAATCTAGTATTTTTAGGCCCACTATAGCTGCTAATAATTTTGAATTAAAGCCTAACACAATACAAATGATTCAACAATTCGATCAATTTGATGGTTTGCAGGATGAGGATCCAAACACTCATATATCTAATTTTTTAGAATTCTGTGATACCTTCAAAATAAATGGCGTTTCTGACGATGCCATATGTCTTCGGTTATTTCCTTTTCAGTAAGGAACAAAGCAAAGCAGTGGTTGAACTCGTTACCACGAGGGTCAATCACCACATGGGATCAAATGACCGAAAAGTTTCTTTTAAAATATTTTCCACCAGCCAAAATGGCTAAATTTAAGAATGATATATCTTCTTTTGTGCAGAATGACGTAGAAACATTATATGATGCATGGGAAAGATATAAGGATCTCCTAAGTAGATGCCCACACCACGGATTACCTTTGTGGCTTCAAGTCCAAACTTTCTACAATGGTGTGAATTCTCCAACTAGGCAAATGATTGATTCATCAGCCGGTGGAACTCTAAATAATAAAACTCCTGAAGCGGCTTACGATTTTATTGAAGAGATGTCGTTGAACACCTATCAATGGCAAATTACAAGGGCTGAACCGACAAAATTAGCCGAAGTTTTTAACATAGACGCAATGACAATGTTTTCAAGACAAATAGAGTTAATGAATAAAAAGCTTGATAATTTATGTTCTTCATAGGTACATCCAGTCATGCAATGTGAAGCAAGTGGGAATGTGGCGAATTCTGAGTACCCACCTTACCAACCAGAAGTAGAAAACGAGCAGACAAACTATATACGTAACAATTTCAGATCTAATAATAATCCTTATAGTAACACTTACAATCCAGGTTGGAGAAACCACCCAAAATTTCATGGGGAGGACAAGGAAATCAAGGGCAGCAACCTCTTCCAATTTACCAAAATCAACCTTATCCACCGGAAAAGAAGTCGAGTCTTGAAGAGATGCTGAAAAAGTTCATGGCATACACAGATGCCCATCTCCAAAGAACTGATACAACACTTGATAAACAAGGAATATTGATCAAAGAAATCAAGAAACAAGTCGGGAAATCATTAGGTCAAGGGACAACTCACAAAGCTTGTTTTAAAACGTCAACAAGGACGCCTACCAAGTAACACGTAAATAAACCCAAAAGAATGAGATACAAGCCATCACATCTCAAGAGGATACAAAGGTAGACAAGCCCACCTCAGTACAAGAAACCAAGGAAGAAACAGGTAAAATTGAGGTAGCATAAGAAAAAGCGGTAATTAAAGAGTACCACCCTCGAATACCTTATCCCGAAGCATTGAAAAGAGATGGTTCAGAGGAACAATTTGGTAAGTTTCTAAAACTTATAAAGAAATTACATATTAACTTACCTCTTCTTGAAGCTCTTTTTCAGATGCCCGACTCAAGGAGATTTTTAAGACAGCTCTTAACAAACAAACGCAAAATAGATGAAGAGCAACATGTGGAACTTAACGCAACATGCTCAGCAATGCTACAAAACCGACTACCGCATAAATTAAAAGATCCAGGGAGTTTTACGATTCCATGTTTAATTGGTAGTTTAACTATTGATAATGCGTTAGCTGATTTAGGGGCAAGTATAAATGTCATGCCTTATACACTATTTAAACGACTAGGTCTAGGGAAGCCCAAATAAACTAGGATGAGTATCCAACTAGTCGATAAAATCATTAGAATTCCTAAGGGCATTATCGAAAACGTTTTAGTAAAAATCAATAAATTCACTTCCCAAGAGATTTTGTTGTTTTGGACATGGATGAGGAAAATTCAATCCTTTAATTTTAGGAAGACCTTTTCTTGCAATCGCCAAGACTAAAATTGATGTTGCCACAGAGAACTCATACTGTGTAGGAGATGAATCACCAATCTTCAAGCTCTCGATCGAGCCGTAACAATGTAAGATGAAGGTAAGAAAGTCGTTTCAATATATAATCAAATTATTCAACCTTCATCGCAGGAAACGTCACAAAGCATCAAAATTGAGCCAACACAAAATCGTACGATCAACAATTTAGAAGAGCAGAAGATACACACCGAAGAAAAATTGGATCCACATGAAATAAAACCTGAGGAACCACCAGAAGAGCTCATAGGGACATCAAATCACTTTAAAATAGAAGATCAAGTCCTATTAGATAAAGCCGATCCTTACATTAGTTCAACAGAACTGAAGAAACAGGAAGAAATACTCCTTCAGATACGCGATGTTTTCCCACACGAAATAGTCGAGGTAAGCAATCCAATGTTCAGCAATTTCAAGATAAACACTTCTCGACCTAAACTTTGTCACAAAAATAAAACTATCAGTAAGAGGGAAAATATTCAAACCTTTAATTCTCCCTAAATTTTCAAAGCCTAAGACAGTCTAGTTTAAGACTATAAACAAGCGCTTCTCGTGAGGCAACCCGAGTGCTAACACTTTTTATTTCTCAAAATTATTTTTCTTTTCTTTTCTCACTTCTCTCTCCACAATTAAAGCAAATATGCAGGTTTCTAGGCCACACGGCCTTACACATGACCATGCCCGTGGCCGTGTAGACCACCAGAACTACCACACTAACAGAGTAGAGCTGTGCAAGTCAGTCCAACCACCCCCCAACGTCACGGATCCAACCACCCACAGCACGAGCACCGATAAAAATAGCACGGCCGTGCCTCATAGCTGTGCTAAGATACTGATTTATTTAGTACGGGCAGACCATGCCCGTGCATTCCAACCGTGCTCCTATATTGGCTTTTTAGGAACGGGCGTGCAAACCAACAAACGGGTGTGGGAGGACAACACACCCCACAACACGGCCATGCGATACGGCCATGTGAATTGACACACCCTCTGTACAAGGGCGTGGGAACATGCCAGATTTGAAATCCTATTTAAATCCCCACAACCCATCCTCTTTGTCCCATCTTCTTTTTTATTCATTCTTTCTCTTTTCTTTCAAAATTTTCTTCCTATTCATAGAAAAAATCCAAGACACTTGAGCAAAACAAAGATCATGCCGAAGAAACGTAAGCATCATCTCCTTAGAGGAGACCTCAACATGAGTTCATGCCGACAGCTTTACTTAATTGACAGGCCAAGGGTCTCAGAAACCTTTCGGTTCTATTTTTCTTTTCTCGTCTCCTTTATTTTCCTTATCTATACTTTTTTCCTGCTTAATTTAATTTATTTCATATTAGTTTCTTGGTTTTAGGTTCTAAAGGCTGCTAGGGAATCACACACCACAGCCTTTGAGGTCACACCCACTTCGCAAACCATCCAACAATAAGGACTCCTTTGTCCATTAGTCTTTTCTTTCAATTTCAGTTTTCTTTTTATTTCCTTAATCTTTAAATTTATTATTAGTATATTATTATTATTTCTCTAGATCTCTTGGCTATATCTTCACAGGCTACCCAATTTCTTCATCTAGCAAATTGCTTCTCGGTAGCCACTCCACCAGGCCTATAGAAAACACCATCACCGCCACCAAAGACGCCAGGGATCATCCAGATTTCAGGGAGTATCACTTTCCCCACTTCTCTTTTTGATTTGGCACATAAATTTCATTATCTATCTTTGTACATTGAGGGCAATGTACATCTTAAGTGTGGGGGTAATAGTGCATAACTTTTTGTATAATTCTCAAAACCCTGAAATTAGTCTTGATCTTAAGTATTTTTCTCATATTATTAATTAGGGTGAAATTTCTAATGATTTATGATTTTTATTGATATGTTTTAGAGTAAGTCATAGTTAATTGTGCATTGATGATTAAATTTGAAGGATACTAGAGAATCGAGCATGATAAGTCTACTTTCTAAAATTAAAAAAATTGATGGGTCGTTGAACTGAATTTGAGTATCACCTTGAAGTTCAAAATTTATAAGGACTGATGTCAAAATGCCCATAATTTTTGTGAGATTTTGAGCCTTGTAGAGTATATATATTCTTTTTCGTGCTCACTTTATTGATTATGAGTTTGTCAACTTTGAACTGTTATTCTAGAACTTGCCTCGTTTATACATGTTGAGACCACATTAATGATTTGATATACTGAGATGATAAAGGCACCTAGGTTTTAACTCGATTCACTCCGCTAAAAAGCCTACCCATACAAATTAACCCCTAGTGAACCCGTTGAATCCTAACAACCTTTTATTGACTCACCCACTAATATTAACCCAAAATCCCTTTGTATTTGTTATCAACATTCCTTTGACTACCCTCTCGTCGAGAATTGATTTGATCAATTACCGAATTAGGTTATTTCAATTATCAAAGTTCCTTCTATTATGTTTGTTTTAGTTTGTTCTTAAAAAAAAAATCCAAGTTTATTCAAGATTAGTAGTATACAAAAGAGCTTAGAGCATTTAAACTCCAATTGTTGAAAAAGCTCGTATGAAATTATTATCAAAATACTCCTTATTATAGAGTAATTATCAATAGTGATTTTATTTGTTTTCATTCGAAGTTAGTATTCATATTTAGTTCAGTGTTTCTAGTTAGACAATTTGTCAAGTCAGTCTCAATTCTAACCTTCTAATTCAGCCTTTATCCACACCTTTTAACCCAAGCCCCGTTCCAACCCTGATTAAAGACCTTTTGATTTGTGTATCATCTCATATACAGTGGTGGAGATTTGACTTTCACGCAAGTCTATGGGATTAACTTTTCATGTTCGATTTAGAGTGCTTATTCTTGAACCTTAAACACCTTTGAGTGATTTGAGTGAATCTTTAGTGAGGATGTCAGTCTTTGTCGATTTTGAATTAAAAGTAATTACTTAGATAAGGGGAGACACCTATGTTTTCGTACTACAAAGGTATGACTTATCGTAATTGAATCTTTAGGACTCTTTGAGTTGAATTATCCATGTATAAATTATCTATGAATTATGATGAGGCATTTTCAATAGGAATTATGAATTATGGGAAGTTTGTTTTAATTATAAGTTGAGAATTTTGCTTGAGGACAAGCAAAAGCTTAAGTGTGGGGGTATTTGATAAACCATAAAAGTAACATATTTTAATCCAACATCCAGTATGCTTTTGGATGAATTTATCCTCGATTTATGTAAAAAGGTGCTCTTAATCCTTTCTTTTCGTGTCTTATGCTCAGGAAAGCACCTAAGGATAAAAACAACGTAAAATGGGCTTAAAAGGACCAAATTGGGCCAACCCAACAAATTGACACGGCCTGGACTTCAAGCTACACGGCCGTGCCTTTCCATTCACTTCACACGGCTATGCCACGATTTACACGGCCATGCCCTAAATGAAAGACTCAAAGCACGGGCTGTACCTTGACGTGCAGATCGTGCCACAACCGTGCCTAATTCAACAGAATAGAGACACGGGTTAGAAGATGACTTACACGGGCGTGCCATGACCGTGCCCCTGCTGTAGGAAAGAGCAATTTCACTCGGATTAGGATAATTGGAGCCCAAGAAATGCAATCCTAAGTCTACTTAAACACCCAGGAATGAATTATGCTTGAATTATGAGTATTTAGGAGCCAAGTAAAGCATCCAAAAAGTATATATAAACACCCCAAGGTGGCTATTCAAGGGCGTCAAGTTTTAGCAGAGTTTTCTGCCAGAGCTTTACTTATTTAGGGAATTACTCAAAGATAGCCAGTTGATCCATCTCGAAGAGCCAGAATTCTACTCAAGACGGAGGATCTCTCCTTCAATTCCTTCAGAGGGTTTTAGGGATTTCTAATCTTTTGTTTTATCTTTTCTCTTGAGATGTTTTCTTATTTAGTTATGAACTAAACCCTTCAGACACCTGAAGGGGATGAAACCTATGACAGATTTTGTTATTGTTCTCTGAATTTATATGATAAATACTTAGTTTGTTCTTAATTATGTTGCTTAATTTAATCTGATGTGCTTAAGTGGAGGAGGAATAGACCCTACCTGAGAGTAGATCTAGCATAATTAAGCGGAGTTGATCGGGAGCCTAAAGATAGGGTTACGAGATTTTGTCGAATTAGGGTGAAACCTAATATAGGAATCCATTGATTGATTTACTGCTTCCTTAGGGGGTTATTATAAGAGAATGGGAGTTCCACTAATTAACCTAAGGTTAGACATTATTCGCTTTGAGAGAAGGTTTAATATAGGTTAGGGAGTCTCACGGATCAAGCTAAGTAAAGAAATCATATGATTTAGGGATAAATAATGAGTGAAGTCATAGGTCGATTCTTACTAAGGGTATCGTCTTTATCAACTGAGTTTTCCAAAGCCTTTTCCCAATTTATTCATTTATCTTTGCATTTTAGTTTAAAGTATTTCATTAGTTTTAGATAAATCAACCAATCACTCCATATTTCAAGCTAAATAATAGAAAGAAAGTGAGTAGTAGTACTGTTAGGTTCCTTGGGTTCGATAAGATATTCTTGCCTTAACTATACTACTATTCGATAGGTGAACTTGCCTCTATCATTGTCATAGTTAGTCTACAGGTTCGATCATTCTTTATAAATTTTAAAACTAGACTGTTTTGCAGCGATCACTCTCCTAAGTATAAAACATGAAATTAAAGGATTAGGAGCACCAAATTCCACAATTCAAGGAATAAATCATCCAAAAGTATGCTAAATGTGGGATTAAAATATGAACATATTACGATTTATCAATACTCCCACACTTAAGCATTTGCTTGTCCTTAAGCAAAATTCTCAACTCACAATTAAAACTAACTTCCCTCGATTCATAATTCTTATCAACGATGCCTCATCATAATTCATAGATAATTTATACATGGATAATTTAACTAAAAGAGTCCTGAAGATTTAAACAATCAAAGTCACAAGTCTGTAGTCTGAAAAATATAGGTGTTTCCCCTTATCTAAATAATTACCTTTAATTCAAAATCGACCAGAGTCGACATCCTCACTAAAGATTCACTCAAATCACTCAAAGTGTTTAAGGTTAAAAATTAAGCTCTCAAAAGTCGAACATGAAAAGTTAATCCCATAAGCTTACCTGAAAATCAAATCTCCACCACTATAAAATGAAATGATACACAAATCAAAAGGTCTTTAAAAAAATGATTGTAACGGGGCTTAGGTTAAAAGTGTGGATAAAGGCTAAATTAAGGGGTTAAAATCGAGATTGAATTGACAATTTACCTAAATAAAAAAAATGAAACTAATCCTAAATAATTACATCAATTGAAAACTTGAAACTAATAATACAACCTTCTTCTTTAAGATGTGGAATTTAAACGTATAAGCTCACTTAATTATAGGACTAATAATGAATATGCTTCATTTTTTTTTAAGAACAAATCAAGTAAATACAAAATATAAGATGGATTTAACTATTGAAATAAAATAATTAGGCAACTGATCAAATTAAATCTTGATAGAAGGGTAGTCAAGGGAAATGGTGATAACAAATACAAGATGGGTTTTAGGTTAATATTAGTGGGTGAATCAATAAAAGGGTTGTTAGGACCAAAGAGGTTCACTAGGGGTTAATTGTGAGGGTAGGCTTTTAGTGGAGTGAGTGAGTTAAATCCTAAGTGCCTTTATCATCTCTATATATCAAATCAATGATGTGGTCTTGACTTGTATAATTGAAGCAAGTTCTAGAATAACAAATCAATGTTGAAACACTCATAATCAATAAAGTGAGCACGAAAAAAATATATGCTCTAAAAGGATAAAAAACTCACAAAAGTTATGGTTTTTGATGACAACCTTGCAAATTTCAAACTTCAAGGTAATATTCAAATTTAGGTCAACAACCTAGCAAATTCTGAAAAATAGACTTATCATGCTTGATTCTCAAGTATCTTAAAGTTTAAATCATCAATGCACAATTAACTATGACTTAATCTAAAACATATCAATAAAAATCATAAATCAACAGAAGTTTCATTCTAATTAGTGATATGAGAAAATTACTTAAGAATAAGGCATAATTCAGGGATTTTCAAATAATACTATAGTTGACCCCCCACACTTAAGATGTACATTTTCTTCAATGTACAAAGATAGATAAACTGACAATATAGTGATAAAATCAAAAGATAGGGAGAGAAGTGAAACTTCCTGAATTTTGGATGGAGTTAATGAAGAGAAACTGGATAGGATTGAGTAGAAGTGAACGTGGGGAGCACCTCGAGCCGTTTGAAATTGAATCCTCAAAGCAGCCGGTCTGATCTTATTGTATCCTAAGCTAAATGGCATGAAGATTATGAAGAAAATAATAAAGAACGTAAAAATAAAAATAAGAATAGAAATAAAAATAATGAAAATAAAAGGACTCAAAGGTTTCTCATCATCAGAGTGATCTCAAGGTGGTGGTGGCATCGATATGTGAAAAAGAACTAATAATATCAATCATGGCCGCCTAGCACGGCCGTGTGGATTTATCTCAGCTCGTGTTCTTTAGGCAGTTTCGACCACGGTCGCGTCACACGGCCGTGGCGTTTAATCGGAGCCCGCGTCTTGAGGAAAATTTTTGTCTTGTTTCTACACGATCTCTGCCACACCCATATACCTATTCGTGTTGTCCACACGGCCATAGCCACGCTTGTGTGGAGAGAGAAACATGCGCTTTATTAAATTGGTTAGTTTGTAGTTAGGTGTTAAAAATCAAAAATATGAAATTAGTGAAGTTAGTACTCAAGTTTCCTCCCGAGAAGCGCTCGTTTAAAGTCTTAAGCTAGACTTACCTCTCATTCACATAATCATGGTGGTTTGAGGAGGTGAAAATCCTTTCTCATGCTATCAATTCGGTTATCGATATATAGTTTAAGTCGAGTGGTGTTAACCTTAAAAGTGTCGAATATGGGATTACTTACCTAAACTATTTCGTATGGGAAGATATTCAGTACCGTGAAAAGGATTTCTTCGTTCGTTTTAAGCTCTGAACTGGCGATTCGAGGGTTTTTCTTATCCAACAATACTTGATTTCCTATTTTGAAGTGATTTGCTATTCCTATAAGCTTGTCTGAAGATTCCCTCGGCTTTTCTTCGTGTGGCTTTGATTCCTCCTTAAAATGTGCCTTCCACTCATTTACTTCATCAATCTGAAGCCTTCGTTCCTCATAAATTTCTTCTTTATTGGCACGAGGTCTATGATCTGGCTCAGTTGTGTAATTTCGTGGTGTTTCCTATAAGGAAGGTTGAACCATTTGGTTATTAATTGAATTTACGTTCTCACCTTTATCGCTTGATGTCCTAGACGAGTCAAGAGCTTGCAGTGATTGTTTCGTCACCTACACGAAGTGTGAGTTCACCTGGATCTTTTTATTTTTGTGGTAGTCTGTTTTGCAACATTGCTGAGCACGCTGTGTTTAGTTCCACATGAGATTCCTCATCTAACTTCCACTTATTTGTTAAAAGCTCTTTTAAAAATTTCCTTGAATTTGGAATTTGCAAAAAGAGCTTCAAGAAATGATAAGTTAATATGTAATTTCTTTAAAAGTTTAAGAACTTACCAAACTGTTCATCTGTATTGTCTTTCTTAATCTCATTGGGGTATGGTATTCGAGGTTAGTATTCTTTAATTACCAGTTTTGGTTTTTCTTGGCTTACCTCAACCTTACCTTCGCCTACCACAGGTTCTTGCCTCAGGTTTGGTTCGTCTAACCCTTCACTGTCATGACCTGTTATGGCTTGAAGTTGCTCTTTTGGGTTAGTTTCAGTGTTGCTTGGCAAGCTACTTTGTGGTCGTTCGTAGATTAGCTTAGCAAGTTGCCCTAACTGGTTCTCGATCCCTTGAATCGATGCTTTTTAATTTTTAAGTGTTGTTTCGGTATTTTGGAAACGTGTTTCCGACACCTCTATGAATTTTTTTAGCATCTCCTCAAGGTTCGGCTTCTTCTCTTGTGGGTAGGGTTGCTGTTGAAAGCCTAGGAGGGGTTGTCGTCTTAGATTTCCTTGGCCACCCCACGAAAAATTTGGATGGTTCCTCCAACCTACATTGTAAGTGTTACTATAGGGATTACTTTGAGGTCGAGGATTATAAACCATATAATTTATCTGCTCGTTTTCCATGTCATATCCGCAGGGTGGGTACTCATGATTTGCCATACCTATACTTGTTTCACACTGCATTATCGGATGTACCTATGAAGAACACAAACCACCAATCTTTTTATTTAACATCTCTACCTGGTTTGATAGCATGATTATTGCATCGAGGTTGAAAACACTGGCTACTTTTGTTAGCCTTGTCCTTGTGACTTGCCACTGATAGTTGTTTAGTGACATCTCTTCTATAAACTCATAGGCCACCTTAGGAGTTTTAATCGATTAATTGCCTAGTCGAGGGGTTCACACCATTGTAAAAAGTTTGGACCTATAGCCACAAGGGTAATCCATGGTGTGGGCACCTTCTCAATAGATCTTTGTATCTCTCCCATGCATCGTATAGTGTTTCTAAATCCATCTGCACAAAAGAAGAGATATCATTCCTTAATTTGTCTGTTTTGGCCGGCAAAAAATATTTTAATAAAAATTTTTCGGTCATTTGTTCCCATGTAGTGATTGATCCTCGTGGAAGAGAATTCATCCACTGTTTAGGTTTATTCCTCAAAGAAAAGGGAAATAACTGAAGACGGATGACATCATCAGAAATGCCATTTATTTTGAAAGTATCGTAAAATTCTAGGAAATTCGCCAAGTGATTATTTGGATATTCATCCTGCAAACCATCAAACCGAACAAATTGCTATATCATCTGAATTGTGTTAGGTTTCAGTTCAAAATTATTTGCAGCAATAACAGGTCTAACAATACTTGACTCAGTTCCTGTTAAATTAGGTTTAGCATAATCATCCATAGTTCGAGGAGCATGATTTTCGGCCACCTCCTGAGGTAGAGAATTATTCTCAGCCATCTCTTCGGTAGTATTAATTTCGTTCTCTTGCTCTTTTTCTATTTAATTTAAGCTTCGCCTTATTTCTCTACGATTTTTTCGAACAGTACGCTTCAATATCACCGTCGTAAATTAAGGGTCCTGTCGGGTTCCTTCTAGTCATAAACTAGATGTACCTGCTAGGAATAGATAAAAAGAAAAAGAAAATTAGAAAAGTAAAAATAAAATTTAATTGCAAAAACAAAATATAGCTAAAGTAATAAAAATTGAGCGTTCTTAATATTTCAGTTCCCCGGCAACGGCGCCAAAAACTTGATGGTGGTGGAAAAAATCTTAAAATTTATATAATGAATGATTGAGCCTAGAAACCAACTACCACCACGATTGAGGCAAGCGCACCTATCGAACAGTAGTATAGTTTAGTGGCAAGACCGGATTGTCGAACCCAAGGGAACCAAAAGTACTAATACTAACTTTTTTCTTATTATTTAGCCTAAAAATTAAGAGAATTGTTGTTTAATCTAAAATTAACTAACTACTAAGCTAAAGATGCTAAGACACAGAGAAGGAATTGGGGAAATACTTGTAGGAAAACCAATTGATTAAGACAATACCCGAGGAAGAATCCACCTAGACTTCACTTGTTACCTAACTCTGAACCAGACGATTTATTCACTTGACTTGATCCGTAAGATTCCCTAATTTATATGAGGCTACTAACGTCTAACCCTAGGTTGATTAATTGAAATATCTTTCTAATTAAAACCCCTAAAATTACATTAACTCAATCTATGGACTCCTATATTAGGTTTGACCCTATTCCGGTAGATTTTCGTCATCCTATCTCTAGGGTTGCTGTAACAGCCCGATTTAGGGCCTAGTCAGAATAGTGGTGTGAGGCCACTAATCCGAGGTGAATTTATGAGTTTTTAAGGTTTATGTCATGTTTGCATGCTAGTGTGAAAGTTTCATGAAGCAATTTGTTATATTGAGGTTGAATGGTCCAAAAGGACTAAATTGCAAAAGTTGAAAAAAATATGAGTTTCTAGAAGCTTTTTGTATGAGATAGCTTTAGAATATCAATTATAAGTCCTTAAGTAGCAATTTTCCCAAATTATAATTTTTGGACAAAATTGGACATGAGTTAGTAAAATAGAAATTTTTAAAGAGAAGGGCATTTTAGTCATTTGTCTAATAAATGATTAAAATAGGAAAAAGATGATAAAACTCTGTTCATCTTCTTCCTCACATTGCCGAAAATTTGGAAACTCCATAGCTAGGGTTCTTCATTTTTTCAAGCTTGCTAATCAAGAAAAATGAAGCTCGGGTCAAAATCGAGGCAAGAATAAAGTCGAAGACTAAATTGCTATCTATATACATTTTGTATATTAAAGGAAGTTTGTATGATTTCTAAGCTTTATGATTTTATCATTGAATTGCTTAGTATAATGTACACTATTTTCACGGAATGTTTAATGTTATGTTAAACAAAGAAATGAATGAGATTAGGTATGAGCAAGTCCCGATTGAAGATGAATTTCCCAGGATACTCCATTTACCACATGAGATAAGAAAGTCCATATAAGACCAAGCCAAGGCATGGCACCGACAATCAAGCAAGTTATCATGTAAGTCTAAGGCAAGCTTGGCATTGAATAGATATCATGTATGTCCAAGGTAAGCTTGGCATTGAATGGATATCATGTAAGTCCAAGGCAACCTTGGCATTGAATAGATATCATGTAAGTCCAAGGCAAGCTTGACATGAAACAAATATCATGTAAGTCCAAGGCAAGCTTGGCATTGAACATATATCATGTAAGTCCAAGGCAAGCTTGGCATTAAAAAGCTATCAAGAGAGAGAAATCCCATGTAAGTCCAAGCCAAGGCATGGCATTGGTGAGAACAAGAAAGACTTCATATAAGTCCATGTCAAAGACATGGCCTTGAAACCAAGATGAGATATTTCATGTAAGACAGTATCTAGGATATGGCTTTGGCCTCAAGATATGAGGGATGAGATTTAGTATTCTCAGTTATTTGCAGAAATTCATCGGGCAAATGAGTAAAGTTAAAATTAGATGACAAGAAAGATAAGTAACCAAAGCTATTATCAAGTTAGAAATGAGTATTATTTATGTTATGAATGATGAAGGAAATATTATGATTATCATGTTAAAGTATACTGATCAATGTGATCAAGTGACACAGGTACCTTATTTATCCCACGGGAATGAGACTAGTAAGTATCATGTGATATGTAAGAATCAGTATGAGTAAGTAAGCTTTATAGCTGAAATCTATGATACCATTGTTTATGTCAAATGGTTTTTATTAATCAAGTATGTTGCTATGTGCATTATATGCACACTTACTAAGCTAAATGCTTATGTCTTTTATTATTTCTTTCTATGTAGTTCCGCCAAGCCAATCTCTTAGATCATCATCATCGGAGTTTGGAGCACACTATCAATCGTTATTTTGGTATAGCCAAGTTATTTTAGTAAGTATGGCATGTATAGGAAGCATTTCATTTTGAGAATATGTTCTAAGAAGAGCCAAAGTGTTGGCTATTAAGTTTATTATTCTTTTGTATATGGTTAAGTGATTGGCCAAAATTGACTAAGTATGTATGTTTATTGAGATCAATGAAGCATGTAGTGATGTTTATGGAAAATGTATTGAATTGAGCATGAGTTTGGTCTTGATTTTAGGGTGGTAATTGGCTTGGTAAATAGCCTCTGAAAAGACATACAGTTAGACACACAAGGCAGTGTGTCTAGGCAAAGGCTTACCTCGCACCTTATTGTTTTAAGTCAGAATAGGCCATGGGAAAATCCCACGGTCGATTGTTTAGGTTGTGTGTGATACACGGTCAGAACATGGGCGTGTGCCCCAAACAGTGTGAAGAACTTAGTAAATCAAGGTATAGCACACGATTTACATCTACGGGCGTGTCAAGGCAGTGTGTAATTAGTTAGTGTCGACCACGGGTGAAAGACACGTGCATGTGTTAGTGGTACACGGGCGTGTCCCAAGTCACATGGGCGTGTGACCCCTGTTTTAAGGAAATGTCTTCATTTGAGTTCTAATAGTTTCTAGATACGTGTTTAAGGCCTCGTAGGTCTATGAAATGTATGATTAGACTATGAAAGAGAAGTTTTTAATTTGGAACAAAATTTTATAGTCCGTAAGTACATGTTTTAGTGAGTTCAAGCATGATAATGTCTCCTATCCCGTCTGAGCATTGGACTCGGGTATGGGGTGTTACATTTAGTGGTATCAGAGCTACAATTTAGTCAGTTATAGGACTAACATAGCACGAGCACGAGTCTAGCTATACATGCCATACGTAAAAATGTTTTTATAATGATAGTGTGACGACTCCTGATGACTTAAATTATGTTTATACATATTATAAATGGATCCCGAAAGAACTGGGGCAGATGATGTAGAAAGTAATGCACTGGCTCCTGCTAAAGGGACGGTGCCTAATGAGAATGAGAATAGACCCACTATGGTGAGTCAAGGAGGAGGAGAAGAGGCTAGAGAGGCCTTCCTCCATATGATGAATACGTGGTACACAGAATTTGTTCGTACGAATCCAAATGTACAACCCTCTCCATCCCCACTGTTCCACAACCTATCCCTGCACTCCCTCAAGTAGTAGAGGTGGTAAGAGGAGACAAACCTCCAATTGATAAGATCAAGAAACATAGGGCAGAAGAATTCTGGGCTAGAAAAGATGATGATCCAGAAAAGGCTGAGTTCTGGATAGAAAATACTATCAGGGTATTTAATGAGTTGTCATGCACACCTGAGGAATGTATAAAGTGTGTAGTTTCTCTTTTAAGAGATACTTCCTATCAATGGTGGAACACCCTTGTGTCTGTAGTATCAAGGGAAAAGGTCACATAGGAATTTTTCCAAGAAGAGTTCAAGAAAAAGTATATCAGTCAAAGATTGGTGAACCAGAAAAGGAAGGAATTCCTAGAACTGAAATAAGGCAAGATGTCAGTGACTGATTATGAGCGAGAGTTTGTGCGACTCAGCAAATATGCTCAAGAATATGTGTCCACTAAAGCCACAATGAGTAAGAGGTTTGAAGATGGACTAAATGATGATATCAAGTTATTTGTTACTGTCATCGATTTAAAAGAATTTATCGTGTTAGTAGAAAGGGCTTGTAAGGCCGAAGAATTAATAAAAGAGAATAGAAAATCTGAAATGGAGTCTTGTGACTCTAGAAAGAAATAGTGGAATAAGTCATTCCAATCTTCATCCAAGAAGTCAAGAGATTTCCCTACCTGGTTGGCTACTTCCACTGGGTTGTCAAAGAAGGACAAGAGTAAGAAAAAATTAGGGAATAAAGCACAGACTACTTTAGTTGCTAGTGTGGGGAGCGTTCGTTCTGATAGACATGAATGCCCACAGTGTAGCAGATGCCATCTCGGTGAATGTCAAGCGCATGAAAATGCTTGTTTCAGATGTGGTTCCCATGATCACTTTATAAAATATTATCCTAAGATGACGAAAGAAGAGTGAACTCAAAACCTGAGATCTAGGGGTATGGTCAAAGGCAGACCGTAGAGAAACCCAGGGAGTGGGGCAAGTGGAAGAGGTAACCTAGAGAGCAGACTACGAAACCCGAGGGTAGGGCACGTACTAGGACTTATGCCATTCACGCTCGCGAAAAGGCATCTTCTCATGATGTTATTACGGGTACCTTTTCTCTTTATGATATCAAAGTTATTGCTTTAATAGATCCCGGATCCACACACTCTTATATTTCTATGAAACTAGTATCCAGTATGAATATGCCTATAGAGTCTACAGAATTTGTGATTAGGGTGTCTAATCCTTTAGGCAAAAGTGTTGTTGTTAATAAAGTATGTAAAGATTGTCCACTAATGATTAGAGGTCATTATTTTAAAGTAAATCTTATGTTGCTACCATTTGATGAGTTTGACATCATTCTTGGTATGAAATGGTTGACCACCCATGATGTAGTTGTTAATTGTGGGAAGAAATAAATTGAGATGAGATGTGAGAATGGAGACACTCTTCATATAGAATCTGATGAACAAAGTAGGTCGCCGATAGTGATTTCTCATATGATGGCACAGAGATACTTAATAAAAGGGTATGAATCATATCTGGCCTTTGTGATGAATGATAAAGAAACAGAGCTAAAGATTGAGTCAGCACCGATAGTATGCGAGTACGTGGACGTTTTTCTCGAGCAATTACCAGGACTACCACCTGTTAGGGAGGTTGAGTTCAATATTGAGCTAGCTCCCGGTACTGTACCGATATCTATTACTCATTATAGAATGGCTCCAACAGAGTTGAAAGAGCTGAAGATACAGTTGCAAGAGTTGACAGATAAAGGCTTTGCTAGGTCGAGTTGTTCTCCCTGGGGTGCTCCAGTTTTATTTGTGAAAAAGAAAGACGGCACCATGAGATTGTGCATAGATTACCGTCAACTTAATAAAGTGATAGTGAAGAACAAGTACCCATTGCCTAGGATCGATGATTTGTTTGATCAATTGAAAGGAGCTAATGTGTTCTCCAAAATAGACTTGAGATCAGGGTATTATCAGTTAAGAGTAAAGGATTTAGATGTGTCCAAGACAGCTTTTCGAACAAGATATGGGCATTATGAATTCCTAGTCATGCCCTTTGGTTTGACCTGCTTCTGTGGTATTCATGGACTTAATGAATAACATCTTTAGAACCTACCTCGACAAGTTTGTAGTCATTTTCATTGACGACATATTGATTTATTCCCAGGATGAGAATGAGCTTAGACAGTTTTACAGATTCTACGAGAAAATCAGTTGTATGCCAAGTTCAGTAAAAGTGAATTTTGGCTCAAGGAAGTAGAATTTCTGGGACATATTGTCTCGGGAGATGGAGTCCGAGTGGATCCAAGCATGATTTCGGCTATAATGGACTGGAAACCACCGAGTAATATCTCTGAGATTAGGAGTTTCTTAGGCCTAGCTGGCTATTACCGACGATTTGTCAAGGGGTTTTCTATGATCGCAACCCCAATGACTAAATTGTTATAGAAAAATGTGAAGTTTGAGTGGACAGAAAGATGCCAACAAAGTTTTGAGAAATTGAAAGCAATGTTGACAGAAGCTCCAGTTTTAGTACACCCGAGACAGGGAAAGAATTTATGATTTACAGTGATGCATCCTTAAATAAATTAGGTTGTGTACTCATGCAAGAAGGCAAGGTGATTGCTTATGCCTCAAGACAGTTGAAGCCTCATGAGAAGAATTATTCGACGCATGATTTAGAGCTGGCTGCCATAGTATTCACCTTGAAGATTTGGAGACACCATTTATATGGTGAAAGATGTCAAATTTTACTGATCACAAAAGTCTGAAGTACTTGATGACGCAGAAAGAGTTGAACATAAGGCAACAGAGATGGTTAGAGTTGATAAAGGACTATGAGTTGTCAATTGACTACCATCCAGGAAAGGCGAATGTTGTTGCCGATGCTTTGAGCAGAAAGTCCCTTTTTGCATTAAGGGCAATGAATTCACGGATGACCTTATCTGACGATAGTTCTATTCTAGCTGAATTAAAAGCTAGACCAATGTTCCTTCAAAAGATCACTGAAGCTCAATAAGAAGATAAAGAGTTGCAAGCCAAGAGAACTCAGTGCGAGTCAGATGTTGAATCTGACTTTCAGATTAATTTTGATGGATACTTGATGCTTAAAGATAGAGTTTGTGTACTGAGAAAAGAGGAGCTTATTTAGAGAATTTTGTATGAGGCACATAATGGATGTTTATCTGTTCATTCGGGTAGTACCAAGATGTATAATGACTTGAAATAATTGTATTGGTGTCCGAGAATGAAGAAAGATATTTCAGAATTCGTTTCAAGATGTTTGATTTGTCAGCAAGTAAAGGCTAAACATCAAGTACCTTCGAGTTTGCTTTAACCAATTATGATACCCGAGTGGAAATGGGACCATATCACTATGGATTTTGTAATGGGATTGCCATTATCACCAAGCAAGAAAGATGCTATATGGGTTGTAGTTGATAGACTCACGAAGTCAGCTCATTTCTTACCTGCACGAGTTGACTACTCACTCGACAAGCTGGCAAACTTGTATGTTTCTAAAATAGTAAGACTTCATGGAGTTCCTTTGTTAATCATATCAGATAGAGATCCGAGATTCACTTCCAGATTTTGGAAGAAGTTACAAGAAGCCTTGGGTACAAAATTGAGTTTTAGCACAGCTTTTCATCCTCAAATTGACGGTCAGTCGGAGAGATTAATTCAAGTACTCGAGGATATGCTTAGATGTTGTATTCTAGAATTCCAAAGTAGTTGGAAAAAGTTTCTCCCATTGGTAGAATTTGCCTACAATAATAGCTTTCAGTCGAGTTTAAAGATGGCGCCTTATGAGGCTCTATATAGGCATAAGTGCAGAACGCCTTTATTTTGGACTGAACTCAAAGAAAACCAAATTCACGGGGTTGATTTGGTTAGAGTACGAGAATGTTTAAAAGTTGCATCAGACAGACAGAAATCTTATTTGGACCTAAAAAAAAGAGAGATAGAATATCAAGTCGGGGATAAAGTTTTCTTGAAAGTGTCACTTTGGAGAAAAGTTCTCAAATTTGGCCGAAAAGGCAAGTTAAGTCCACGTTTTATTGGACCGTTTGAGATTACCAAAAAAGTTGGGCCACTAGCTTACAGATTGGCTTTTCCATCAGAGTTAGAAAAGATACATGATGTGTTTCACGTGTCAATGGTGAGATGCTACCGATCAGATCCTTCCCATGTAATTACCCCGTCAGAGATAGAGATTCATCCCAACATGACTTATGATGAAGAACCAATCAAGATTTTAGCTCAGGAAGTCAATCAACTAAGAAAGAAAAGTATTGCTCTAGTGAAAGTATTGTGGCAAAGGCATGGGATAGAGGAAGCTACATGGGAACCAGAAAAGAGCATGAGAAACCAATACCCGAACTTATTTGCCGGTAAGATTTTAGAGGACGAAAATCCATAAGGGGGAGAAGTGCAGCAGCCCGATTTAGGGCCTAGTCGAAATAGTGGTGCGAGGCCATGAATCCGAGGCGAATATGAGCTTTTAAGTTTATGTCATGTTTGCATGTTAGTGTGAAGGTTTCATGAAGTAAATTTGTTAAATTGAGGTTGAATGGTCCAAAAGGACTAAATTACAAAAGTTGAAAAATATGAGTTTTTAGAAGCTTTTTGTATGAGATAGCTTTAGAATATCAATTATAAGTCCTTAAGTAGCAGTTTTCCCAAATTATAATTTTTGGACAAAATTGGACATGAGTTAGTAAAATATAAATTTTTAAAGAGAAGGGCATTTTAGTCATTTGTCTAATAAATGATTAAAATATGAAAAAGATGATAAAAATCTATTCATCTTATTCCTCACATTGCCGAAAATTTGGAGACTCCATAGCTAGGGTTCTTCATTTTTTTCAAGCTTGGTAATCAAGAAAAATGATAAAATCGTAAAAGTAACATATTTTAGGCCCACATTTAGTATGCTTTTGGATGATTTAGCCCTTGATTTATGTAAAAAGGTGCTCTTAATCCTTTCTTTTCATGTTTTTACTTAGGAAAGCACTCGGGGACGAAAAGAACAAGAAACAGGCTTAAAATGGGCCAATTTGGGCCAAAGAGGAAATCGACACGGCGTGAACTTCAAGCCACACAATCGTGCCTCAACAATTAACTAAGACACGGCTATGCCACGATTTACATGGCCGTGCCCCAATCCATAGAATCGAGACACGGCCTGAAGACGATTTACACGGGCGTGTACCATGGCCGTACCCCTTACCATGAGAGAGAGGAATTTCACTCGGATTTGGATACTTTGAGGCAAAGAAACACATTCCAATGCCTATTCAAACACCGAGTAGGGAGTATACTTGAATTGGGACGCTCAGAGCCCAAGTAAAGCATTCCAAAATCTATATAAACACCCTAAGTGTAACCTGAAAGGGGGGCAGTGAGCTAGGCCAAGGAGCCGAGCCAAAAAGTCAGATTTGCAGGAATTACTCGAAGAAAGCCAGTTGATCCATCTCAAGGAGCCGAAATTCTACTCAAGATGGCAGATTTCTCCTTCAATTCCTTCAGGGGGTTTTGTTCAGTTCATTATGAACTAAACGCTTCAGATACCTAAAGGGGATAAAACCTAGATGAATCTTGATATTATTTTTTGAATTATATGATAAATACTTAGTTTGTTCTTAATTATGCATGCTTAATCCAAAGCTAATGTGCTTAGGTGGAGGAGGAATAGACCCTGCTTAAGAGTAGATCTGGCATAATTAAACGGAGTTGATCGTACGCCTAGAGATAGGGTGACGAGATTTTACCGGATTAGGGTGAAACCTAATGTGGGAGTCCATAGATCGATTTACTGCTATTCTAGGTAGTTATTATTCGAGAAAGAGATTTTCGTTAATTAACCTAGGGTGAGACGTTATTCGCCTCGAGAGAGGGTTTAATATATGTTAGGGAGTCTTACGGATCAAACTAAGTGAATAAATCGTATGGTTCAGTGTTAAATAACAAGTAAAGTCTAAGTGATTCTTCCTAAGGGTATCGTCATGATCAACTGAGTTTCTCTTCAAGTTATTTCCCAATTCATTCTTTTTGTCTTTGCGTCTTTAGTTTAGTAGTCGTTAATTTAGATTAAAGCAACTTCACTTATTTTAGGATAAATAATAAAAAGAAAGTTAGTATTAGTACTTTTAGTTCCTTTGGGTTCGACAATCCGGTCTTTCCTAATCTATACTACTATTCGATAGGTACACTTGCCTTAAGTCGTTGTCAGAGTTAGTTTCCAGGTTCGGTCATTGTTTTTATAAATTTTTAAAACTTGACAAAACAACGATCAAGTTTTTGGCGCCGTTGCCGGGGAACTAAAATATTAAGAAAACTCTATTTTTATTACTTTAGCCATTATTTTTATTTTTATTTTCGCAATTTATTTTATTATTCTTGCTAAATTTTCTTTCTTTTCCTAGCAGGTACCTCTAGTTTATGACTAGAAGGAACCCAATAGGGCATCTAGTATACGATAGTGATATCAAAGCGACCGCTCGTAGGAATCGCAGAGAAATCAGGCAAGCCCTAAATTACACAGAAGAAGAGCAAGAAGTCAGATCCAATCCTACTGAAGGGATGGACGAGAATAATCTACCACGAGATGTGGCAGAAAACAATGCTCCGCGTACTATGTATGATTATACTAAACCTCATTTAACAGGAGCAGAATCTAGTATTGTTAGGCTTGCTATAGCTGCTAATAATTTTTAATTAGAGCCTAATACAATACAAATGATTCAACAATTTGTTCAATTTGATGGTTTGCAGGACGAAGACCAGAACACTCATATAGCTAATTTTTTAGAGTTCTGTGATACTTTCAAAATAAATGGCATTTCTAGTGATGCCATGCGTCTTCAGTTATTTCCCTTTTCATTAAGAAATAAAGCCAAACAGTGGTTATACTCGTTACCACGAGGGTCAATCACTACATGGGACCAAATGACTGAAAATTTTTTATTAAAATATTTCCCACCGACCAAAACGGCCAAATTACGGAATGATATCTCTTCTTTCATGCAGATGGATTTAGAAACATTATACGACGCATGGGAGAGATACAAGGATCTCTTGAGAAGGTGTCCACACTATGGTTTACCCTTGTGGCTACAAGTCCAAACTTTTTATAACGGTCTGAATCCCTCAACAAGGCAACTAATTGATTCAGCCGCCGGTGGAACCCTGAACAATAGAAATCTTGAAGCAACCTATGAGTTCATTGAAGAAATGTCATTGAATAACTATCAGTGGCAAGTTACAAGGACAAAACTGACAAAATCAGCCAGAGTTTACAACCTCGATGCAGTGACCATGCTCTCAACATAGGTAGAGATGATGAATAAAAAGCTTGATAGTTTGTGTTCTTCATAGGTACATCCAGTCATGTAGTGCAACGCAAGTGGAACTGTGGCGAATCCTGAGTACCCATCCTACCAACCGGACGCAGAGAGTGAATAGATGAACTATATAGGTAATAATTTCAGATCCAATAATAATCCTTATAGTAATAACTACAATCCAGGTTGGAGAAACCACCCAAAATTTTCATGGAGAGGCCAAGGAAATCAAGGAAATCAAAGACAACAACCTCCTCAAAATTTCCAAAATCAGCCATATCCGTAAGAGAAGAAGCCAAACCTCGAAGAGATGCTGACAAAATTCATGGCAAACACAGAAAATCATTTCCAAGAAACTGAGAAAATAATTAAAAACAATGAGAACCGAGTCGGGGAACTCACTAAGTCAGTTAAGGAAGTCACTAATGCAGTTGAACAACTAGCAAAGCTAATGTTAGAATGACCGCAAGGATGTCTACCAAGAAACACCGAGATTAACCCAAAGGAGCAAATTCAAGCCATCTCAGCTCATGATAGTAAGAGGTTAGATGAACCCAATCCAATACAAGAAAACAAGGTAGACGAAGTTAAGGTAGAGGTAACACAGGAAAAGCCAAAACCAGTAATCAAGGAGTACCAACCTCGCATACCTTATCCCGAAGCGATAAAAAGAGACGATTCAGAGGAGCAGTTTGGTAAGTTTCTTAAACTCTTAAAGAAATTACATATTAACTTACCTCGTTTTGAAGCTCTTTTTCAGATGCCAGACTCGAGGAAATTTTTAAGACAGCTCTTGACTAACAAACGCAAATTAGACGAAGAGCACCACGTGGAACTGAAAGCTGCATGCTCAGCAATGTTACAGAATAGACTACCACGAAAGCTAAAAGATCCAGGGAGTTTTACAATTCCATGTTTAATTAGTAGTTTAGCTATTGATAATGCGTTAGCTGATTTAGGGGCAAGCATAAATGTCATGCCTTATACATTATTTAAACGGCTAGGTCTAGGGAAACAAAAACAAACTAGGATTAGTATACAATTAGCTGATAAAACTATTAGAATTCCTAGGGGCATTATCGAAGATGTTCTTGTCAAAATCGATAAATTTGTTTTCCCAGTAGATATTATTGTCTTAGATATGGATGAGGATAATACAATCCTCTTAATTTTAGGAAGACCCTTCCTAACAACTGCCAAAACTAAAATTGATGTTGCCACAGGAGAGCTTATACATTGTGTAGGTGATGAATCAATCAGTCTTCAAGCTCTTGACTCAGCCAGGACAACAACCGATAAAGGTAAGAAGGACAATTCAGTTGGTAATCAATTTTTAGAACCTTCATCGCAGGAAATACCACATGAAGACGAACCTGAGCCAAATCATAAAACCCAACCCGATAAAGAGAAGGATCAAAACCATAAGGTCGACAGACTAGAAGAGCAGAAGACACAAGTCAAAGAAGAACCACACAAAGTAAAACCAGAAGAACCACCAGAAGAGCTCGTAGGAACATCCAATCACTTCAAAATCAAAGACCAGGTACTGTTAGACAAAGCAGATCTGCACATCATCACAACAGACCTGAAGCCAAAGGGAGAAATCCTTCTTAAGGTACACAATATCTTCCCACACAGAATAGTCGAGGTAAGAAACCCAACATTCGACATTTTTAAGGTAAGTGTTTCTCGACTTAAACTTTTTCAAGGAGCTGGAACTCTAAGTAAGAGGGAAGATATTCAAACCTTTAAACCTCCCTGATTTTTCAAATCGAAAGAAAGTCTAGCTTAAGACTATAAACAAGCGCTTCTCGGAAGGCAACTCGAGCACTAACATAATATATCTTTCCATTTTGCTTTCAATTTCTTTTTCTTTCTGATAATTTAGTTTTAAATTAACACAAAAGTGCAGATTTCAAAGCCACACGGCCTTGCACACGGCCGTTTCCGTAGCAGTGTGGACCATAAGATTCTCATACAGACATAGCAGGGGCAGTACGAATCAAATCGCACCTAATTCTCGATGTCACGGATCCAACCACTCCCCCACGGGCACAGACAAAGTGGCACGGCCGTGCCCCACGACTATGTGAAGCTACTAACTTCTCAAAAATGGGCGTGGTTAGCTGAAAAACGGGCATGGTGAAACAACACACACAGACACACGATCGTGCGAGGTGGTCGTGTGATTCGACACGCCCTCAGTCCACGGGCGTGGGAACGTGCCAGATTTGAGATCCTATTTAAACCCTACAGCCCTTCTCCTTCTCCTCTCATTCTTTCTTCCTTTTTTTCTTTCTTTCCTTAGAAAAGGGTCCAGACTTTTGAGCTATCATGCCGAAGAAGCGTAAGAAAGCAAGCATTGTCTCCTCAAAGGAGACCCTAACACATAAGTTCATGCCGGCCGCTTCATCCAAATACCAAGCCAAGTGTCTTTTAGACCATTTAAATTTTTCTTTACATTTATTTTCCCCTTTATCCTACTTATCTATACTTCTCTTCTACTTAATATATTTTAATTTCTTTTAGTTTCTTAGTGTCAGGTTCTAAAGGCTACTTGGGAATCACACACCACAACCTTAGAGGTCACACCCACCTCTCGAACCATCCAACAATAAGGACTCTTTAGTCCATTAGTCTTTTCTTTTAATTTCAATTTTCTTCTTAGTCTCATTCTCTTTATTTTCTTTGTCTTTAATTATAGTATTAGTATATTATTAATGTTTCTTTAGATTTCTTGGCTATATCTTTGCAGGCTACCCAATTTCTTTATCTAGCACAAAGCTCATCGATAGCCACCTCACCATGCCCATAGAAAATGCCACCACCTCCAAATCGACAAGGGAATAAGGAATTCATCCAAAATTCAGGAAGTGTTACTTCTACCCTTCTCTTTTGATTCTATTACTACATAATTGTTTATCTATTTTGGTACATTAAGGACAATGAACATCTTAAGAGTGGGGGGTAAAAGTCCCTAACTTTTTGCGTTATTCCAAAATCCTGAATTTTAGTCTTGTTCCTAAGTAATTTTCTCATATTATTAATTAGGGTGAATTTTCTAATGATTTATGATTTTTATTTATATGTTTTTAAGTAAGTCATTGACAATTGTGCATTGATTATTTATACTTAAAGAATACTAGAGAATCAAGCATGATAAGTCTATTTTTCAAGAATAAAAAATTTTCTAGGTTGTTGAACTGAATTTGAATATTACCTTGAAGTTTGAAATTTACAGGATTGAGGTCAAACACCCATAATTTTTGTGAGATTTTGAGCCTTATAGAGCATATATTCTTTTTCGTGCTCACTTTATTGATTATGAGTGTGTCAACACTGAATTGTTATTCTAGAACTTGCCTTGATTATACATGTCGAGACCACATTAATTGATTTGATATACTGAGATGATAAAGGCACCTAGGTTTTAACCTATTCACTCCACTAAAAAGCCTACCTTCACAAATTAACCCTTAGTGAACCTATTTGATCCTAACAATCCTTTTTTATTAATTTACCCGCTAATATTAACCCAAAACCCTTTGTATTTGTTATCACTATTTTTTGACTACCCTTCTATCGAGAATTGATTTGATCAGTTACTGAATTAGTTTATTTCAGTTGATAAAGTTTTCTTTATTCTGTTTCTATTTGATCTTAAAAAAATTGAAGTATATTCAACATTAGTAGTATAAAAAGTGAGCTTGTACATTTAAATTTCAATTATCAAAGAAAAAGCTTGTAGTATTATTAGTTTCAAAGTTTCAATTGATATAATCATTTATTTTCAAGTTCATTATTTTTAGTTAGGTAATTGGTCGTCAATCTCGATTCTAAACCTTCTAATTCAGCCTTTATCCACACCTTTAACCTAAGCCCGCTGCAACCTCACAAAGACCTTTTGATTTGTGTATCATCTCATATTACAGTGGTGGAGATTTGATTTTCAGGCAAGCCTATGGGATTAACTTTTCAGGTTCGACTTATGAGTACTTTTTCTTGAACCTTAAAACACTTTGAGTGATTTGAGTGAATCTTTAGTGAGGATGTCAATCCTTGTTAGTTTTGAATTAAAGGTAATTATTTAGATAAGGGGAGGCACCTATGTTTTCGTGCTACAAATATATGACTTACATTGTTTAAATCTTTAAGAGTCTTTGAGTTAAATTATCCATGTATAAATTATCTGTGAATTATGATGAGGCATTGTTGATAGGAATTGTGAATTATGGAAAGTTCTTTTTAATTATAAGTTGAGAATTTTGCTTGAGGACAAGCAAAAGCTAAGTGTGGGGGTATTTGATAAACCATAAAAGTAACATATTTTATGCCCACATTTAGTATGCTTTTGGATGATTTAGCCCTTGATTTATGTAAAAAGCTACTCTTAATCCTTTCTTTCCATGTTTTTACTCAAGAAAGCACCCGAGGACGAAAAGAACAAGAAACGAGCTTAAAACGGGCCAATTTGGGCCAAAGAGGAAACTGACACGGCCTGGACTTTAAGCCACACGACCGTGACTCGACAATTAACTAAGACACGGCCATGCCACGATTTACACGGGCATGTACCATGGTCATGCCCCTACCACGGGAGAGAGGAATTTCACTCAGATTTGGATACTTTGAGGCAAAAAAACACATTCCAATGCCTATTCAAATACCGACTAGGGAGTATACTTGAATTGGGACACTTAGAGGCCAAGTAAAGAATTCAAAAAATCTATATAAACACCCTAAGTGTAACCTGAAAGGGGGGAAGTGAGCTAGGCCAAGGAGCCGAGCCAGAAAGTCAGATTTGTGGGAGTTACTCGAAGATAGCCAGTTGATCCATCTCAAGGAGCCGAAATTCTACTCAAGACGGCGGATTTCTCCTTCAATTCCTTCAGGGGTTTTAGGGATTTCTTATGTTTTGTTTTATCTTTTCTCTTGAGAAGTTTTCTTTATTCATTATGAACTAAACCCTTCAGATACATGAAGGGGATGAAACCTAGATGAATCTTGTTATTGTTTTATGAATTATATGATAAATACTTAGTTTGTTCTTAATTATGCATGCTTAATTCAAATTTGATGTGCTTAGGTGGAGGAGGAATAGACCCTGCTTAAAAGTAGATCTGGCATAATTAAGCGGAGTTGATCGCACGCCTAAAGATAGGGTGACGAGATTTTGCAAGATTAGGGTGAAACCTAATATGGGAGTCCATAGATCGATTTACTACTATTCTAGGAGGCTATTATTCGAGAAAGGGATTTTCATTAATTAACCTAGGGTTAGACGTTATTCACCTTGAGAGAGGGTTTAATATACGTTAGGGAGTCTTACGGATCAAACTAAGTGAATAAATCGTATGGTTCAATGTTAAATAACAAGTGAAGTCTAGGTGGATTCTTCCTAAGGGTATCGTCGTGATCAATTGAGTTTCTCTTCAAGTTATTTCCCAATTCATTCTTTTTGTCTTTGCGTCTTTGGTTTAGTAGTCGTTAATTTAGATTAAAGAAACTTCACTTATTTTAGGCTAAATAATAAAAAAAAGTTAGTATTAGTACTTTTAGTTCCTTTGGGTTCGACTATTCGGTCTTGCCTAAGCTATACTACTGTTCGATAGGTACACTTGCCTTAAGTTGTTGTCAGAGTTAGTTTCTAGGTTCGATCATTCTTTTTATAAATTTTTAAAACTCAAAAAAATAACGATAAAAAAATGAAGCCCGGATCGAAATCGAGGCAAGAACAAAGTCGAGGACTAAATGGCACATCTACATACATTTTGTCTATTGAGGTAAGTTTGTATGATTTCTAAGCTTTATGATCTTTATCATTGAATTGCTTAGTATAATGTACACTATTTTCATGGAATGTTTAATGTTATGTCAAACAAAGAAATCAATGAGATTAAGTATGAGCAAATCCCGATTGAAGATGAATTTCCCAAGATACTCGATCTACCACATGAGATAAGAAAGTCCGTATAAGACCAAGCCAAGGCATGGCATCGATAATCAAGTAAGTTATCATGTAGGTTCAAGGAAAGATTGGCATTGAATAAATATCATGTAAGTCCAAGGAAAGCTTGGCATTGAATAGATATCATGTAAGTACAAGGCAAGATTGGCATTGAATAAATATCATGTAAGTCCAAGGCAAGCTTGGAATTGAAAAGATATCATGTAAGTCCAAGGCAAGCTTGGCATTGAACAGATATCATGTAAGTCCAAGGCAAGCTTGGGATTGAACAGATATCATGTAAGTCCAAGGCAAGCTTGGCATTGACAAGCTATCAAGAGAGAGAAATCCCATGTAAGTCCAAGCCAAGGCATGGCATTGGTGAGAACAAGAAAGACTTTATATAAGTCCATGTCAAGACATGGCCTTGAAACCAAGATGAGATATTCCATGTAAGACCATATCTAGGATATGGCTTTGGCATCAAGATATGTGGGATAAGATTTAGTATCCTCGGTTATTTGCAAAAATTCATCGGGCAAATTAGTAAAGTTAAAATTAGATGATAAGAAGGATAAGTAAGCAAAGCTATTATCAAGTTGGAAATGAGTATTATTTATGTTATGAATGATGAAGGAAAGATTATGATTATCATGTTAAAGTATACTGATGAATGTAATCAAGTGACATAGGTACCTTATTTATCCCACGGGGATGAGACTAGTAAGTATCATGTGATATGTAAGAATCAATACGAGTAAGTAAGCTTTATAGTTGAAATCTATTATACCATTGTTTATGTCAAATGGTTTATATTAATCAAGTATGTTGCAATGTGCATTATATACAAACTTACTAAGCTAAATGCTTATGTCTTTTGTTCTTTCTTTTTATGTAGTTCCGCCAAGCCAATCTCGTGGATCATCGTCATCGGAGTTCGGAGCACACTATCAATTGCTATTTTGGTATAGCCAAGTTATTTTACTAAGTATGGCATGAATATGAAGCATTTCATTTTGAGAATATGTTCTAAGAAGAGCCAAAGTGTTGGCTATTAAGTTTATTATTCTTCTGTGTATGGCTATGTGATTGGCAAAAATTGACTAAGTATGTATGTTTATTGAGATCAATGAAGCATGTAGTAATGTTTATGGAAAATGTATTGAATTGAGCATGAGTTTGGTCGTGATTTCAAGGTGGCAATTGGCTTGGTAAATAACCTCTAAGTGCCCACACAGTGTGACACACGGACAAATTCCACGGTCGTTTGTTTAGGCCGTGTGTGATACACAGTCAGAACATAGGCGTGTGCCCCAAACCATGTGAATAAGCCAGTATATCAAGGTATAGCACACAGTTTACATCCACGGGCGTGTCAAGGCCATATGTAATTAGTCAGTGTTGACCACGGGTGGAAGACACCAGCATGTGTTAGGGGTACATGGGCGTGTCCCAAGTCACATGGGCGTGTGACCCCTATTTTAAGAAAAAGTTTTCATTTTAGTTCTGAAAGTTTCCAGATATGTGGTTAAGGCCTCGTAGGTCCATGAAATGTATGATTAGACTAAGAAAGAGAAGTTTTATTTCAGAACAAAATTTTATAGCCCGTAAGTACATGTTTTAAGTGAGTTTAAGCATGGTAATGTCTCGTATCCAGTCTTAGCATCGAACTCGGGTATGGGGTGTTACAGTTACGAACAACTCCACTTAACTATGCTAGATCTACTCTTAAACATGGAATATTCCTCCTCTACCTAAGGACATCAATACTTGAACCAATATCCTGAAATATCAAAGCAAGAATTAAGAACACATAGTTAAGAACAAATCAAGTATTTATCATATAGTTCAAAAAACAATAACAAGATCCGTCTTAGGTTTCATTCCCCTTAGGTATTTGAAGGGTTTAGTTCATAATCATAAAAGAATACATCTCAGAAGAAAAATAAAAAAAAACATAAAGAAAACCCTAAAACCCCCTGAAGGAATTGAAAGAGAGATCCTCAGTCTTGAGTTTGATTCCGGCTTCTAGGATGGATCAACTGGCTTTTTTTGAATGAATCCCACAATTCAACCTCTCTGGCTTGGCTCCTTGGCCTAGCTGAACGCCCCCTTGAAGGTTGGCCTCTAGGGTGTTTATATAGGCTTTTAGAATGTATTTCTTTACCTCTAAGTACCCTAATCCAAATGAAACTCTTCTTTGCTGTGGTAGGGACACGCTCTTGTGGCACGACCCTGTGAATCGAATCCAGGCTGTGGTCAGATTTGCTAAAGAGGCACGGTCGTGTGTTCCAGGCCCAGGCCGTGTTAATTTTGTACTTTGGCCAATTTTCTCCGTTTTTAGCCCGTTTCTTGTTCTTTTCACCCTTCGGTGCTCTCCTAAGTATAAAACATGAAATTAAAGGATTTGGAGCACCAAATTTCACAATTCAGGGAATAAATCATCCAAAAGTTTGCAAAATATGGGATTAAAATATGAACATATTATGGTTTATCAATAATATATGTGTTAACATATTTGGATATATAGTGATTTGGCTATAAGACAAATGTATGTGATGGTTAAATGTGAAATAGTAATGAATGATAACTTGTATTTAATATTATGCAAATTTTCCTTTGTTTACAAGTTGTTAATATGAAATTGTTGTTATATTTATGTGTATTTGCTTATGACTTACTAAACTCAATTAGCTTACTCTGTGTGTGTTTTTGTTTGCCTTTGTTTTATAGATTTTGGAGTTACGTTACGAGCTTGGGGATCATCAGAAAAGCTTATCACACTATCGACTGTTTATTTTGGTATTTTGCTAAGTTGATTATGGGCATGTGGCATGTATAGCATAGATGGAATGTTTAATTTTGGACAGGTATATGTATATAAAAATAGCCATGCGAAAATGGCTAAGTATGATGTTTAAGTATAAGGAATTTAGGGTCATGATATATATATGTGTGTGTGATATGCTTGGTATGATTTGCCATGGTGTTTGATATAATTTGATTCAAGAGAATTAGGTATGGTAGTGAATGAGTAATATGTGATATGGCTAGTTGAATGGTTCTGATGTGTATGAGGGATTAAGCCACTTTATGTTTTGTTTGGTATGTTTTGTGAGTTAATGAAATGGTCATGGTGGTAGTAAGCTTGTTTATGCAAAATTGGTATATATGATTGATGAGTAAATGACATATTGTAGCGGTAAGCTCATTGTTACAAAGTAAGTATATATATATATATATATGTTTCATGCATGGATGTTATAATGGAATTGTAACTTGTAGTTTTATTATGCTTGGATTTGCATGGTGATTTAGTTGGGTTAAATCGTGTACAAGTTGTTGATATAAAATGTTCTTGAATGAGTAAAATAGATGGTCAATTTGGTATGCTTTTTATTGTCAAAAGAGTTGAATTGATGCTTTTATGTGCTTGTAGGGTTGACCCAAAGTGTGGGTGGCATTTTGGCCTTGAAAATGGCCTATAATTGCCCACAGGTTGTATTTCAAAACAAGTCAGACTCGACCACGGGCGTGTGACTGGCCGTGTGGGGCAAGTCAGTGTCGACCATGGGTGAGGCACATGGGCGTGTCCACAGCCGTGTAGATAAGTCAGTATGTATGCCCTATTTTGACACTGCTTAGACCCACAGGCGTGTGTCCTCTGTAACTTTGAAAAAATTTTAGAGATCTTCCGTATGTGTTCGGTTTAGTCCCAGCCTATTTCTAAAGCATGTTTAAGGTCTTGTAGACCTATTTAAGGGATTTTTGATTTGTTTTGTTGAATTATAATATGAAATGACTGTGAACAATTCTGTTTGTCCGGTAATACCTTTTAACCCTATTTTGGTGATGGTTATGGGTCAGGGGTGTTACATTTGATTGGAATCAGAGCTACAGTTTAGTCGATTCTAGGACTAACTTAGCGTGTGCGAGTCTAACTATACATGCCACATTTTATACTACGATAGTGTGATAACTTTTGACATCTGAAAATGTGTTTTCGTATAGTAATGGATCCCGATAGAGCCGTAGCTGATGATGTTGAAAGTATAGCACTTGCTCCCGTGCAAGGGACAGCGCCAGTTGATTCTCGACCGACTTCGAGTAACCAGGAGAGAGAGGCTAGACAAGCCTTTTACCAAATGATGAATGACTGGTTTACTCAATATATCTGGACTAATCCGGCTGCACAACAACTGTAACAGTCCAATTTTGACCCTAATCAGAGCAGTGGTTTCGGGACCACAAATTCAAATTTAAAAAATATATTATTATTATTTTATGTGTTAATTATGTGTGAATTTACTATTGTGAAAGTTTCATGAATTAATTTTATTGTTTGGGTGCTTAATTTGAAAAAATGGGCTTAATCGCGTAAAATGAAAATTTTATGGTTGAATGAGATAGTGCCTAATTGTTGTTGTTTTTATAAATTGGAGGCTTTAAGTAGCAATTTGACCATAAAATAAACATAGTGGCCGGTTGGTATGCATGTAATAGTGACTTAAATTGTTTATTATATTTTATGATATTATAATATAATTTAATATATGTTAACATATTATATTTGATAAAAAGATGAAAGTGCTCATCTTTCTTATTATTCTTTCCTGAAACTAAAAGAGAAAAAGAGAGAAAAATCTTTGTAACATTCGACCTTTGCAAGCTCAAATAGGTAAGTGATTTGAGTTCGATTTTTGATCATTTTTATGTTTTTGAGATCGTTGCTTTGAATATTAGCTAGCCCAAGTTGGAATTTTCAAAATTGATGATGTATTCATGAAATGCCATTGTTGATAGCTTCATGAAATTGGTGTTTAGTGATGGAAAATAAATATAGGTTGTTAGATTGTTAAGTTTAATTAAAGCATTTTTGGTAGAAATGCCTAAATAGGATTAAATTCTAAAATTTATAAATTGAGGGGTCAAAATGTGAAATAAATGAAATGTATGAGCTTTTAATAAGGATATGAATATTTGGCCCTAAAGAAGTGTGGTCAAATTTTGTGTAATTTGTGTTTTGTGCAAAAAGGTCTAAATTGTAAAAAGTGTAAAATATTAGGGGCAAAATGGTAATTTGCCCATTTATTTGTATTTGGACCAAATTCAATGGAATTATATTTGATTTAGCTAAATTTGAAATTTATTAGATCAGGAACAAAAATGATCGGGATTGGATCGAGGAAAGGCAAAGTTAGTTGAATAGTCGAGAAACATAGTTCGTCGATACTCGAGGTAAGTTTTTAAGCAATTATGTTGTATTGGATTTTTCTATAATGATATACATGAATTTAATGGAAATATAAATGTGATCGTGACAAACAGTCGAGTTTTAATATTTATAAAGAATGATCGAACCTGTAGGCTAACTATGACAACGATTGAGGCAAGTGCACCTATCGAACAATAGTATAGTTTAGGCAAGATTATTTAATCGAACCCAAAGGAACCTAAAAGTAATACTACTCACTTTCTTTCTATTATTTAGCCTAAAATATGGAGTGATTGGTTTATTAATCTAAAAAAAAACTAATGAAAAACTAAACTAGATGCAAAGGCAAAATAATGAAACTTTGGGAAAAGACTGTGAAAAAGCTCAGTTGATTACGACGATACCCTCAGGAAGAATCCACCTATGACTTCTCTTGTTATCTAACTTTTAATTCATATGGCTTCTTTACTTAGCTTGATCCGTGAGACTCCCTAACCTATATTAAACCCTCTCTCGAGGCGAATAACGTTTAACCTTAGGTTAATTAGTAGAACTCTCGTTCTCTTATAATAACCCCTAAGGAAGCAGTAAATCGATCAATGGACTCCCATATTAGGTTTCACCCTAATCCGACAAAATCTCATCACCCTATCTCTAGGCGTGCAATCAACTTCGCTTAATTATGCTAGATCTACTCTTAGGCAGGGTCTATTCCTCCTCCACCTAAGCACATCAGATTAAATTAAGCAACATAATTAAGAACAAACTAAGTACTTATCATATAATTTAGAAATCAAATAACAAAATCCATCATAGGTTTCATCCCCTTCAGGTATCTGAAGGGTTTAGTTCATAACAAAATAAGAAAACATCTCAAGAGAAAAGATAAAACACAACATAAGAAGTCTCTAAAACCCCCTGAAGGAATTGAAGAGAAGATCCTCTGTCTTGAGTAGAACTCTGGCTTTTTAAGATAGATCAACTGGCTATCTTCAAGTAATTCCCTGAATAAAAGCTCTGGCAGAAAACTCTGCCTAAAAATTCCTTTAGAACGGCTGCCTTGGGTTGTTTATATAGGCTCTTTAGATGCTTTACTTGGCTCCTAAGTACCTCTTTCAAGTAGAACTACTATTAAGGTGTTTAAGTAAACTTAGGAGTATGTTTCTTGGGCTTCAAGCATCCAAATCTGAGTGAAATTGCTCATTCCCATGGCAGGGGCATGCCCATGGCGCATGCCCGTGTAAGTCGTCTTCAGGCCGTGTCTCAATTCTGTCGATTGGGGCACGGCCGTGTAAATCATGGCATTGCCGTGTGAAGTAATTTGATGAGGCACGTCCGTGTGGCTTGAAGTCCAGGCAGTGTCGATTTCCTCTTTGGCCCAAATTAGCCCGTTTTAAGCTCGTTTTACGTTCTTTTTATCCTTAGGTGCTTTACTGAGTATAAGTCATGAAAAGAAAGGATTAAGAGCACCTTTTTACATAAATTGGGGATAAATCATCCAAAAGCATACTAAATGTGGGATTAAAATATGTTACTTTTACGGTTTATCAAATACCCCCACACTTAAGCTTTTGCTTGTCCTCAAGCAAAATTCTCAACTTATAATTAAAACGAACTTTCCATAATTCATAATTCCTATTGATAATGTCTCATCTTAATTCATAGATAATTTATACATGGATAATTCAACTCAAAGAGTCCTAAAGATTCAATCACGATAAGTCATACCTTTGTAGTACGAAAACATAGGCGTCTCCCCTTATCTAAATAATTACCTTTCATTCAAAACCGACAAGGGTTGACATCCTCGCTGAAGGTTCACTCAAATCACTCAAAGTGTTTAAGATTCAAGAATAAGCACTCATAAGTCGAGCCTAAAAATTTAATCCCATAGGCTTGCCTGAAAATCAAATCTCCACCATCAGTATATGAGATGATACACGATCAAAAGGTCTTTATCGTGGTTGTAACGGGCTAAGGTTAAGGGTGTGGATACAAATTTGAACTAGAGGGTTAGAATCGAGACCGACTTGACAAATTACCTAACTAGAAACAATGAACTAAATATGAATATTTACATCGAATGAAAACTAATAATACCACTATTGATAATTACTCTATAATAAAGAGTATTTTCATTACTTAAAACATGATAATACTTTAATACAAGCTTTTTCTTCAACGATTGGAATTTGAATGCTCTAAGCTTTTTTATATACTACTAATATTGAATATACTTGGGTTTTTTTTCATAACAAACTAAAATATTACATCATAAATGATAAATGTAACTACTGAACTAATATAATTCGGTAACTTATCAAATCAAACCTCGATTAAAGGGTAGTCAAAAGAATGGTGATAACAAATACAAAGGGATTTTGGGTTAATATTAGTGGGTGAGTCAATAAAAAGGTTGTTAGGATTCAACGTGGTTCACTAGGGGTTAATTTTTGAAGGTAGGCTTTTTATGGAGTAAGTGGGTTAAATCTTAGGTGCCTTTATCATCTCTGTATATCAAATCAAAAGTGTGGTCTCGACATGTATAAACGAGGCAAGTTCTAGAATAACAGTTTAAAGTTGACACACTCATAATAAATAAAGTGAGCATGAAAAATAATATATGCTCTATAAGGCTTAAAATCTCACAAAAATTATGGGTTTTTCACATCAATACTTATAAATTCCAAATGTCACGGTAATACTCAAATTCAGTTCAACACCCTAGACAATTTTTAATTATTGAAAAATAGACTTATCATGCTTGATTCTTTAGTATCCTTCAAATTTAATCATCAATGCACAATTAACTATGACTTAATCTAAAATATATCAATAAAAATCATAAATCATTAGAAATTTCATCCTAATTAGTAATATGAGAAAAATACTAGAAAACAAGACTAAATTCAGGATTAGAGAATAATGCAAAAAAAAAAAAAAATCAGGTACTTTTACCCCCCACACTTAAGTTGTACATTATCCTCAATGTACAAAGATAGATAAACAATTATGTAATAAAAAGATAAGGGGAGAAGTAACACTTCCAGAATTTTGGATGATTCTAGGGGTTGGCGTCTTTCGTGGCAGTGATGGTGTTTTCTATGGGCCCGGTGGGGTGGCTACCAACGATTTCTTTGTTAGATGAAGAAATTGGGGAGCTTTTAAAGATATAGCCAAGAAATCTAAAGAAACATTAATAATATACTAATATTATAATTAAAGAAAAATGAAATAAAGAGAAGGAGACTACGAAGAAAACTGAAATTGAAAGAAAAGACTAATAGACAAAGGAGTCCTTATTGTTGGATGGTTCGCGAGATGGGTGTGAACTCGAAGGCTGTGGTGCGTGATTCCCAAGCAGCCTTTAGAACCTAAAACCAAGAAACTAAATTAAAATAAACTAAACTAAGCATAAGATTATTAAAGAGAAGGAAATTGAAGCAAAAGAGAAAAAGGAAATAAAAACTATATGGTCTCAAAGACCATTGGCTTGTTGTTTGAATGAAGCGGCCGGCATGAACTTATGTATATCGGTCTCCCATAGGGAGATTATGCTCGCCTTCTTTCACTTCTTCGGCATGATTTTAGTTTTGCTCAAGAGTCTTGGACACTTTTCCTATTGAGAAAGAAAATTTTGAAAGAAAAATGGAAGAAGGAAGAAGAGAAAAGATGGGAAGAAAGGGAAGGGTTGTGGGGTTCAAATAGTATCTCAAATCTGGCACGTTCACACGCCCGTAGTTCAAGGGTGTGTTGATTCACACGGCCGCCTCGCACGGTCGTGGTGTGCAGCGTGTTACATTGTTCACGCCCGTTCTTGATGTGCCATGCCCGTGTCTGAGTAGTCAGTGTCGACCACGATAGCGTCGCACGACCGTGGGTACAGGCGTGTTGAGTTTTCCATACCCGTTTCTCAGTCAGCCACTCCCGTTGGGTGATTGTTAGTAGCTTCACACGATTTAGGGGCACGGTCGTGCTGGTCTATCGGTGCCCATAGGGAAGGGTTGTTGGGCCCGTGACGTCTGACGGTGGTTGGCCTGAATTGCATGGCCTCTGCTCTGTCAGTGTAGTGTTTTGGTGGTCCACACAGCCACAGACACGGCCATCTGTAAGGCCGTGTGGCTGGAAATATGCACTTTTGTGTTAGTTTACAACTAATTATTTAGAAAAGAAGGATGGAAAGAAAAGAAACTAAAAATAAATTTGAAAGTAAATTAAGTTAGTGCTCGGGTTGCCTCCCGAGAAGCGCTCGTTTATAGTTTTAAGCTAGACTGTCCTTGTATTTGAAAATTTTAGGGAGGTTTAAAGGTTTGAATATCTTCCTTCATGCTCAGAGTTCTATTTTTGTGACAAAGTTGAAGTCGAGAAGCATTTACCTTGAAATTGCCAAATATTGGAATGCTTACCTCGACTATTTCATGTGGGAAGATATCGTGTACCTTAAGAAGAATTTCTCCCTTTGCCCTCATGTCTGTTGAAGTGATGTAGGGATCGGCTTTGTCTAATAGTACCTGGTCTCCTATTTTAAAGTGATTTGATGTTCCTACGAGCTTTTCTAGGGGTTCCTCTAGTTTTACTTCGTGTGGATCAGGCTTTTCTTTGACTTGTATATTCTGCTCTTCTAAATCGTCGACCTTAAGGTTTTGTTTCTTGTGTGATTCTTCTTTGTCGATTTGGTGGCTATGAGTTGGCTCAGGTTTGATGCCTTGTGATGTTTCCTGTAGTGAAGGTTGAACAATTTTATTATCTATTGAAGTGACTTTCTTACCTTCATCATTCGTTGTTCTGGCTGAGCCGAGAGCTTGAAGCTTAATCGATTCATCTCCTACGCGAAGTATGAGTTCACCTGTGGCAACATCAATTTTAGTTCTATCAGTTGCTAGGAAAGGTCTTCCTAGAATTAAGGGGATTGAATTATCCTCATCCATGTCTAAAACAACAAAATCTACTGGGAAAACAAACTTATCGATTTTTATAAGAACATCTTCAATAATGCCCCTAGGAATTCTAACAGTTTTATCAGCTAGTTGAATACTCATCCTAGTTTGTTTGGGCTTCCCTAGACCTAGTTGTTTGAACAATGCATAAGGCATGACATTTATACTTGCCCCTAGATCAGTTAACACATTATCAATAGTTAAACTACCAATTAAGCATGGAATCGTAAAACTCCTTGGATCTTTTTGTTTCTGCTGTAGTTTATTCTGTAACATTGTCGAGAATGTTGCATTTAGTTCCACGTGGTGCTCTTCGTCTATTTTGCATTTGTTTGTCAAGAGTTGTCTTAAAAATTTCCTCGAGTCTGGCATCTGGAAAAGAGCTTTAAGAAGGGGTAAGTTAATATGTAATCTCTTTAAAAGTTTAAGAAACTTATCGAACTGTTCCTCTGAATCATCTCCTTTCAATGCTTCGGGATAAGGTATGCGAGGTTTGTATTCTTTGATTATTGGTTTTGGCTTTTCGTGTGCTACCTCTATTTTACCTTTTTCTTCCTTGGTTTCTTGTGCCGTAGTGGGCTCATCTACCTTTGTACCCTCTTGAGCTGTGATGGCTTGGATCTGTTCTTTTGGGTTTATTTTTGTGCTGCTTGGTAAACGTCCTTGTTGACGTTTAGAAATCAGCTTTGTAAGATGTCCCACTGACCTAGTAGGTTCTCCAACTTGATTCTCGATCCCTTTGATCGATTTTTGTTGTTCATCAAGTGCTGCTTCAGTCTTTTAGATTGGAAATTGTTACCTATATAGTTTGTCTGCTCATGTTCTGCTCCTAGTTGGTAGGGTGGGTACTCAGGATTTGCTACATTCCCACTCTCTTCGTATTGCATTACCAGTTGTACCTGTGAAGAACATAAATTATCAAGCTTTTTATTCATCATCTCCACCGTGTTGTGACATTATTCTTATCGTCTATGTTAAAAAATTCGGCTGATTTTGTCAGTTTGGCCCTTATAATTTGCCATTGATAGGTATTCAATGACATCTCTTCAATAAAGTCATAAGCCGCTTCAGGAGTTTTGTTATTCAAAGTTCCACCGGCTGATGAGTCAACCATTTGCCTTGTTGAAGAATTCACACCATTGTAAAAAGTTTGGACTTGAAGCCACAAAGGTAATCCGTGGTGTGGACATCTTCTCAGGAGATCCTTATATCTTTCCTATACATCATATAATGTTTTTGCGTCATTCTACACAAAAGAAGATATGTCATTCCTAAATTTGGCCATTTTGGCTGGTGAAAAGTATTTTAAAAGAAATTTTTCAGCCATTTGATCCCATGTGGTGATTGACCCTGTGGTAACGAGTTCAACCACTGCTTTGCTTTATTCCTTAATGAAAATGGAAATAACCGAAGACGTATGGCATACATTAAATTGAACAAATTGTTGAATCATTTGTAATGTATTAGGCTTTAATTCAAAATTATTAGCAGCTATACCAGGCCTAACAATACTAGATCCTGCTCCTGTCAGATTAGGTTTAGCATAATCATACATAGTACGCGGAGCATTCTGTTCTTGCATATTTGGTGGTGGATTATTTTTGTCCATCCCTTCAGTAGGATTGGATCTGTCTTGTTCTTCTCTTTGGTAGTCTAGAGCTTGTCTAGTTTCTCTGCGATTTCTGTGAGCGGTAGCTTCAATGTCACTTTCGTACGCTAAAGGTCCTCTCGGGTTCTTTCTAGTCATAAACTAGAGGTACCTGCTAGGAGAAGAAAGAAAGAAATTTAGTGTAAATAAAAATTTAACCTAAACTAAAAATAAAAGTAAATTACGAGAAAATAATAAAATAATTACTAAAGTAATAGAAATAGAGCTTTCTTAATATTTTAGTGTTCCCCGGCAACGATGCCAAAGACTTGATCGTGTCAAACAGTCGAGTTTTAATATTTATAAAGAATGATTGAACCTATAGACTAACTATGACAACAATTGAGGCAAGTGCACCTATCGAACAATAGTATAGTTTAGGCAAGATTATTTTATCGATCCCAAAAGAACCTAAAAGTACTACTACTCACTTTCTTTCTATTATTTAGCCTAAAATATGGAGTGATTGGTTTATTAATCTAAAAAAACTAATGAAAAACTAAACTAGATGCAAAGACAAAAGAATGAAACTTTGGGAAAAGACTGTGGAAAGGCTCAGTTGATTACGATGATACCCTCAGAAAGAATCCACCTATGACTTCTTTTGTTATCTAACTTTTAATTCATATGACTTCTTTACTTAGCTTGATCCGTAAGACTCCCTAACCTATATTAAACCCTCTCTCGAGGCAAATAACGTCTAACCTTAGGTTAATTAGTGGAATTCTCGTTCTCTTATAATAACCGCCTAAGGAAGCAGTAAATCGATCAATGGACTCCCATATTAGGTTTCACCCTAATCCGGAAAAATCTCGTCACCCTATCTCTAGGCGTGCGATCAACTCCGCTTAATTATGCTAGATCTACTCTTAGGCAGGGTCTATTCCTCCTCCACATAAGCACATCAGATTAAATTAAACAACATAATTAAGAACAAACTAAGTACTTATCATATAATTTAGAAATCAAATAACAAAATCCATCATAGGTTTCATCCCCTTCAAGTATCTGAAGGGGTTAGTTCATAACAAAATAAGAAAACATCTCAAGAGAAAAGATAAAACAAAACATAAGAAATCCTTAAAACCCCCTAAAGGAATTGAAGAGGCCTAAAACTTCCTTTAGAATGACTACCTTGGGTTGTTTATATAGGCTCTCTAGATGCTTTACTTGGCTCCTAAGTACCTCTTTCAAGTAGAATTACTATTAAGTTGTTTAAGTAGACTTAGGAGTATGTTTCTTTGGCTTCAAGCATCCAAATCTGAGTGAAATTGCTCATTCCCGTGGTAGGGGCATGCCCATGGCACACGCCCGTGAAAGTCGTCTTCAGGCCGTGTCTCAATTCTGTCGATTAGGGCACGGCCATGTAAATCACAGCATGGCCATGTGGCTTGAAGTCCAGGCCGTGTCGATTTCCTCTTTGGCCCAAATTGGCCCGTTTTAAGCCCGTTTTACGTTCGTTTTATCCTTAAGTGCTTTCCTGAGTATAAGACATGAAAAGAAAGGATTAAGAGCACCTTTTTACATAAATTAGGGATAAATCATCCAAAAGCATACTAAATGTGGGATTAAAATATGTTACTTTTATGGTTTATCAATATGTACATTGATGATATAGCCGAATGTGATGCATTCCTATATGCTAATGGTATACTCGAATGTGTTATTGATTTTAGATATGATATAGCTGAATGTGATGTATATCTATAAGCCAATGATATACTCAAATGTGCTATTGATTTTAGAGATGAATATAGCCGAATATGATGTATAAATGAATGTCAATGATATACACGAATATGATATTGATTCGTGAGATGAATAGGTTACCACGTATAGACATAAAAGGTTGATGTTTAAGCTTTATATATACATATATATGACTGAGTAGTGAGTTTGGGAGATGCCCTAAATGTGCAAATTTGATGCCGAGCACTAAGTGTGCGAAATCAGTCATTTGGCACTAAGTGTGCGAGATGTTAATGTGACGGCACTATGTGTGCAATACGTTACAAGGTATTGGCACTGAGTGTGCGGATTTGCTGACCCTTTAAATGTATTGATTAATGAATGTGTTAGATGAGATAAAATGATCAGGTATGTGATGATAGATCATCATTTGGATAATGAAGTAAGTATTGAAATGAAATTATGGATTATACATGATAATATGTGATTTATATGAGTTTGAAATGTAAGTATAAATTCAGTAAGTGGTATATGCATATGAAATAAAAAAAAAGTGATATATATGTACACTTGTTTAAATGTATATGTATTGGTTTTGAGATCAGAAAGTGATTTATAGATCATGTGAAATCTATTGTTGAATGTGTGGGTGTTCGGCCTTTAGGGCTATGAAATGTGAAAGTTTACGAAAGGTGTTATAAATTATAGTTATGGTTATAAACCTTAATTGTGATTAACTAAAATTGGCCTTACTAATAGAATGATATAATGTATTATTGTTGTGAAAATTGCTTATAACTTACTAAGCAATGATAGCTTATTGTATGTATTTATTTGCATTGTTTTATAAATTTTGGAGACTAGTTACGAGTTCAGGGATCATTTTCAAAGTTTATCACACTATCTACTAACTTTGGTATTTTATAAACTAAATTTTTGAAACTATTGCATGTATAGGCTATGTTATATTTTGAAATGATAAATTTTGGGATATATATATTATGCCATGCAAAAATGGCTAAATTGAATGTCTAAGTTATGGAAATCAGATCTTGGTAATTATGTGTGATATCTTGGGTCTAATTGCTAATGGTTGTGTAAGTTTGGTCATGGTGTATATACATGTATGTGTAACGAGCTGGTTTTATATGTTCATAGTTAAATGTAAGATATGTTTGGTTTCGATGATTCGATTATGTAATTTATAGGAGATGTGATTGGTAATGTGGTTGGACGTTTTCGGCAATTGGTATGCTTTAGATTCGGACAAGCAAGGTTTATGCAAATAAGTGTATCATAGTTCTTATTTGGTTAATATGTTCGACTAATGTAATTTCAATGACCAAATGGATAGTAACTATGGTTATTTGATGGAAAATGTTTATATGGAATTTGAATAAATAGATTTGAGCTATGTGCATTAATACTTAAGCATACTATGAAAGTACATTATTACTCATGATGCATTTGGTTATGACCATATGAATAGTAGATTTGATATGATTCAATGGGTGGTTAGGTATCACATGTAGTAACATTCAAGTGCTGAATGGAGTTGATTAATCGGTATATGCACATGTTATGTGGTAATTAGTATATGCAATATTATTTTTCTACTTGTAATCGAATATGAGAAATTAATTTTATAGATATGTTTAAAATTTAAAAAGCATCATTTGCTTATTATTATCTGTTATGATTTATGATGTTTGGTAATGCCCTGTAATCCTAATCTGGCGACGGATATAGGTTAAGGGTGTTACAACAACCTCCACCCCCAACTAATCCATCTTTGATACCTGTTATGCCTCAAGTGAGTGATCCGTTGAGATTACCTAAGCCTCCTGTTGATAAAATAAAAAAACATGGAGCCAAAGAGTTCAGAGCCACTGATGAAGATGATACTAAGCGGGCTGAATTCTGGCTTGATAATACTATACGAGTGTTTGATGAGTTATCTTGCACCACCAATGAGTGCTTAAAATGTGCCATATCTTTGCTACGAGATACTGCATATCACTGGTGGAATACACTAGTATCGGTGGTTCCAAGAGAGCGAGTGACCTGGGAATTTGTAACACCCCAAACCCGGTCAATACACCACGACCGAATCTGGTATGCTACAGGGAAAAAGGTTTTGGGGGGGTTAGGTTGAAGTCTAGAAGTCTGATGAATCACTTTGCGAAACTTTGTATTTGAGGAAAACTTGAGTAGGTTTTGACTAAAAATTTATGTTGTATTTGAAAACCCAGAGAGCTTTGAAAATTTATCTGAAGTGTAGGTAAAACTAATTTATGTCGGTTTGAAGTTAAGTTGTTTTATATTATTATTACTAAAGTATTTTGTCTTAGTAGAAAACCATATTTAAGTTAGAAAAACAATTCGAGTTCATTTTGTTCTAAGTTATAGCATGATACCCGATGGTATAGTTTAAAACATCGTTTTTTTTGAAGTTTTGAAAACGTTGTCTTTCCAAGTTTTAGCACATTTTAACTCAAGTAGTTTGTAAAAGCACATTATAAATCTAACTTAATCGTAAACAAAACATAATTTAAAAAGGCCATTTACAACCCAAATAAAACCAAATAGTAACAATAAAACTTAAGTACCAACTTTCTTAAAAGTCCGAGCAAATCTTTATTTCGGTATGGCATGAGCACCTCGAGTCCATCTCGGCTCCATGTCCGCGCCTAAGTGTCACCTGAAAAGTCAAAGGAGAGGGTGAGTCGAGTGACTCAGTGTGTAAATCCCGCTCCCGAAGAACAACATGTTAACACACATCATACAAAGCAATATGATTAATGCAACCCGATCCTAACCATCCATATCGCCTTTTCTACCCCGTAGTACCAAACCACCGGTGGTGCCAAACCACCGTGACATATAGTCACAATGTGTTACCAAAACACCGGTGTCCCAAAGACACAATTGTGCTACCAAAGCACCGGTGACCGAGGTCACAAATCCAATGATGGGGCCAACCCATCGTGTGATACCAAATCACTAGCGAGGCGATCCCATATCTCATGTGGGGCCAACCCACGTGGTTAAACCACGAGGACAAGTCGCAATGAGGTGCCAAACCTCCGGTGTCCCAAAGACACATTTGTGCTACTAAAGCACCGGTGACCGTAGTCACAAATCATTGATGGGGCCAACCCATCGTGTGATACCAAATCACCGGCGTCAATCCCATATCTCACAAGTGGGGCCAACCCACGGTGGTGTTAACCACGAGGACGAGACGCCGAGGTACCAAACCTCTGGAGGTGCCAAACCTCTGTGACCCAAAGTCACAAAGTGTGTTACCAAAACACCGGTGCTCACAAGACAAAATATCACCGCTCCTCCACTCGTATCACCCATCAACATACCACACTCATGTAATCATGCATATCATATAATCATGCATATCATGCTAATATGTCTAATCTCATACCCCATGTCACATATATCCACAACCATGGTATCATATAGATCATCAGTAAACTCATAATAATAATCTTGACTTACAGAGTCCGAATCATACCCATTAGGTATCACATCAATCATCACTGTTCATTAATCATCACACAGGTTATCAATTATATTACTAAACAGAAGTGTGTTAGTTTACACACCTGAATTAACGGAGGTTTTAATACTAAGAACCGGTCTAAGACCCTCGACCACCTTGACAACTTTGATCCTAAAATCAACCAACCAAAGGGTTAGCACACATATCATTCGGCCATAACCAAATAAATCAAAGGGTACACGGTTTACCCTTACCTTAAAGCTGGATTTGGTTTCCTACCAAATCCGAATCCAACAGTGGTTCTTTCAACGAATCGGCTTTCCCTAGAAAGAAGGTGGTTAATCCTTGAAACCATATTCATAATCGAAACTAAACAAATCAACCACGAGTAATCATTTCACCCTCACTCATCGATTGCTTATGAGTAAGAAGCCTCGCCTTGCTTGATTTGAACCCAAGGGACCCTATACGAAAAACAAGCTTACTTACAAGAAGTTAATACCTTTTTAACCGATACCAAAGTCAGCCCTTATCATACCAAAAATCGGTAAAATACTAGAGAAAAGGGAAATGGCCATTCGGCCTAGTACTTACCCTTTACAAGACCGATTGAACACAATCACCCAACAACACCTAATATTCGGTCTACACCAAGAAAGGTTCGGCCAAGGTGTTTTATACCATCCCAAAATTCGGTCAGAGAGAAGGGAAAGGAAAATCGAAATGCAAGAGGATAGGGGTTGATAATCGGCCAAGAATGGAAATGAGAAAAAGAACGAAATGAAAAAAATGAGAAAGAATATTAGGAGGATGATGTTTCGGCTTACAAAGCTTCAAGAAGAAAGAGAGGTGAAAGAGGAGAGAACATTCGGCTATTGAGAGTACCAAAAGAATAAGGCAAATTTCGGTATATGCAACTTGGACTTTCGGTTTTCAAGAAGAAAATGGAAGAAGCAAATGAAGTTTAAACTACTATAGGGGTTTGGTGTTTTCACTTCAAGAAGTGCAAAAGATGAGAGAAAACCTTGGAAGAAAATTCGCTAACAAAACCAAAATGAGACTTTTGTTTTACAAACAAAGACCGAATATGCACCAAATGGGGAAAAAGCATTTCGGCACCTCCAACACCACACCAAGCCGCCCACTCCCCACTCCAAACACCCCAAAATTCGCCATAATCCCCACAACACTCCACACCACTCAATTCAAATGAGTTTACCAAGTCTTCCTCCTACTTTCACTCTCCATCCACCGCTTGAATATGTTGACCAAGTTCATGGTAGAGTTCAAGTTGCCCACAACCTCTTCCTCCATGCCGTCCAAAATGGGAGCCAAAAGGGGTGGGATTCTCGCGACTTGAACTCAAGACCTCCCCCTTGCATTTGACGCCACACACATGCTCCAAGTGGCGCATGCTTTGCCACTCCACCAGCTCCCTTCTTGTGTTATAATTTCACTTAATTTAATTAAAAACCCCATCTCCTTCAGCTCCTATCCCCTAAAGCCCAAAAATAAAAACTTATCCACCTACTCAGGCACACTCCTAGCCTACAGCTAAGCCCCGAAAATACCCAAACAACATCATAGCAAGCAATTAATCATGCAACCAATGCCAAAACAAAATAGCCCTTAACCCGAGATATTACGCTTCTACCCCCCTTAAAAGAATTTCGACCTCGAAATTACAGGTCAAGAGTTGCGGGTATTCTTTGTCTCATCATATCCTCGGGTTCCCACGTCGCTACTTCCACGCCATGATTCCGCCAAAGAACCTTAACCGAGGCACGGACTTCCTCGAACCTTCACATCCCGATCTAAAATCATGCAGTGCTCTTCCTCCATGGACATATCTGGATTTACCTCGATCTCCTCATCGTTACCACATGTGATGGATCGGAACGATATCGCCAAGCATCAAAACGTGGAACACGTCGTGAATCGACTTAGCTCACCGGCAACTCGAAACGATCATAAATCGTCCCACTCGTCTTAGTACCTTATATGGCCCAATAAACCTCGGACTAAGCTTGCCTTTCTTCCCGAACCTTAATACTTTCTTCCACGGTGAGACCTTCAGGAAAACCCGATCTCCCACAAGAACTCAATATCTCTTCGCTTAAGATCGGCATAGGACTTCGCGGTCGAAGCTTCCTTCAATCGAGCTGAATCAACTTAACCTTGTCTTGGTCTCAAGAACCAACTCTGGTCCCAATAACCGACGTTCATTTAACTCTGTCCAACAAGTCGGTGAACGACACTTCCTACCGTACAACGCCTCATAAGGTGCCATCTTAATGCTCGCTTGGTAGGCTGTTGTTGTAGGCGAACTCAGCCAACGGTAGATACTCCTCCCAACTACCCTCAAGTCCAATACACAACCTCAAGCATATCCTCCAATATCGATAACTCTTTCCGACCGCCCGTCGATCTGCGGATGAAATCTTGTCTTGAAATCTAACCGTACCCGAGCTCGATGTAACGCCTTCGGAACCTTGGCGTGAATCTCGGATCCCTATCCGAGATGATCGATACTGGCACCCCGTGCAGTCTCACTATCTCTGATACATATAGCTTCGCCAACCTCTGAAGTGAGTAATCCACCCTCACCGGAATAAAGTGAGCGGATTTAGTCAGCCGATCCACAACTACCCAAACTGAATCCTTCTTGCTCGGTGTAAGCGGTAATCCACTGACGAAATCCATAGTGATCCTTTCCCACTTCCACTGTGGAATCTTCACTGGCTGAAGCAACCCAGACGGCAACTGATGCTCAGCCTTGACCTGCTGACATGTCAGACACTTTCCTACAAACTCTGTCACCTCCTTTTTCAGACCCGGCCACCAGAACTGTTCCCTGAGATCCTTATACATTTTGCTACCTCCAGGATGCATAGCGTAGGGGCTGCTATGAGCATCCTGAAGAATCTTTTGCCTCAATTCAGCATCTCTCGGCATACAAGCCTTCCCCTGGAAACACAGAATCCCATCATTAGACAAGCTATACCCCTTCAAACCATCATTCTCGCACTTGTGTCCTCTGCGCTTTCGAACTTCATCCAACAAGCGCTTTTCTCGATCCGCTCAACCCAAGTAGGTTTAACTGCGCACTCGCCCGAATACTCCGTCCTCATACAAACTCAAATGGGCAAACAACGCTCTCAAATCCGAAACAACCTTACGGCTCAATGCGTCTGCCACAACATTAGCCTTGCCCGGATGATACTCAATTGAGCAATCGTAGTCTTTCAATGCACTCAATCCATCGGTACATCTCGATTCAAGTCTTTCTGAGTCAGAAGGTACTTCAGACTCTTATGGTCCGTATAGACTATCGATCTTTCTCCGTACAAGTAATGCCTCCATATCTTTAGGGCAAATACTACAGCTGCTAACTCTAGATCGTGCGTGGGATAATTAACCTCATGTAGCCTCGGTATCGGGATCGTAAGCCACAACCTTCCTTCTGATCAAAGACACAACCCAAGCACAGTATGTGATGCATCGCGATACATCAGAAATTCCTTACCGACCTCGGGTTGAATCGAACCGGAGCTTGGTCAAAATCTTCTTCAACTTGTCGAAGCTCTCCTGCCGCTTCTCGGTCAAATAAACGGAACTCCCTTTCTCAATAATTTGGTCATCGGTGCTGCAATTAATGAGAAACCTTCTACAAATCTTCGGTAGTATCCTGCCAACCCCAGAAAACTCCGAATCTCTGCTACTGACTTAGGCGGCTTCCAATCCAAAACCGCTTCTATCTTGCGGGGGTCCACTCTAATCCCCTCAGCCGACACTACATGACCCAAGAATGTCACCTCCCTGAGCCAGAACTCGCATTTACTGAACTTCGCATAGAGCTGTTTCTCCTTAGAATCGCAATACCACCGTAAATGAGTATCATGCTCTTCCTCGGTCCTTGAGTATACCAAGATGTCGCCGATAAAAACTACCACGAACCGATCTGGTAATCTTGTTGGAACACCCTATTCATCGATCCATGAAAGTCACGGTCGTTAGTCAACCCGAGCAGCATAACCAAGAACTCAAAGTGCCCATACCGAGTAATGAAATGCCGTCTTACGATATCCGCCTCTTTTACCTTCAATGGTGATACCTGGACCTTAGGTCGATCTTGAGAAAACCGACGCCCCTTCAAATGATCAAACAAGTCATCTATCCGAGGCGGTGGATACTTGTTTTGATCGTCGGCTTATTCGAGTTAGCGGTAGTCTATGCACATCCGCATAGTACCGTCTTTCTTCTTTACAAAGATACCAAGGCGCTCCCCATGGCGAAATACTTGGCCCGATAAAACCTCGGTCCAATAACTCCGGATTTGAGCCTTAAGCTCCACTAATTCTTTAGGTGCCATCACATGCGGAGCAATGGATCTTGGCGCGATTCCGTAATGATCTATCCTGAATTCTACCTCCGATCCGTTGGCAAACCCTAAGCTCCTCAGAAACACACCACAAATTCCCTAACTGTCCAACTGTCTCATGGCAGACTCCTTAGTCTCCAAGGCATACATATGCACCATATATGCTTGACCCTTCGACCATTTTCTCGGCTTTGAGCAGATACCACATTGGACGATAGTTTCTCCTATTACCGTCGAACTACTTCATCACCTCACCGTGCTTTCGAGAACCATGCGCTTAGTGCTGCGATCCAACTTCACTGATACTTACCCGGCCATCCATTCCGAGAATTAGATCGAACTCCCGAATGGCGGTTCCATCGATCGACCTCAAATACTACCCTTGGAGTTCTAGAGGTGCGTCTCTATACGGTTTATCTACCACTACTGAGTGACCTGAGGGCTTATTACGGTCATCCGCCTAGAAGATATCTCGAGTCTAATTCCATTGTCTCTACTATACTCGGCAACATAAGAGTGCGTAGAACCCACATCAATTAAAGCGGATAAGGAGAACCAAAATCAAAAGCGTCATGGGTTATGACGTCCGGTCGTCGCCTCCTCTCGGTGCCTCGCGGCATATACCAATCCAGGTACATGCGCCTCGAACTACTGCACCTACTGCGGTGCTCCACGGCCCCGACCAGGCTGTACCTCCTCTGCCATTACCTCGGCCCCTGCGGTGGTCCATTATTCTGTATTGATTACGGCCCGATTCTGGGTGAATTCTAGCCAACTTGCGCGACAGTCCCTCACACGGTGGTCCAACGAGCCACACTCAAAACAACCTCTACCATCACCCAACATCCTCCCGGTGAGCCTTTCCACAACGGTTACAATGCGGCGGTCCTTGCCTAGCAGCAACAAACCTACCGGATCGATTCGGCCCTCGGTCTAGCCTTCTTCTGCTGATTACCCGATGACCCAGAAGATCCAAAACTCCTTTTGTGACGGTTTCTATCCATACTCTGCCTCACAGACTCTTTAATGCCCTCGGCAACCTTCGCCTTTTCAACCAGAACCGCAAATTCACGCTCCTGCTGGGGTGCAATTATCAGCCTCAGTTCGTCTCGCAGGCCATCCTCGAACGAACGCACCTCTCATGCTCGGGGCCACCATACCCGCAGCATATCGACTCGACCTCGAAACTACGCCTCGTACTCAAACCGCAGATTTGCTCCCTGGACTAACCTCGAAATGCTTTTCTCGCTCATTTATGTAGTTAGCTCCGGCGTACTTTTCGATAAGCGGCCAAAATAATCCCATGACGGATCTTCAACAGGTATTATCACGGACCGTGAGCCACCACTTTAGTATGACTCATCTCGAGAAGTGATCGATCCCTTTAATTTTCTTCGTCCGTTAGGTCGGATCGTCCATGATCCATTCTGCCGCTTCCGGCCGATTTTCAGCGATCTTTGGGAGCAACACCGAGACACCGAAAGAATTCAGCCCATTTGCTCAAGTCGCTCGACGATTTCCTAGCTCCTACGCCTCCACCGCTCCACTACCTCTCTAAAACCCGCAGATCGCTGTGACCTTTGCATCATTGCCGGTGCATTCACGAACTCACCACCTCCACTGGTGGCGGGCCAGATCTCATTCTCGACCCCCTGCCCGGAACCTACGGGCTCGAAGCAGATCATCCTCTGCGACCACGTCCACGACCACGTCCACCTCGGTACTCATGACTAAATCTCGTGCGATTAAAGAATTTTATGTATCGGTCATTATTCCACTATATTTAAAGCAAAGTTTTATGAAGTTTTAAAGAGACTTTGTTTCATGAGTCCACGAGTCCTATTAGTTTCAGTCTCTGAGTAGTCCTACTAATTGGCCAATCATATCAATCAATACAACAAATAGTACGGGTACTTACAGGCGGACCGGTGCAGGAGACTCGGTGTCATGCCTTTCAAACCATACTTTAAAATGAATACTTGAAAACTATAGTTTTAAAACATTTTGGGCCTCGGGCCCACAAAAACTTTGAACTGGCTCGATACCACAAATGTAACACCCCAAACCGGTCAATACACCACGGCATCGAATCTGGTATGCTCTGAGGAAAAAGGTTTTGGGGGTTAGGTTGAAGTCTAGAAGTCGATGAATCACTTTGCGAAACTTTGTATTTGAGGAAAACTTGAGTAGGTTTTGACTAAAATTTATGTTGTATTTGAAAACCCGAGAGCTTTGAAAATTTATCGGAAGTGTAGGTAAAACTAATTTATGTCAGTTTGAAGTTAAGTTGTTTCATATTATTATTACTAAAGTATTTTGTCTTAGTAGAAAACCATATTTAAGTTAGAAAAACAATTGAGTTCATTTTGTTCTAAGTTATAGCATGATACCCGATGGTATAGTTTAAAACATCGTTTTTTTGAAGTTTTGAAAGCGTTGTCTTTCCAAGTTTTAGCACATTTTAACTCAAGTAGTTTGTAAAAGCACATTATAAATCTAACTTAATAAATAAACAAAACATAATTTAAAAGGCCATTTACAACCCAAATAAAACCAAATAGTAACAATAAAACTTAAGTACCAACTTTCTTAAAAGTCCGAGCAAATCTTTATTTCGGTATGGCATGAGCACCTCGAGTCCATCCGGCTCCATGTCCGCGCCTAAGTGTCACTGAAAAGTCAAAGGAGAGGGTGAGTCGAGTGACTCGGTGTGTAAATCCGCTCCCAAGAACAACATGTTAACACACATCATACAAAGCAATATGATTAATGCAACCCGATCCTAACCACCCATATCGCCTTTTCTACCCCGTGTGGTACCAAACCACTGGTGGTGCCAAACCACCGGTGACATATAGTCACAATGTGTTACCAAAACACCGGTGTCCCAAAGACACAATTGTGCTACCAAAGCCTTTGTGACCGAGGTCACAAATCCAATGATAGGCCAACCCATCGTGTGATACCAAATCACTAGCAGACGATCCCATATCTCATGTGGGGCCAACCCACGGTGGTTAAACCACGAGGACAAGTCGCAATGAGGTGCCAAACCTTTGGTGTCCCAAAGACACATTTGTGCTACCAAAGCACCGGTGACCGTAGTCACAAATCATTGATGGGGCCAACCCATCGTGTGATACCAAATCACCGGCGTCAATCCCATATCTCACAAGTGGGGCCAACCCACGGTGGTGTTAACCACGAGGACGAGGCGCCGAGGTACCAAACCTCTGAGGTGCCAAACCTCTGTAACCCAAAGTCACAAAGTGTGTTACCAAAACACTTGGTGCTCGTCGGACAAAATATCACTTGCTCCCTCCACTCGTATCACCCATCAACATACCACACTCATGTAATCATGCATATCATATAATCATGCATATCATGCTAATATGTCTAATCTCATACCCCATGTCACATATATCCACAACCATGGTATCATATAGATCATCAAGAAACTCATAATAATAATCTTGACTTACAGGAGTCGAATCATACCCATTAGGGTATCACATCAATCATCACTTGTTCATTAATCATCACACGGGTTATCAATTATATTACTAAATGCGAAGTGTGTTAGTTTACACACACAATTAACGGAGGTTTTAATACTAAGAACCGGTCTAAGACCCTCGACCACCTTGACAACTTTGATCCTAAAATCAACCAACCAAAGGGTTAGCACACATATCATTCGCCATAACCAAATAAATCAAAGGGTACACGGTTTACCCTTACCTTAAACTGGATTTGGTTTCTACCAAATCCAAATCCAACGATGGTTCTTTCAAAGAATCGGCTTTCCCTAGAAAGAAGGTGGTTAATCCTTGAAACCATATTCATAATCGAAACTAAACAAATCAACCACGAGTAATCATTTCACCCTCACTCACCGATTGCTTATGAGTAAGAAGCCTCGCCTTGCTTGATTTGAACCCAAGGGACCCTATCTGAAAAACAGATTACTTACAAGAAGTTAATACCTTTTAACCGATACCAAAGTCGCCTTATCATACCAAAAATCAATAAAATACTAGAGAAAGGAAATGGCCATTCGCCTAGTACTTACCCTTTACAAGACCGATTGAACACAATCACCCAACACACCTAATATTGGTCTACACCAAGAAAGGTTCGGCCAAGGTGTTTTATACCATCCCAAAATTGATTAGAGAGAAGGAAAGGAAAATCGAAATGCAAGAGGATAGGGGTTGATAATCGGCCAAGAATGGAAATGAGAAAAAGAACGAAATGAAAAAAATGAGAAAGAATATTAGGAGGATGATGTTTCGGCTTACAAAGCTTCAAGAAGAAAGAGAGGTGAAAGAGGAGAGAACATTCGGCTATTGAGAGTACCAAAAGAATAAGGCAAATTTCGGTATATGCAACTTGGACTTTCGGTTTTCAAGAAGAAAAATGGAAGAAGCAAATGAAGTTTCGGCTACTATAGGGGTTTGGTGTTTTCAGCTTCAAGAAGTGCAAAAAGATGAGAGAAAAACCTTGGAAGAAAATTCGGCTAACAAAACCAAAATGAGACTTTTGTTTTACAAACAAAGACCGAATATGCACCAAATGGGGAAAAAGCATTTCGGCACCTCCAACACCACACCAAGCCGTCCACTCCCCCACTCCAAACACCCCAAAAATTCGGCCATAATCCCCCCACAACACTCCACACCACTCAATTCAAATGAGTTTACCAAGTCTTCCTCCTACTTTCACTCTCCATCCACCGTTTGAATATGTTGACCAAGTCCATGGTAGAGTTCAAGTTGCCCACAACCTCTTCCTCCATGCCGTCCAAAATGGGAGCCAAAAGGGGTGGGATTCTCGCGACTTGAACTCAAGACCTCCCCCTTGCATTTGACGCCACACACATGCTCCAAGTGGCGCATGCTTTGCCACTCCACCAGCTCCCTTCTTGTGTTATAATTTCACTTAATTTAATTAAAAACCCCATCTCCTTCAGCTCCTATCCCCTAAAGCCCAAAATAAAAACTTATCCACCTACTCAGGCACACTCCTAGCCTCATTAAGCCCAAAACACCCAAACAACATCATAGCAAGCAATTAATCATGCAACCAATGCCAAAACAAAATAGCCCTTAACCCGGGATATTACGAAATTCTTTGATGAGTTCCATAAGAAATACATCAGCCAGAGATTTATCAATCAGAAATGCAAAGAATTTCTTGAGTTGAAATAGGGTCGGATGACTGTGACAGAGTATGAACTAAAATTTGTGAAACTCAGTCGGTATAACCGAGAGTGTGTTTTGACCGAAGCTATAATGGGTAAAAGATTTGAAGATGCGCTGAACGAAGACATTAAACTGTTAGTTGGCATACTTGAGATAAAAGAGTTCGTGGTACTTGTTGAGCGAGCTAGAGATACACGTAAGATATCATTCAGTAAGTCATTTTAGTTGACATCAAAGAGGTTCTAAGATGATGCTAGCCGTTTAAAGGCTACTGCAGGGTATTCTAGACGAGATCGGGATAAACCACCTGTGAGCTCGAGAGCTACCTTAGTAGCTAGTGTGGGTAATGTCAGATAAAATCAAACTGAGTGTGAACATTATGGTAAATGACATCCCAGCAGTTGCAAATTGCATGATCGGGCCTGTTTTAAATGTGAATCGATGAATCATTTCATTCGTGAGTGCCCAGAGTTAGCGGAGCAAAATTCGGTACAGAATATGAGATCGAGTGAAGAATTTTTCATTTATAGTGATGCATCTTTGAGTGGTCTGGGTTGTGTTTTGATGCAGGGAGGCAAGGTCATAGCTTATGCCTCGAGACAGCTAAAGCCACACGAAAAGAACTATCCGACACACGATTTGGAATTGGTAAATATTGTGTTTGCATTAAAGATATGGCGTCACTATCTGTTCAGTGAAAAATGTCATGTTTATTCTTATCGTAAAAGCCTGAAGTATTTAATGACTCAGAAAGATCTGAATTTGGGACAACGTCGATGGTTAGAGTTGTTAAAAGACTACGAGCTTGTGATTGACTATCATCCAGGAAAAGCTAATGTTGTTGCTGATGCTTTAAGTCAAAAATCATTATTTGCTTTACGTGCAATTGAATGCGCATATGGTTATATCTGATGATGGTTTGGTAATAGCCGAATTAAAAGCGAGACAGTTATTTGTTCAACAGATTTGTAATGCTCAGAAAGTTGATAATGATTTGTTAGCAAAGCAAGCTCAATGTGAATCGAATGTTGAATCTGAGTTTTGAGTTGATACAAATGACTGTTTGAGGTTCAGAAATCGAATATGTGTTCCAAGAAATTCAGAGTTGATTCAGATGATTTTGAACGAAGCTCACAGTAGTCGGTTATCTGTTCACCCGGGTAGTACAAAAATGTATAATGATCTGAAACAGCTTTATTGGTGGCCTGGTATGAAACAAGACATGTCTGACTTTGTTTCAAAATGTTTAGTCTATCAACAAGTAAAAGCCGAGCATCAGGTACCTTTTGGGTTACTTTAGCTGATTATGATACCCGAGTGGAAGTGGGACAGAGTCACGATGGATTTTGTATCTGGTTTACTGTTGGCCCGGAGCAAGAAAGATGCAATCTAGGTTATTGTGGATAGATTGACTAGATCGGCTCATTTTATTTCGATTCGTACAGATTATTCGCTTGATAAGCTGGCTAAATTATATGTTTCTTAGATTGTGAGATTGTACGGAGTGCCTATTTCTATTCTTTCGGATAGAGATCCGAGGTTCACATCGCGGTTTTGGAAGAAACTGCAAGATGCTTTAGGTACGAAACTACACTTTAGCATGGCTTTTCATCCACAAACAGATGGTTAGTCTGAACGAATCATTCAGATACTTGAGGATATGTTGCATTCTTTCGGATATATTGAATTTTCTTACAATAATAGCTTTTAATCTAGTATCAAAATGGCACCTTACGAGGTTTTATACGGTCGTAAATGTCATACACCATTGTATTGGATAGAGCTTAGTGAATATAAGATACACGGGGTCGATTTGATCAAAGAGACTGAACAGAAAGTGAAAGTGATTCGTGATAGTCTGAAAACAGTATCAGATCGTCAGAAATCGTTTGCAGACTTGAAAAGAAAAGATGTAGAGTTTCATATTGGAGATAATGTCTTTTTGAAGGTATCACCGTGGAAGAAAATACTCAGATTCGGTCGTAAAGGCAAATTGAGTCCGAGAGTTATTGGACCGTATGAGATTATAGAGCGTATCAGGCCGATTGCTTATAGACTATTGTTGCCACCTACTTAGAAAAGATTCACAATGTATTCCATGTTTTGATGCTCCGTAGATACCAATCCAATCTTTCACATGTGATTAGTTCGATAGAGGTTGAGTTTAAGTCCGATATGACATATGAAGAAGAACCGATTCGTATTCTGGCTCGTGAGATTAAAGCATTGCAAAATAAGAAAATTTCGTTGGTTAAAGAGATGTGGTATAAGCACGGAGTTGAGGAAGCAACTTGGGAGTTAGAGGATACAATGAAAGAGCATTTTCCAAACTTATTCACCGGTAAGATTTTCGGGGATGAAAAATCCTTAAGGGGAAGAGTTGTAACAGCTCGATTTTAACCCTAATTGGAATAGTGGTTTCGAGACCACAAATTCGAGTGTAAAAAATATTTTAATATTATTTTCTGTGTTAATTATGTGTGAATTTGCTTGTGTTAAAATTTCGTGTTTTAATTTAGTTGTTTGAGTGTCCGATTAAATAAAAGGACTTAATCGCATAAAATGAAAATTTGATGGTTAGTTGTGAAAGTGCCTAATTGTTGTTGTCGTTTTAATATGGGGGATTTATGTTGCAAATATGCCATTGCATTTATGAATGGACTGACGATGACATATATTATAAAGTTTTTATATTAACTTATTAAGGTTAATTTAGTAAATGGATATTAAATGTTAATATAATAAATAAAACATGAAAATTTTGCATGTTCATCTTTGCCATTGCTGAAAATTAAAAGCAAAAAAAAAAAAAAAAAAAAAAAAAGACTTCCAAGGGTTCTGCCTTGTATAAGCTTGATTTAGGTATGTATTTTGCTCGATTTTTTATAATTTTTACATTTTTGAGATCGTTGCTATGAAATGTACAAAACCCATGCTTTAATTTTTTATTTTGATGAATATTTTAAGTTGAGCCATTGATGAATTCATGTGATTTTTGTTGTTAGGTGATAGATTATGAAATATATATCTTGGATTAACATGTTTTGTAGATGATTTTGAGTAATAAGACTAAATTGTAAAAACAATATTTTGAGGGACTAAAATGTGAAATAAATTAAATATATGGACTAGTATGAAGCTTATGAATATTTGGCCCTAGCATGGTATATGCAAATTTTGTCTATTTTGTGTTTTATGCAATAGAGACTAAATTATAAAAAAGTGTGAAATGTCAGGGGCAAAATGGTAATTTGCCCATTTATGCATTTTGGACTAAATTGAATGAATATGTGGTTAAATTAGTTAAATTTGAATTTATTTAGATTAAGAATGAAAGAAAATGGAATTAGATCGGGGGAAATCAAAAGTAGTCGAGTAGTCGATTAAACCGTCTGACAACATCCGAGGTAAGTCAATAAGCATATAAATGTTATTAAATTTGATAACATATATGTTACATGATGAATAGAATTCTTGTGTATATAATTGTGTATGGTCAAATGTGTATTGAGCAAAGGAACTATACTTTGAGTTCGATTCAATCGAAATTCAATGTCCAAAAGTCTTGTACGAACCCTAGGAATAAATAGGATACATATGTCATGACCTAGGATTTTTGATATGTGTAATCATGTAAGACCATGTCTGAGACATTGGCATCAACTTGTGATTACGTGTAAGACCATGTTTGGGACACTGGCATCGTATTTGATTCGTGTAAGACCATGTCTGGGACAGTGGGATCGATATGTGATTACATGTAAGAGCACGTCTGGGACATTGGCATCATACGAGCTTCCGACTATCTGTGTATCCTTTCTAATTCCGAACGGTTGAACGGGCAATGTGAAGTTAATATCGAATGTGAAATTGAAGTAAAAGGGCTCAGGTATATACTTATGTTATGTTGTGGAAATGGGGTAAGTTGGTTACTTGACTTGATATTAAGCATGTGAATATAATATATGTGTTAACATATTTGGATATATAGTGATTTGGCCATAAGACAAATGTATGTGATGGTTAAATGTGAAATAGTAATGAATGATAACTTGTATTTAATATTATGCAAATTTGCCTTTGTTTACAATTTGTTAATATGAAATTATTGTTATATTTATGTGTATTTGCTTATGACTTACTAAGCTCAAGTAGCTTACTCTGTGTGTGTTTTTGTTTGCCTTTGTTTTATAGATTTTGGAGTTACGTTACGAGCTCGGGGATCATCAGCAAAGCTTATCACACTATCAACTGTTTATTTCGATATTTTGCTAAGTTAATTATGGGCATGTGGCATGTATAGCATAGATGGAATGTTTAATTTTGGACAGGTATATGTATATAAAAATAGCCATGCGAAAATGGCTAACTATGATGTTTAAGTATAAGGAATTTAGGGTCATGATATATATGTGTGTGTGTGATATGCTTGGTATGATTTTCCATGGTGTTTGATATAATTTGATTCAAGAGAATTAGGTATGGTAGTGAATGAGTAATATGTGATTGAATGGTTGTGATGTGTATGAGGGATTAAGCCACTTGATGTTTTGTTTGGTATGTTTTGTGAGTTAATGAAATGGTCATGGTGGTAGTAAGCTTGTTTATGCAAAATTTGTAACACCCCAAACCCGGCCCATGCGGTATGACCGGATCTGACATGTCACATGAAGAAAACGTATAAAGAACTTGTGATTCTTATTAAAGTTGTCATTATTTGTTTATAATTAAGAAAAAATAAGTTTGATGATAAAAATTACTAATCTCGAGAGTTTGATTGATAAATCAAAAATTAAACTAGTGAACTTTTAAATCGTGACTTTTGAAAAAGATGTTGGTAAAATTCAAAGGAAAATCCAAGTTAAATTATTTGAACATATTTGTTATGAAACCCATTTGTTAATCAAGTTTAGAAATCCGTTATTTATGATTTCAGAAAATCCCCTTTTAAAATAGTTCAAAAATAATAATAAGTACGTCAAAACATAAAGCAAATTAAAATATATCCCAGAGGCCTTATTACAACTTTAAACCCAAAATAGTTAAAGTAATAAAATAAAGTGAAAAATAAGTTTACTAATGTTTGAAAACATTATTTCCAAAGTATGGCCTCCACCGAGTCATCCATGGCCCAAGTCCTCATTACTGAGCATTAACTGCAAGGATTAAGAAAAAGGGGTGAGTTACAAGAACTCAATGTATAATCCCCCTTGCCGTCATCTAGTGGGCCTGAACTTGTATAGTGATAAACCGTAAAAGTAACATGTTTTAGGCCTAAATTTAGTATGCTTTTGGATGATTTAGCCCTTGATTTATGTAAAAGGTGCTCTTAATCCTTTCTTTTCATGTTTTATACTGAGGAAAGCACCCGAGGACGAAAAGAATGAGAAATAGGCTTGAAACGGGCAAATTTAGGCCAAAGTGGAAATCGACACGGCCTGGACTTCAAGCCATACGACCATGCCTCCTCCATTAACTAAGACCAGGCCATGCCACGATTTACACGGCCATGCCCCAATCGACAGAATTGAGACACGGCCTGAAGACGATTTACACGAGCGTGTACCATGGCCGTACCCCTATCGCGGGAAAGAGCAATTTCACTCGGATTTGGATACTTTGAGGCAAACAAACACAATCCAAAGCCTATTCAAACACTGAGTAGAAGGTATACTTGAATTGGGACACTTGGAGGCCAAGTAAAGTATTCCAAAAGTCTATATAAACACCCTAAGTGTAACCTGAAAGGGGGTGGTTAGCTAGGCCAAAGAGCCAAGCCAGAAAGGCCAGATTTGTGGGAATTACTCGAAGATAGCCAGGTGATCCATCTCAAGGAGCCGGAATTCTACTCAAGACGGCGGATTTCTCCTTCAATTCCTTTAGGGGGTTTTAGGGATTTCTTATGTTTTGTTTTATCTTTTCTCTTGAGATGTTTTCTTTATTCATTATGAACTAAACCCTTCAGATACCTGAAGGGGATGAAACCTAGATGAATCTTGTTATTGTTTCCTGAATTATATGATAAATATTTAGTTTGTTCTTAATTATGCATGTTTAATTCAAATCTGATGTGCTTAGGAGGACAAAGAATAGACCTTGCTTAAGAGTAGATCTAGCATAATTAAGCGGAGTTGATCACATGCCTAGAGATAGGGTGACGAGATTTTGTCGGATTAGGGTGAAACCTAATATGGGAGTCCATAGATTGATTTACTGCTATTCTAGGGGGTTATTATAAGAGAATGAGAGTTCCACTAATTAACCCAGGGTTAGGCGTTATTTGCCTCGAGAGAGGGTTTAATATACGTTAGGAAGTCTTACAGATCAAACTAAGTGAATAAATCGTATGGTTCAGTGTTAAATAACAAGTGAAGTCTAGGTGGATTCTTCCTGAGGGTATCGCCGTGATCAATTGAGTTTCTTTTCAAGTTATTCTCCAATTCATTCTTTCTATCTTTGCGTCCTTAGTTTAGTAGTCGATAATTTAGATTAAAGCAACTTCACTTATTTTAGGCTAAATAATAAAAAGAAAGTTAGTATTAGTACTTTTAGTTCCTTTGGGTTCGACAATTCGGTCTTGCCTAAGCTATACTACTGTTCGATAGGTACACTTGCCTTAAAGTCATTGTCATAGTTAGTTTCCAGGTTCGATCATTCTCTTTATAAATTTTAAAACTCGACAAAACAACGATCAAGTTTTTGGCACCGTTGCCGGGGAATTAAAATATTAAGAAAGCTCTATTTTTATTATTTTAGCCATTTTTTATTTTTATTTTGTAATTTATTTTATTTTATTTTATTGATTTTTTGCTAATTTTAGTTCTTCCTTTTTCCTAGCAGGTACCTCTAGTTTATGACTAGAAGGAACCCGATAGGACCTCTAGTTTACGTTAGTGAAATTGAAGCTACCGCTCGTATGAATCGCAGAGAAATTAGGCGAGCCCTAAATTACACAGAAGAAGAGCAAGAAGACAGATCCCATCCTACTGAAGGGATGAACAAGAATAATCCAACACGAGATGTGGGAGAAAACAATGCTCTGCGTACTATGTATGATTATGCTAAACCTCATTTAACAGGAGTTGAATCTAGTATTGTTAGGCCTGCTATAGTTGCTAATAATTTTGAATTAAAGCCTAACACAATACAAATGATTCAACAATTTGTTCAATTTGATGGTTTGCAGGACGAAGACCCGAATACTCATATAGCCAATTTTTTAGAGTTCTGTGATACTTTCAAAATAAATGGCGTTTCTGATATGTCATTCATCTTCGGTTATTTCTCTTTTCATTAAGGAATAAAGCCAAACAGTGGTTATACTCGTTACCACGAGGGTTAATCACTATATGGGACCAAATGACTGAAAAATTTTTATTAAAATATTTCCCATCGGCCAAAATGGCCAAATTACGGAATGATATCTCTTCTTTTGTGCAGATGGATTTAGGGACATTATACGACGCATGGGAGAGATATAAGGATCTCTTGAGAAGGTGCCCACACCATGGCCTGCCCTTATGGCTACAAGCCCAAACTTTCTATCATGGTGGAAACCCCTCAACAAGGCAACTAATCAATTTAGCCACCGATGGAACCCTGAACAACAGAACTCCTGAAGCAGCCTACGAGTTCATTGAAGAGATGTCACTGAATAACTATCAGTGGCAAGTTACAAGGACAAAACCGACAAAATCAGCCGGAGTTTACAACCTCGATGCAGTGACCATGCTATCAACATAGGTAGAGATAATGAATAAAAAGCTCGATAGTTTGTGTTCTTCGCAGGTACATCCAATCATGCAGTGCAACGCAAGTGGAACTGTGGTGAATCCTGAGTACCCACCCTACCAACCAAATGCAGAAAGTGAACAGATGAACTATATAGGTAATAATTTCAGATCCAATAATAACCCTTATAGTAATAACTACAATCCAGGTTAGAGGAACCACCCAAATTTTTCATGTGGAGGCCAACGAAATCAAGGAAATCAAAGACAACAACCTCCTCAAAATTTCCAAAATCAGCCATATCCGCAAGAGAAGAAGCCAAACCTCGAAGAGATGCTGAAAAAATTCATGGAAAACACAGAAAATCATTTCCAAGAAATTGAGAAAACAATTAAAAGCAACGAGAATCGAGTCGGGGAACTTACGAAGCTAGTCAAGGAAGCCACTAATGCAGTCGAACGACTCGCAAAGCTAATGTCAGAACGAATGCAAGGACATCTACCAAGTAACACTGAGATTAACCCAAAGGAGCAAATTCAAGCCATCTCAGCTCATGACAGTAAGAGGTTAGATGAACCCAATCCAATACAATAAAACAAGGTAGACGAAGTTAAGGTCGAGGTAACACAAAAAAGCCAAAACCGATAATCAAAGAGTACCAACCTCGCATACCTTATCCCGAAGTGATGAAAAGAGATGATTCAGAGAAACAGTTCGGTAAGTTTCTTAAACTCTTAAAGAAATTACATATTAACTTAACTCTTCTTGAAGTTCTTTTTCAGATGCAGACTCGAGGATATTTTTAAGACAGCTCTTGACTAACAAACGCAAATTAGACGAAGAGCACCACGTGGAATTTAATGCATCATGCTAAGCAATATTATAGAATAGACTACCACGAAAGCTAAAAGATCCAGGGAGTTTTACAATTCCATGTTTAATTGGTAGTTTAGCTATTGATAACACATTAGCTGATTTAGGGGCAAGCATAAATGTCATGCCTTATAAATTATTTAAACGGCTAGGTCTAGGGAAGCCCATACAAACTAGGATGAGTATACAATTAGCTGATAAAATTGTTAGAATTCCTAGGGGCATATATGAAGATGTTCTTGTCAAAATTGATCAATTTGTTTTCCTAGTAGATTTTGTTGTCTTAGATATGGATGAGGATAATACAATCCCTTTAATTTTAGGAAGTCCTTTTCTAGCAACTGCCAAGACAAAAATTGATGTTGCCACAGGAGAACTCATACTTTGTGTCGGTGACGAATCAATCAGTCTTCAAGCTCTTGACTCGGCCAAGACAACAATCGATGAAGGTAAGAAAGTCAATACATATGATAAGCAAATTGTTCAACCTTTATCGCAGGAAAAATTGCAAAGACACAACCCTGAGCTGACTCATAGGTCCCAAATCGACAAAGAAGAAACACATAAGGAACAAGACCTTAGGGTCGACAATTGAGAAAAGCAGAGGACACAAGTCAAAGAAGAACCGAACCGCACAAAGTAAAACCAGAGGAACAACCAGAAGAGCTCGTAGGAAGATCAAACCACTACAAAATAGGAGACCAGGTACTGTTAGACAAAGCATATCCACACATCATCACAACAGACCTGAAGGGAAAGGGAGAAACCCTTCTTAAGGTACACAATATCTTCCCACACGAAATAGTCGAGGTAAGCAACCCAACATTCAACACTTTTGAGGTAAACGCTTCTCGGCTCAATTTTGTCAAGAAAATAGAACTTTAATAAGAGGGAAGATATTCAAACATTTAAACCTCCCTAATTTTTTTCAATGTCGAGGAAAGTCTAGCTTAAGACTATAAACGAGCACTTCTCGGAAGGCAACCCAAGCACTAACCCTACTTCTTTTACATTTGTTTTCATCTTATTTTCTTTTATTTCTCTTTGTAAACTATCCAAAAGTGCAGATTTCTAGGACACACGGTCCTACACACGGTCGTGTCCATGGCCTTGTAGACCACCGGAATCCCCGTACTGACATAGTAGAGGCCGTGCTAATCAAATCCTAACCACTTTCGACATCACGAATCCAACCACTCCCCCACGGACACCGATAAATTGGCACGATCGTGCGCCACAACTATGTGAAGCTACTGACTTACCAGACACGAGAAAAGCATGCCCATGCTACCCAACCGTGCCAACACGCTGCCTTTTCAAGAACGGGCGTGGCATCTGAAAAATGGGCGTGGGTGAACCAACACGCCTAGACACACGGCCGTCTGATACGACCGTGTGATTCAACACGCCCTCGATCCAGGGCATAGGAACGTGCCAGATTTGAGATCCTATTTAAACCCCATAGCCTTTCTCCTTCTCCCCTCATTCTTTCTTCCTTCTTTTTCTTTCTTTCTTTAGAAAAGAGATCCCAACACATAAGTTCATGTCGGTCGCTTCATCCAAACACCAAGCTGAGGGTCTTTTAGACCATTTAAATTTTTCTTTACGTTTATTTTCCCCTTTATCCTACTTATCTATACTTCTCTTCTGCTTAATATATTTTAAATTCTTTTAGTTTCTTTGTTTTAGGACTCCTTAGTCTATTAGTCTTTTCTTTTAATTTTAATTTTCTTCTTAGTCTCATTCTCTTTATTCTCATTGTCTTTAATTATAGTATTAGTATATTATTAATGTTTCTTTAGATTTCTTGGTATATCTTTGTAGGCTACCCAATTTCTTTATCTAGCACAAAGCTCATTGGTAGACACCCCACCAGGCCCATAGAAAATGCCATCACCACCTCTTCCACGCACCTTCTACTATGACCTCTTTTAACTCCCAGAATCATCCAAAATTTAGGAAGTGTTACTTCTCCCCTTCTCTTTTGATTACATTATTAGTTATCTATATTTGTACATTGAGGGCAATGTACATCTTAAGTGTGGAAGGGTAAAAGTACCTAACTTTTTGCATTATTCTAAAATCTTGAATTTTATTCTTGTTCCTAAGTAATTTTTCATATTACTAATTAGGTTGAAATTTCTAATGATTTATGATTTTTATTGATATGTTTTTGAGTAAGTTATTGATAATTGTGCATTGATGATTTATACTTGAAGAATACTAGAGAATCAAGCATGATAGTCTATTTTCCAAGAATCAAAAAAATTTTCTAGGTTGTTAAACTAAATTTGAATATTACCATGAAGTTCAAAATTAACAGGGATTGATGTCAAATACCCATAATTTTTGTGAGATTTTGAGCCTTATAGAGCATATATTCTTTTTCATGCTCACTTTATTATGAGTGCGTCAACATTGAATTGTTATTCTAGAACTTGCCTAGATTATACATATCGAGACCACATTAAATGATTTGATATACTGAGATGATAAAGGCACTTGGGTTTTAATCCATTCACTCCACTAAAAAGCCTACCTTCACAAATTAACACCTAGTAAACCCCGTTGATCCTAACAACCCTTTTATTGATTTACCCGCTAAATTTTAACCCAAAACCCTTTGTATTTGTTATCACCATTCTTTTGACTACCCTTCTATCGAGAATTGATTTGATCAGTTGCCGAGTTAGTTTGTTTCAGTTGATAAAGTTCTTTCTTTATTATGTTTCTACTTAGCTTGTTCTTAAAAAAAAACCAAAGTATATTCAAGCATTAGTATATGATATAAGGAGCTTATGCATTTAAATTCCAATTATTGAAAAAGAGCTCGTATTAAAAGTATTATTAATAGTAGTATTACTAGTTTCAAAGCAATCATTTATTTTCTAGTTCATTATTCTTAGTAGGTAATTTATCAGGTCAATCTAGATTTTTAACCTTCTAATTCAGCCTTTATCCACACCTTTAACCTAAGCCCCGTTACAGCCATGTCAAAGACCTTTTGATTTGTGTATCATCTCATATTACAGTGGTGGAGATTTAATTTTCAGGCAAGCCTATGGGATTAACTTTTCAGGTTCGACTTATGAGTGCTTTCTCTTGAACCTTAAACACTTCGAGTGCTTTGAGTGAATCTTTAGTGAGGATGTCAATCCTTGTCGGTTTTGAATTAAAGGTAATTATTTAGTTAAGGGGAGACCCCTATGTTTTTATGCTACAAATTTATGACTTAGAATTGTTTGAATCTTTAAGAGTCTTTGAGTTAAATTATCCATGTATAAATTATCTGTGAATTATGATAAGGCATTGTTGATAGGAACTGTGAATTATGGAAAGTTTGTTTTAATTATAAGTTGAGAATTTTGCTTGAGGACAAGTAAAAGCTTAAGTGTGGGGGTATTTGATAAATCGTAAAAGTAACATATTTTAGGCCCACATTTAGTATGCTTTTGGATGATTTAGCCCTTGATATATGTAAAAAGGTGTTCTTAATCCTTTCTTTTAATATTTTATACTCAAAAAAGCACTAGAGGACGAAAAGAATGAGAAATGGACTTAAAACGGGAAAATTTGGGCCAAAGTGGGAATTGACACGGCCTTAACTTCAAGCCACATGACCATGCCTCGACCATTAGCTAGGATAGGGCCATGCCACGATTTACACGATCGTGCCCCAACCGACAGAATAGAGACACGGACTAAAGATGATTTACATGGGCGTGTACCATGGCCGTGCCCTTGCCGCGGGAAATAGCAATTTCACTCGGATTTGGATACTTTGAGGCCACATTCCAAAGCCTATTCAAACATCGAGTAGAAGGTATACTTGAATTGGGACACTTAGAGGCCAAGTAAAGCATTCCAAAAGTCTATATAAACACCCTAAGTGTAACCTAAAAGGGGGCGGTTAGCTAGGCCAAAGAGCCGAGCCAGAAAGGCCAAATTTGTGGGAATTACTCAAAGATAGCCAGGTGATCCATCTCAAGGAGCCGGAATTATACTCAAGACGGTGGATTTCTCTTTCAATTCCTTTAGGGGTTTTTAGGGATTTCTTATGTTTTGTTTTATCTTTTCTCTTGAGATGTTTTCTTTATTCATTATGAACTAAACCCTCCAGATACCTGAAGGGGATGAAACCTAGATGAATCTTGTTATTGTTTTCTGAATTATATGATAAACACTTAGTTTGTTCTTAATTATGTATGTGTAACAGTCTGATTTACACCCTAGTCAGAATAGTGGTTTCGAGACCACAGATCTGAGTTAAAAAATTATTTTAATATTATTTTTCGTGTCTACATTGTGTGATAAATCATGTGTGAAAATTTCATGAATTAATTTGGTGGTCTGTGTGCTTAATTTGACAAAAGAACTAAATCGTATAAAGTTTAGTTTTAGCATGCTCTTTGATAAGGTATCTTTTTGATATGGCTTATTAAAGGTGGAGTCCTTATGTGGATATTATACCTTTAATCATATTAGTGGACATTTATGTTCATATTATGCATGCTTTTTATAGGATTTAATAGTAATTGAGATATATGTTATATTAAACAAAATGAAAGTTAAAATGTCATCATCTTTCACACTTTACCGCCGAAAATAGAAACAAAAGAATAAGGGTAGAAATGTTTTCAAACATTCGGCCATGGATGTTCTTTAATTAAGGTATGGTTTTTGTCCGTTTTTGATAATTTTTACAATTTTGCAATCGTTGCTTTGAGAGCTACAAAACCCATTGTTTTGATGATATATGCGAAATATGCCATTGATGGTTTTGCAAGCTTTGTGATGTTTGAGAATGAAAATGAAAGATTTGAGCTAGATGAACATGTTATGTTCTTGAAGTTTTGATGAATTTAGCTAAATAGGGCTAAATTGAGAAAATGGTAAATTGAAGGACTAAATTGCAAGTTTGATGAGAAATGTGGGCCTGTATGTAATGTATATGTGTTCGGCTAAGCTTGTGTATGCATTGATCTTGTGAAATTTGATGTTTTGAGTAAAATGGACTAAATTGTTAAAGTGTGCAAATATTAGGGTTAATTTGCAAATAGCCCTAAATGTGTGTCTATGGATTGAATTGAATGGAATGGTGAATAAAAGGGTTAATTCTGAATATGTTTAGATTAAGAGCCGAGGAAAACGGACTTAGATTACGGGAAAGCGAAAATAAGACTTAGATTGTGGGAAAGCGAAAATAATCGAGTAGCCATTTCCGTCGATAAACCGAATCTGAGGTAAGTCACTATGCAAATAAACTTATTTGTATTGAATTGAATATATGTATTCATATGTCTATCGATGAAAATGAATGAGTATGGGATGCTAAGTGCGTGAATTTCGAAATAAGTTCGATATAGTGATAAAGCTGAGAAGTCCCGTACAAACCTAGGAATAGATAGGATTTAACCATGTAATGACATAGGTATCTGTTCTGTTTTATCATGTAAGACCACGTTCGGGACATTGGCGTTGATTTGAAATTTTGTGTAAGACCTCGTCTGGGGCGTAGGCATCGATATGAAGTAAATGTAAAAGACCTCGCCTGGGACGTAGGCATCGATATGAAGTAAATGTAAAAGACCTCGTTTGGGACGTAGGCATATGAACTTTTTATGAGTAAGACCATGTCTGGGACATCGGCATCATATTGACTCGTGTAAGACCACGTGGACGTTGGCATCGTTACGATTTGTACATGTAAGACCCTGTCTAGGACAGTGGCACTGATATACGAGTGCATGTAAGACCTCGTCTGGGACGTTGGCATTGTACTACTATTCCGAGCTTTCTGAGTATCCTACTAGGTTCCTAAGGGTTCAACGGGAAAGTCTACAATACGAATGGTATATCCAAGTTATGATCAATAAGTGAGTGATTATCCATTTTAGGTACGTTGAATGCACATTAAGTGTGTATAAAAGGTAAGTACCTATATGACTTTGATAAGTGATAAACCGTAAAAGTAACATATTTTAATCCCACATTTAGTATGCTTTTGGATGAATTTATCCTCGATTTATGTAAAAAGGTGCTCTTAATCCTTTCTTTTTGTGTCTTATGCTTAGAAAAGTGCCTAAGGATAAAAAGAACGTAAAACGGGCTTAAAACGGACCAAATTGGGCCAACCCAAAAAATTGACACGGCCTAAACTTCAAGCTACACGGTCGCGCCTTGCCATTCACTTCACATGGCCATGCCCCAATTGACAGACTCGAAGCAAGGCCTGTACCTCGACGTGCACGACCGTGCCACAGCCGTGCCTAATTCAACAGAATAGAGACACGGGCTAGAAGACGACTTACACGGGTGTGCCATGACCGTGCCCCTGCCTCGGGAAAGAGCAATTTCACTCGGATTAGGATGCTTGGAGTCCAAGAAATGCAATCCTAAGTCTACTTAAACACCTAGGAATGAATTATGATTGAATTATGAGCATTTAGGAGCCAAGTAAAGCATCCCAAAAGTATATATAAACACCCCAAGGCGGCTATTCAAGGGCGTCAAGTTTTAGCAGAGTTTTCTGCCACAACTTTACTCATTTAGGGAATTACTCGAAGATAGCCAGTTGATCCATCTCGAAGAGCCAGAATTCTACTCAAGACGGAGGATCCCTCCTTCAATTCCTTCATAGGGTTTTAGGGATTTCTAATGTTTTGTTTTATCTTTTCTCTTGAGATGTTTTCTTATTTAGTTATGAACTAAACCCTTCAGATACCTGAAGGGGATGAAACCTACGATGGATTTTGTTATTGTTCTCTGAATTTATATGATAAATACTTAGTTTGTTCTTAATTATGTTGCTTAATTTAATCTGATGTGCTTAGGTGGAGGAGGAATAGACCCTGCCTGAGAGTAGATCTAGCATAATTAAGCGGAGTTGATCGGGTGCCTAGAGATAGGGTTATGAGATTTTTCCGAATTAGGGTGAAACCTAATATGGGAATCCATTGATCGATTTACTGCTTCCTTAGAGGGTATTATAAGAGAACGAGAGTTCCACTAATTAACCTAAGGTTAGACGTTATTCGCTTCGAGAGAAGGTTTAATATACGTTAGGTAATCTCACGAATCAAGCTAAGTAAAGAAATCATATGGTTTAGGGATAAATAATGAGTGAAGTCATAGGTGGATTCTTCCAGAGGGTATCATCTTTATCAACTGAGTTTTCCAAAGTCTTTTCCCAATTTATTCGTTTATCTTTGCATTTTAGTTTAAAGTATTTCATTAGTTTTAGATAAATCAACCAATCACTCCATATTTCAGGCTAAATGATAGAAAGAAAGTGAGTAGTAGTACTTTTAGGTTCCTTGGGTTCAATAAGATGTTCTTGCCTCTATCGTTGTCATAGTTAGTCTATAGGTTCGATCATTCTTTATAAATTTTAAAACTAGACTTTTTGCACCGATCAAGTTTTTGGCGCCGTTGCCGGGGAAATCTAAAATATTAAAAAAGCTCTATTTCTATTACTTTAGCCATTATTTTTATTTTATTTTTAGATTAAATTTTTATTTTTTACTAATTCTCTTTCTTTCATTCTTAAACTTGCAAGGTACCTCTAGTTTATGACTAGAAGAAATCCGAAAGGACCATTAGAATACGAAAGTGACATTGAAGCTACCGCTCGCAGAAATCGCAGAGAAACTAGACGAGCTCTATACTATCAAAGAGCAGAACAGCAAAGATCCAATCCTACTGAAGGGATAGCCGAAAATAATTCACCTGATGCGCAAGAACTGAATGCTTCTCGTACTATGTATGATTATGTTAAACCTAATTTGACAGGAGCAGAATCTAGTATTGTTAGGCCCACTATAGCTGCTAATAATTTTGAATTAAAGCCCAACACAATACAAATGATTCAACAATTCGTTCAATTTGATGGTTTGTAGGATGAGGATCCAAACACTCATATATCTAATTTTTTTAGAATTTTGTGATATCTTTAAAATAAATGGCATTTCTGACGATGCCATACGTCTTCGGTTATTTCCTTTTTTATTAAGGAACAAAGAAAAGCAGTGGTTGAACTCGTTACCAAGAGGGTCAATCACCACATGGGATCAAATGACCGAAAAGTTTCTTTTAAAATATTTTCCACCAGCCAAAATAGCTAAATTTAGGAATGATATACCTTCTTTTGTGCAGAATGATGCAGAAGCATTATATGATGCATGGGAAAGATATAAGGATCTCCTAAGGAGATGCCCACACCACGGATTACCTTTGTGGCTTCAAGTCCAAACTTTCTACAATGGTGTGAATTCTCCAACTAGGCAAATGATTGATTCATCAACCGGTGGATCTCTGAATAATAAAACTCCTAAAGTGGCTTACGATTTTATTGAAGAGATGTCGTTGAACACCTATCAATGGCAAATTACAAGGGCTAAACCAACAAAATCAATGAATAAAAAACTTGATACTTTATGTTCTTCACAGGTACATCCAGTCATGCAATATGAAGCAAGAGGGAATGTGGCGAATTCTGAGTACCCACCCTACCATCTAGGAGCAGAAAATGAGCAGACAAACTATATAGGTAACAATTTTTGATCTAATAATAATCCTTATAGTAACACTTATAATGCAGGTTAGAGGAACCACCCAAATTTTTTGTGGGGAGGACAAGGAAATCAAGGGCAGCAACCTTCTCCAAATTATCAAAATCAGCCATATCCACAGGAAAGGGAATCAAACCTTGAAGAGATGCTGACAAAACTTGTGGTAGCTACATACTCTCGTCTTCAAAAGGCTGAAGAAACACTTGATGAACAACAAAGATCAATCGAGGGAATCAAGGCTCAAGTAGGAGAAATCATCACATCGGTTGGACTACTTATTAAGATATTATGTGAAATACGGACAAAGATTTTCTCCAAAGGCGCATAGCAGGTAAAGTCAATTACACAGTGGCAAAGAGCTAATTGAACCACAAATAAAGACACCACATGAAGTTACCAAGAAAAAGAGTGTAGAAGATGAGAACGATAATCCATTGCCTACAGAGAATAAATCACAAATTCCATATCCAGCAAAATTGAAGAAAGAACAATTGGATGCTCAACACAGTAAGTTCCTCGAACTCTTTAAATAAATACATATTAACTTACCTTTTGTTGAAGCTATTTCACAGATGCTGAAGTATGCAAAATTTTTAAAGGAACTTCTCACGAACAAAAGGAAGCTTGAGAAAGTATCAACGGTGGAGCTGAATGAAAAGTGTTCAGCCCTTCTCCAAAATAGACTACCATAGAAGTTAAAAGATCCAGGGAGTTTCACTATTCCTTGCTTAATTGGTAGTTTAAACATCAAGAAAGCATTAGCAGACTTAGGTGCTAGTATCAACTTAATGCCTTACAAATTGTTTAAATGGCTAGATCTTGGGGAACCAAATCCCACTAGAATGAGTATTCAGTTAGCTGATAGATCTATTAAATATCCTAGAGGAATTATTGAAGATGTCTTGGTAAAAATTGATAAATTTATTTTCCCTGTTGATTTCATTGTATTAGACATGGATGAAGACATTAATGTTCCTTTAATCTTAGGGCGTCCCTTTTTAGCCACTGCTGAGCTATTATTGATGTAGGTGATGGTAAATTAGCTCTGAGAATAGGTGGTGAAGAAATTATCTTTCAACTGTGTGATGCCGTGCGATATACTAAAGAACAAGATGATTCATGTTATTTTGTCGACACTACTGATCATATTATTAAAAATTCATTACAAAAAATTATACAGAATGACACAATGGAACAATGTCCAGCTCAAGAAGAGGGGGAAGAAGATGAAGACAATGAGTTGAATTTGAATACGTTATCATTTAAACAAATGAAAGAAAAAAGCATTGAGAATGATAATGAAATAAAACAAAAACCCTCCATCGAAGAGCCACCCAAATTGGAACTCAAACAGTTACCAAAACACTTAGAATATGCATTCCTTGGGGACAATTTTGCACTACCAGTAATCATCTCTTCAGAATTAGAATCCAAGGAAAAGGAGGAGCTGATAAAGGTACTAAGAGAACACAAGAAAGCCATAGCTTGGAAAATTTATGATATCAAGGGAATAAGCCCCACATTCTGCACCCACAAAATTTTAATGGAAGAAGAATATAAACTGTGTGTGCAACCTCAGAGACGGCTAAACCCCAACAAGAAAGAAGTGGTCAAATCTGAGGTAATTAAACTTCTAGATGCAGGAATAATTTATCCTATTTCTGACAGCACTTGAATAAGTCCGTGCAGGTAGTTCCAAAGAAAGGAGGAATAATGGTAGTACCCAATGAAAAAAATGAGTTAATTCCCACGAGAATGGTTACAGGTTGGAGAGTCTGTACAGAATATGGAAAATTAAATGATGCCACCAGAAAAGATCAGTTTCCTCTACCCTTCATAGATCAAATGCTAGAAAGACTATCTGGGCATATGTATTACTACTTCCTGGACGAACTCTCCGGCTACTTTCAAATCCCCATAGCTCCTGAAGACCAAGAGAAGACAACATTTACATGCCCATACGGTATGTTTGCTTATCGTAGAATGCCTTTTGGATTATGTAATGCTCCTACTACTTTTCAGCGTTGTTGCATGTTGGCAATTTTTGACGAACTCGTCGAAGACATCATGGAGGTATTTATGGATGAATTCTCGATATTCGGTAATTCTTTCCATCTTTGCCTTAAAAATTTAAAACGAGTTCTACTGAGATGTGAAGAAACAAACCTTGTTTTGAATTGGGAAAAATGCCACTTTATGGTTAAAGAAGGGATTGTATTAGGACATAAGATTTCTAGTAAGGGAATTGAGGTAGATAAAGCAAAAGTTGAAACCATAGAAAAATTACCTCCCCCTAGTTCAGTTAAGGCTATTAGAAGCTTTTTAGGACATGCATGTTTTTATAGAAGAATTATTAAAGATTTTTCTAAAATAGCTAAGCCTTTGACAAAATTACTAGAAAAAGATGTTCCTTTTAATTTCAATCAGGAGTGTTTAGATGCATTCAATGTCTTTAAAGATAAATTAATAAATGCACCGATTATAATTGCACCTGATTGGAACTTACCCTTTGAATTAATGTGTGATGCAAGTGACTTTTCAGTAGGTGCAGTTTTGGGACAACGAAGAGACAAGCAATTTTAGCCAATTTACTATGCTAGCAGAACATTAACACCCGCCCAAGAAAATTACACCACGACTGAGAAAGAATTATTAGCTGTAGTTTTTGCTTTTGACAAATTTAGACAATATCTAATATTATCTAAAGTTGTCAGTTATACTGACCATTCAGCTCTTCATTTATCTTTTAAACAAACCTGATGCAAAACCTAGACTCATACGATGGATTTTACTTGGAAATACAGGATAAGAAGGGAGCTGAGAATCTCGCGGCAGATCACCTTTCAAGACTCAAAAATCCACACACCAAAGAGCTTGATGAACATGAAATAAATGATTCGTTTCCCGAAGAACAGCTCTTTTCTATAACACATTCTGAAGCACCCTAGTTTGCAAATACTACAAATTATTTAGCAGTTAACATCTTACCAAGAAAATTAACACATCACCAAAAGAAGCGATTCCTTGCTGATGTGAAAAATTATTTTTAGGAAGATCCCTTTCTTTTCTACATATGTGCAGATCAGGTAATACGAAGATGCGTTACAAAGACAGATGCAAGCAAAATCCTGGAATATTGTCATTCAGGACCATCAGGAGGACACTACAGTGGTATTAAGATAGCACACAAAATACTCGAATCAGGTTTTTACTGGCCCACTCTATTTAAAGATGCCAATAGGTATGCTACCTCGTGTGACAAATGCCAAAGAACAGGTAATATTTCTAAACGTGATGAAATGCCTCAAACATATATGTTGTCATGTGAATTATTTGATGTATGGGGTATTGATTTTATGGGACCATTTCCTAGTTCATTTGGAAATAAATACATCATAGTAGTAGTTGATTACATGTCAAAATGGGTAGAAGCGGAAGCCTTACCTACCAATGATGCTAGGGTAATAGTTAAATTTCTCAAGAAGCTATTTTCCCGATTCGGGACACCTAGAGCCATCATTAGTGATAGGGGTACTCATTTCTGTAATACACAATTTGAAAAAGTTCTAAAGAAATATGGAGTATGCCACAAAACAGCCACCCCATATCACCCTTAAACTAGTGGTTAAGTTGAGGTAGCAAACCGAGAGCTTAAGCGCATTCTAGAAAAAATGATTGAATCAAATAGAAAAGATTGGGAAGTTAAAGTAGATGATGCTTTATGGGCTTACAGAACAGCATTCAAAACACCTCTAGGGACATCCCCATACAAGCTCGTATACGGGAAAAGCTGTCATCTACCATTCGAGTTAGAACACAAAGCTTTCTGGGCAATACAATTTTTAAATACTGACCTCGAACTTGCAGGAAAGAAAAGAATGATGCAGATAAACGAGCTAGATGGATAGAGAACGAAAGCCTATGAGAACTTAAAGCTGTACAATGAGGCAACAAAGCGACGTCACGATGCTCGCCTCAAGCGATCAAAACATTTCGAAGTAGGGGACCTAGTCCTATTATACAATTCAAGGCTTAAACTATTCCCTGGGAAGTTAAAATCGAGATAGTCAGGCCCATTCATGATTAAAACAATATTTCCATGTGGCACCATCGAGGTAACTCATCCCACTAAAGGCACATTCAAGGTAAATTGTCACCGACTTAAAATTTATAATGGTACAGATTTTGGAGATACGAGAGAGGAGTTTATGCTCCATGAGCCTTCCTTTAGAACTAAAAATAGGGAGAGTCTAGCTTAAGACTCTAAACAAGCGCTTCTCGGGAGGCAACCCAAGCGCTAACACATTAACATTGTTGTGTAAAAGTCTAACAAAAATGTAGGATCATTAACATGGCCTTTAACACGGGCGTGCCAATAACCATGTACAAATAGGGAAAACCTCTCTTCTTTAACACGGGCTGTGACAAAAAGACACGGTCGTGTAGTATAATCGTGTGAGGCTACTAACTTGTCTAGCACGGGCATTGCATGGTCGTGTCCCATGACCTTGTGAAGCTACTGACTTATTGAGCACGGCTAGCACGCGACCGCGCACCACGACCGAGCGAACATACTGACTTACCGAGCACGGGCGTGCCAAATTGACACACGGACGTGCTAAAAAGTATGAATCGTGCCCAATTTTAAGAAATCATGAAAAGCACGGGCATTTCAAATTAACCACGACCGTGGCGTAAGGCCGTGCTACCCTCCCTATATATTAAAGTAACCGTCCCATTCCCCAAGCCCAAACCCTAAAACTCAATTCCAAACCCGCCCTTCTTCAATCCAGCCACCTAAAACCAGCTAAATACATTACAATTCGTGTCGCTCCGAAGCGACTGCCCTCCTCCATGCTCTCAGGTACCTTCATGCCATTCTTACTCATACTATTACAGGTCGCAAAGAAAGCACCAGTGTCGTCAACAAACAAGACGTCTATTTCTTGTCATGCATGTTTGAAGGACATGTCTTCGACGTGGCATATTTCATTGCATGCGCAATGCAGCATCAAACAGAGCAGCACCGGAAAAGAATCCTGTCAATGGGCCTTTACATCACGAGACTAGCCTGGCATTGCAATCTCCTCAACACCGACAATCAAATTGCATCCCTCACACTGATAGGGAATATGGCACCTTAAGGCATCCAGACGATGCTCCACATGAAAATGATCAAGCACCGAAGAGGCACTGATCCCCCTTAGTACCAACTAGCGACACCTACAGCTGAAGAGGAAGCCGAGGACATTCCTGATATTGTCCCACCACCATCAGAAGAAGTACAGACTCAGCACCACCAATACCGAGCAGCACTTTCACTATCAGACATAAATGCTCGACTCGACCAGTTCGAGTTATATTTTGCTGAAAACACTAGGCACCTCGAAGGGATAGAGGCCACACTTCAACAAATATGCCAGCACCTCCATATCTCACCAGTGGAACCATCGCAGAACCCGGGACATGATGAGGCCCTTTGAGTTCTTCTCATTATATAATACTCGACTTTTTATTCACCATTTCATTCTGTTTTTATTTATATATATATTTATATTTTTATTTTTATTTCATATGTTTTAATTTAGAACTTTCTTTCATAGCATATTTTATATCAATCCTTATTTGGTTATATAATCTTCGAATACGCCTAATAAACATTTCATGGCAACACTAAATTATTTCAATAATGACTTCACAGTTACAAGCACACACTCCACCTACATAGCACTGGGAGTAAATCACTACTTCAAAAAGTCATCAGAACAACTCTCAGAGCCATCCAAAAATCTAGGAAGTGTCACTTTCCCCACTTATCTTTTTGATTTGGCATTATCTATCTTTGTACATTGAGGGCAATGTACACCTTAAGTGTGGGGGTAATAGTGCCTAACTTTTTGCATAATTCTCAAAACCCTAAATTTAGTCTTGATCTTAAGTATTTTTCTCATATTATTAATTAGGGTGAATTTTCTAATGATTTATGATTTTTATTGATATGTTTTAGAGTAAGTCATAGTTAATTGTGCATTGATGATTAAATTTGAAGGATACTAGAGAATCGAGCATGATAAGTCTACTTTCTAAAATTAAAAAAAAATTGATGGGTCGTTGAACTGAATTTGAGTATCACCTTGAAGTTCAAAATTTACAAGGATTGATGTCAAAATACCCATAATTTTTGTGAGATTTTGAGCCTTGTAGAGCATATATATTCTTTTCGTGCTCACTTTATTGATTATGAGTGTGTCAACTTTGAACTGTTATTCTAGAACTTGCCTCGTTTATACATGTCGAGACCACATTAATGATTTGATATCTTGAGATGATAAAGGCACCTAGGTTTTAACTTGATTCACTCTGCTAAAAAGCCTACCCATACAAATTAGCCCTAGTGAACCCGTTGAATCCTAACAACCTTTTATTGACTCACCCACTAATATTAACCCAAAATCCCTTTGTATTTGTTATCAACATTCCTTTGACTCCCCTCTATCGAAATTGATTTGATCAATTACCGAATTAGGTTATTTCAATTATCAAAGTTCTTTCTATTATGTTTGTTTTAGTTTGTTCTTAAAAAATTCCAAGTTTATTCAATATTAATAGTATACAAAAAGCTTAGAGCATTTAAACTCCAATTGTTGAAAAAACTCGTATTAAAGTATTATCAAAATACTCCTTATTATAGAGTAATTATCAATAGTGATATTATTAGTTTTCATTCAAGTCAATATTCATATTTAGTTCGGTGTTTCTAGTTAGACAATTTGTCAAGTCGGTCTCGATTCTAACCTTCTAATTCACCTTCATCCACCTTTTAACCCAAGCCCGTTCCAACCACGATTAAAGACCTTTTGATTTGTGTATCATCTCATATCTGATGGTGGAGATTTGATTTTAGACAAGCCTATGGGATTAACTTTTCAGGTTCGATTTAGAGTGATTATTCTTGAACCTTAAGCACCTTTGAGTGATTTGAGTGAATCTTTAGTGAGGATGTCAGTCCTTGTCGATTTTGAATTAAAGGTAATTACTTAGATAAGAGGAGACACCTATGTTTTTGTACTACAAAGGTATAACTTATCGTAATTGAATCTTTAGGACTCTTTGAGTTGAATTATCCATGTATAAATTATCTATGAATTATGATAAGACATTGTCAATAGGAATTATGAATTATGGGAAGTTCGTTTTAATTATAAGTTGAGAATTTTGCTTAAGGACAAGCAAAAGCTTAAGTGTGGGGGTATTTGATAAACCGTAAAAGTAACATATTTTAATCCCACATTTAGTATGCTTTTGGATGAATTTATCCTCGATTTATGTAAAAAGGTGCTCTTAATCCTTTCTTTTCGTGTCTTATGCTTAGGAAAGCACCTAAGGATAAAAAGAACATAAAACAGGCTTAAAACAGACCAACTTGGGCCAACCCAAAAAATCGACATGGACTGGACTTCAAGCTACACGGCCGTGCCTTACCATTCACTTCACATGGCATTGCAATGTTTTACACGGCCATGCCCCAATTGACAGACTCGAAGCACGGCCTGTACCACGATGTGCACGGTCGTGCCACAATCGTGCCTAATTCAATAGAATAGAGACACGGGCTAGAGGACGACTTACACAGGCGTGCCATGACCGTTCCCCTGCCACGGGAAAGAGCAATTTCACTCGGATTAGGATGCTTAGAGCCCAAGAAATGCAATCCTAAGTCTACTTAAACACCTAGGAATGATTTATGCTTGAATTATGAGTATTTAGGAGCCAAGTAAAGCATCCCAAAAGTATATATAAACACCCCAAGGTGGCTATTCAAGGGCGTCAAGTTTTCTGCCAGAGCTTTACTCATTTAGGGAATTACTCGAAGATAGCCAGTTGATCCATCTTGAAGAGCTAGAATTTTGCTCAAGACGGAGGATCTCTCTTCAATTCCTTCAGGGGGTTTTAGGGATTTCTAATGTTTTGTTTTATCCTTGAGATGTTTTCTTATTTAGTTATGAACTAAACCCTTCAGATACCTGAAGGGGATGAAACCTATGATGAATTTTGTTATTGTTCTCTGATTTTATATGATAAATACTTAGTTTGTTCTTAATTATGTTGCTTAATTTAATCTGATGTGCTTAGGTGGAGGAGGAATAGGCCCTGCCTGAGAGTAGATCTAGCATAATTAAGCGGAGTTGATCGGGCGCTTAGAGATAGGGTTATGAGATTTTTCTAGATTAGGGTAAAACCTAATATGGGAATCCATTGATCGATTTACTACTTCCTTAGGTGGTTATTATAAGAGAACAAGAGTTCCACTAATTAACCTAAGGTTAGACATTATTCGCTTCGAGAGAAGGTTTAATATAGGTTAGGGAGCCTCATGGATCAAGTTAAGTAAAGAAATCATATGGTTTAGGGATAAATAATGAGTGAAGTCATAGGTGGATTATTCTTGAGGGTATTGCCTTTATCAACTGAGTTTTCCAAAGTCTTTTCCCAATTTATTCGTTTATCTTTGCATTTTAGTTTAAAGTATTTCATTAGTTTTAGATAAATCAACCAATCACTCCATATTTCAGGCTAAATAATAGAAAGAAAGTGAGTAGTAGTACTTTTAGGTTCCTTGGATTCGATAAGATGTTCTTGCCTTAACTATACTACTGTTCAATAGGTGCACTTGCCTCTATCGTTGTCATAGTTAGTCTACAAGTTCGATCATTCTTTATAAATTTTAAAACTAGACTGTTTTGCAGCGATCAATATGAAGAAAAGTATGATTGGAAATGAAAATGTGAATCTTAAAATGTTGAATGTGGCAAATGTGGCCATAATTTTATGAATAAGTGATCGATATATATATGCCAATGTGTTTATTTGTATATGACTTACTAAGCTTTTGGAAAGCTTACTATGTGCGTGTATTATCTCTGTTTTCTAGGTCATCGAAGCTACTGAAGGCTTGGGATTGTCAAAGATCGTCATCACACTACTAAACTTATTTTGGTACCCTTTTGAAAATGTATATGGCTAATTATGGCATGTATAGGCTAGATAGGTATATATATGTGTTTTTGGAAGTGAACTTAGCCATGTGTTTTGGCAAGTTTAATTTTGTAATATGCTTGAATGAATTTGATATATGATGCATATTGATTGCTGCAAAATAGTCTAGTTTTAAAATTTATAAAGAATGATTGAACCTGTAGACTAATTATGACAATGATAGAGGCAAGTGCACCTTATCGAACAGTAGTATAGTTAAGGCAAGAATATCTTATCGAACCCAAGGGAACCTAAATGTACTACTACTCACTTTCTTTATATTATTTAGCCTAAAATATGGAGTGATTGGATTATTAAACTAACAAAATACTTAAACTAAATGCAAAGACAAAAGAATGTATTGGAGAAAGGCTTTAAGAAAACTCAGTTGATAAAGACGATACCCTCAAGAAGAATCCATCTATGACTTCACTTATTATTTATTCCCCAAACCATATGATTTCTTTACTTAGCTTGATCCGTGAGACTCCTTAACCTATATTAAACCCTCTCTCGAGGCGAACAACGTCTAACCTTAGGTTAATTAGTGGAACTCTCATTCTCTTATAATAAACCCCTAAGGAAGTAGTAAATCGATCAATGGATTCCCATATTAGGTTTCACCCTAATTCGGTAAAATCTCGTAACCCTATCTCTAGGCACCTGATCAACTCCGCTTAATTATGCTAGATCTACTCTCAGGCAGGGTCTATTCCTCCTCCACCTAAGCACATCAGATTAAATTAAGCAACATAATTAAGAGCAAACCAAGTAGTTATCATATAATCTTAGAAATCAAATAACAAAATCCATCATAGGTTCCATCCCCTTCAGGTATCTGAGGGGTTTAGTTCATAACTAAATACGAAAACATCTCAAGAGTAAAGAATAAACAAAACATAAGAACTCCCTAAAACCCCCTAAAGGTATTAAAGAGGAGATCCTCCGTCTTGATGAAGTTTCGACTTCTTGAGATGGATCAACTGGCTATCTTCAAGTGACTCCCTAAATGATGAATGCTTCAGCAAAAAGCCTTTGCCCCCAAAAAAGTTCCCTTTAATGTCTGCCTTGGGTTGTTTATATAGGCTTTGGGATGCTATACTTGGCTCCTAAGTATCTCCTTCAAGTATAATTACTATTAGTGTGTTTGAGTAGACTTAAAAGTATGTTTCTTTGGCTTCAAGCATCTAATTCCGAGTGAAATTGCTCATTCCCGCGGCAAGGGCACGGCCATGGCACACGCCGTGTAAATTGTGGTTGGGTCGTGTCTCGATTCTGTCATTTTGGGCACGACCATGGCAAGTCGGGGTTCAGGCTGTGCTTCAGGTCTGTCGATTTGGGCACAGCCTTGTAGATCACCAGGCACATCCGTGTGTGGAAAGTGGATGATGCACGGCCGTGTGTGATGGAGCTAAGGCCGTGCTCTAGGTATTTGGCAAGGCACGATCGTATGGAATTTGGGCCAGGCTATGTTGATTGCTTGCTAAGTCCCAATTACTCTGTTTTAAGCCCGTTTTGTGTTCTTTTTATCCTCGGGTACTTTCCTGAGTATAAACATGAAAATAAAGAATTAAAAACACCTTTTATAGAAATCAAGGGCTAATTCATCCAAAAGCATACTAAATATGGGGTTAAAATATGTTACTTTTACAGTTTATCAAATACCCCCACACTTAAGCTTTTGTTTGTCCTCAAGCAAATTTCTCAATTTACAATTAAAACGAACTTTCCATAATTCACAATTCCTATCGACAATGTCTCATCATAATTCACAGATAATTTATACATGGATAATTCAACTCCAAGAACCCTAAAGATTCAATTACGATAAGTCATACCTTTATAGCATGAAAACATATGTGTCTCCCCTTATCTAAGTGATTACCTTTAATTCAAAATCGAGAAGGACTGACATCCTCACTAAAAATTCACTCAAATCACTCAAAAGTGTTTAAGGTTCAAGAATAAGCACTCTAAGTCGAATCTGAAAAGTTAATCCCATAAGCTTGCCTGAAAATCAAATCTCCACCACTGTATATGAGATGATACACAGATCAAAAGGTCTTTAATCAGTGTTGTAACGGGGCTAGGGTTAAAAGGTGTGGATAAAGGCTGAATTAAAGGTTATAATCGAGATTGAATTGACTAATTACCTAATCTAAAAACAATGAACTAAATATGAATATTTACATTGAATGAAAACTAATAATACCTACTATTGATAATTACTCTATAATAAGAGTATTTTCATCACTTAAAATTTTATAATACTTTAATCGATCTTTTCTTCAAAATTGGAGTTTTAAATGCTCTAAGCTCTTTTATTTACTACTAATATTGAATATACTTGGATTTTTTATTTTTTATTTTAAGAACAAACTAAAACAAATATAATAGAAGGAACTTTGATAATTGAAATAACCTAATTCAGCAATTGATCAAATCAATTCTCGATAAAGGGTAGTCAAAGGAATGTTGATAAGAAATACAAAGGGATTTTGGGTTAATATTAGTGGGTGAGTCAATAAAGAGGTTGTTAAGATTCAATGGGGTTCACTAGGGGTTAATTTGTATGGGTAGGTTTTTTTAGCGGAGTGAATCAGGTTAAAACCTAGGTGCCTTTATCATCTCAGTATATCAAATCATTAATGTGGTCTCGACATGTATAAACGAGGCAAGTTCTAGAATAACAGTTTAAAGTTGACACACTCATAATCAATAAAGTGAGCACGAAAAGGAATCTATATGCTCTACAAGGCTCAAAATCTCACAAAAATTATAGGTGTTTTGACATCAATCCTTATAAATTTTGAACTTCAAGGTGATACTCAAATTCAGTTCAACGACCCATCAATTTTTTTTAAATTTAGAAAGTAGACTTATCATGCTCGGTTCCCTAGTATCCTTCAAATTTAATCATCAATGCACAATTAACTATGACTTAATCTAAAACATATCAATAAAAATCATAAATCATTAGAAATGTCATCCTAATTAATAATATAAGAAAAATACTTAAGATCAAGACTAATTTCAGGGTTTTGAGAATTATGCAAAAAGTTAGGCACTATTACCCCCACACTCAAGGTGTACATTGCCTTCAATGTACAAAGATAGATAATGAAATTTATGTGCTAAATCAAAAATAAAAGTGGGGAAAGTAATACTCCCTGAAATTTGGATGATCCTAGAGTCTATAGTGGCAGTGATGGTGTTTTCTATGGGCCTGGTGAAGTGGCTACCGAGAAGCAATTTGCTAGATGGAGAAATTAGGTAGCCTGTGAAGATATAGCCAAGAGATCTAGAGAAATAATAATAATATACTAATAATAAATTTAAAGATTAAGGAAATAAAAAGGAGACTAAGAAGAAAACTAAAATTGAAAGAAAAGATTAATAGACTAAGGAGTCCTTATTGTTGGATGGTTTGCGAAGTGGGTGTGACCTCGAAGGCTGTGGTGTGTGATTCCCTAGTAGCCTTTAGAACCTAAAACCAAGAAACTAATATGAAATAAATTAAATTAAGCAGAAAAGAAGTATAGATAAGGAAAATAAAGGAGACGAGAAAAGAAAAATAGAATCGAAAATCTGAGACCCTTGGCGTGTCAATTAAGTGAAGCTGCCGGCATGAACTCATGTTGAGGTCTCCTCTAAGGAGATGATGCTTACATTTCATCGACATGATCTTTGTGTTGCTCAAGTGTCTTGGATCTTTTCTATGAATAAGAAGAAAAATTTGAAAGAAAAGAGAAAGAGGGAATAAGAAAGAAGATGGGACAAAGAGGACGGGCTGTAGGGATTTAAATAGGATTTCAAATCTGGAACGTTCCCACGCCCGTGTACTGAGGGTGTGTCGATTCACACGGCCGTATCACACGGCCATGTTGTGGGGTGTGTTGTCCTTCCACACCCGTTTTGTTGGTTTCCACGCCCGTTCCTAAAAAGCCAGTATAGGAGCACGGTTGGAATGCACGGGCGTGGTCTGCCCATGCTAAATAAGTCAGTATCTTAGCAAGGCTGTGAGGCATGGCCGTGCTATTTTTGTCTGTGCCCGTGCTGTGGATGGTTGGATCCGTGACGTTGGGTGGGGTGGTTGGACTGACTTGCGGCTCTGTTCTATCAGTGTGGTAGTTCTGGTGGTCCACACGGCCCCGGGCACGGCCGTGTGTAAGGTTGTGTAGCCTGAAAACCTGCATATTTTCTTTAATTGTAGAGAGAGAAGAGAGAAAAGAAAAGAAAAGAAAAGAAAAATAATTTTGAGAAATAAAAAATGTTAGCGCTCAGGTTGCCTCCCGAGAAGCGCTTGTTTATAGTCTTAAGCTAGACTGTCTTAGGCTTTGAAAATTTAGGGAGGTTTAAAGGTTTGAATATTTTCCCTCTTACTGACAGTTTTATTTTCGTGACAAAGTTTAGGTTGAGAAGTGTTTTCCTTGAAATTGCTGAACATTGGATTGCTTAGCTCGACTATTTTGTGTGGCATGACATTTATACTTGCCCTTAAATCAGCTAACGCATTATCAATAGTTAAACTACCAATCAAACATGGAATCGTAAAACTCCCTGGATCTTTTAATTTCTACGGTAGTCAATTTTGTAGCATTGCTAAGCATGTTGCTTTAAGTTCCACATGTTGCTCTTCATCTATTTTGCGTTTTTTTGTTAAGAGCTGTCTTAAAAATCTCCTTGAGTTGGGCATCTGAAAAAGAGCTTCAAGAAGAGGTAAGTTAATATGTAATTTCTTTATAAGTTTTAGAAACTTACTGAATTGTTCCTCTGAATCATCTCTTTTCAATGCTTCGGGATAAGGTATTCGAGGGTGGTACTCTTTAATTACCGTTTTTTCTTGTGCTACCTCAATTTTACCTATTTCTTCCTTGGTTTCTTGTATTGAGGTGGGCTTGTCTACCTTTGTATCCTCTTGAGATGTGATGGCTTGTATTTGTTCTTTTGGGTTTATTTCTGTGTTACTTGGTAGATGTCATTTTTAACGTTCTGAAACAAGCTTTGTGAGTTGTCCCACTGACCTAGTGATTTCACCGACTTGTTCCTTGTTTTCTTTGATCGATATTCCTTGGTTATCAAGTGTTGTATCAGTTCTTTGGAGACAGGCATCTGTGTCTTCCATGAACTTTTTCAGCATCTCTTCAAGACTCGACTTCTTTTCCGGTGGATAAGGTTGATTTTGGTAATTTGGAAGAGGTTGCTGTCTTTGATTTCCTTGTCCTCCCCACGAAAAATTTGGGTGGTTTCTCCAACCTGGATTGTAAGTGTTACTATAAAGATTACTATTAGATCTGAAATTATTACCTATATAGTTTGTATGCTCGTTTTCTGCTTCTGGTTGGTAAGGTGGGTACTCAGAATTTTCCACATTCCCACTTGCTTCGCATTGCATGACTGGATGTACTTGTGAAGAACATAAATTATCAAGCTTTTTATTCATTAACTCCATTTGTGTTGACAACATTGCCACTGTGTCTATGTTTAAAACTGCAATTGATTTTGTCGGTTTAGCCCTTGTAATTTGCCATTGATAGGTGTTCAATGACATCTCCTCAATAAAATCGTAAGCCGCTTCAGGAGTTTTGTTGTTTAAAGTTCCACCGGCTGATGAATCAATCATTTGCCTAGTTGGAAAATTCACACCATTGTAGAAAGTTTGGACTTGAAGCCACAAAGGTAATCTGTGGTGTGGGCATCTCCTTAGGAGATCCTTAAATCTTTCCCATGCATCATATAATGTTTCTGCGTCATTCTGCACAAAAGAAGATATATCATTCCTAAATTTAGCTGCTTTGGCTGGTGGAAAATATTTTAAAAGAAATTTTTCGATCATTTGATCCCATGTGGTGATTGACCCTCATGGTAACGAGTTCAACCACTACTTTGCTTTGCTCCTTAATGAAAAAGGAAATAACCGAAGACGTATGGCATCGTCAGAAATGCCATTTATTTTGAAGGTATCAAAAATTCTAAAAAATTAGATATATGAGTGTTTGGATCCTCATCCTGCAAACCATCAAATTGAACGAATTGTTGAATCATTTGTATTGTGTTAGGCTTTAATTCAAAATTATTAGCAGCTATAACGGGCCTAACAATACTAGATTCTGCTCCTATTAAATTAGGTTTAGCATAATCATACATAGTACGCAAAGCATTCTATTCTTGCGTATTAGGTGGATTATTTTCGGCCATCCCTTCAGTAGGATTGGATCTTTGCTGTTCTTCTCTTTGATAGTCTAGAGCTCGTCTAGTTTCTCTGCGATTTCTGCGAGCGGTAGCTTCAATGCCACTTTCGTATTCTAATGGTCCTTTCGAATTTCTTGTAGTCATAAACTAGAGGTACCTGACATGAAAAGAAAGAAAGAAATTTAGAAATACAAAAACAAAAACATATGTATAAAAGAGAAATTTAAAAATAAAAATAACTGCTAAAGTAATAGAAATAGAGCTTTCTTAATATTTTAGAGTTCCCCGGCAACGGTGCCAAAGACTTGATCACTGCAAAACAGTCTAGTTTTAAATTTTATAAAGAATGATCGAACCTGTAGACTAACTATGACAACGATAGAGGCAAGTGCACCTTATCGAACAGTAGTATAGTTAAGGCAAGAATATCATTCGAACCCAAGGGAACCTAAAAGTACTACTACTCACTTTCTTTCTATTATTTAGCCTAAAATATGGAGTGATTGGATTATTAAACTAACGAAATACTTAAACTAAATGCAAAGACAAAAGAATGAATTGGAGAAAGACTTTAAGAAAACTCCATTGATAAAGACGATACCCTCAGGAAGAATCCACCTATGACTTCACTTATTATTTATTCCCCAAACCATATGATTTCTTTACTTAGCTTGATCCGTGAGACTCCCTAACCTATATTAAACCTTCTCTCGAGGTGAATAACGTCTAACCTTAAGTTAATTAGTGGAACTCTCATTCTCTTATAATAAACCCCTAAGGAAGCAGTAAATCGATCAATGGATTCCCATATTAGGTTTCACCATAATCTGGCAAAATCTCGTAACCCTATCTCTAGGCGTCCGATCAACTCTGCTTAATTATGCTAGATCTACTCTCAGGCAGGGTCTATTCCTCCTCCACCTAAGCGCATCAGATTAAATTAAGCAACATAATTAAGAACAAACCAAGTACTTATCATATAATCTTAGAAATCAAATAACAAAATCCATCATAGGTTTCATCCCCTTCAGGTATATGAAGGGTTTAGTTTATAACTAAATACGAAAACATCTCAAGAGTAAAGAATAAACAAAACATAAGAACTCCCTAAAACCCCCTGAAGGTATTAAAGAGGAGATCATCCGTCTTGAATAGAGTTCTGACTTCTTGAGATAGATCAACTGGCTATCTCCAAGTGACTCCCTAAAAGATGAATGCTTCGGCAAAAAACCTCTGCCCCCAAAAAAGCTCCCTTTAATGTCTGCCTTGGGTTGTTTATATAGGCTTTGGGATGCTATACTTGGCTCCTAAGTATCTCCTTCAAGTAGAATTACTATTAGGGTGTTTGAGTAGACTTAAAAGTATGTTTCTTTGGCTTCAAGCATCCAATTTCGAGTGAAATTGTTCATTCCCGCGGCAGGGGCACGACCATGGTACACGCCCGTGTAAATCATGGTTGGGTCGTGTCTCGATTCTGTCATTTTGGGTACGACCGTGGCAAGTCGGGGTTCAGGCCATGCTTCAAGTCTGTCGATTTGGGCACGACCATGTAGATCACCAGGCACGTCCGTGTGTGGTAAGTGGATGATGCACGGCCATGTGTGATGGAGTTGAGGCCATGCTCTAGGTATTTGGCGAGGCACAATCGTGTGGAATTTGGGCCAGGCCGTGTTGATTGCTTGCTAAGGCCCAATTACTCTATTTTAAGCCCGTTTTGTGTTCTTTTTATCCTCGGGTGCTTTCCTGAGTATAAACATGAAAAGAAAGGATTAAAGGCACCTTTTTACAGAAATCAAGGGCTAATTCATCCAAAAGCATACTCAATATGGGGTTAAAATATGTTACTTTTATGGTTTATCACATATTTTGGTAAGGTAGAAGCTTGTGAAATAGCTAAGTTTATGGTTAGTTAAATGAGGAAGTTTTGCTTTCGTTATGTATGTGTTATTATTTTGAAAGATGATATGAATGATTTGGCTATTGAATGTATGGATGAAGTGAACCATTTGATATGTTTTGGTTGCCATATATGCATATTATGTTTAGATATATATTGCTTGTAGGAAGACCCTAAGTGGGTGGCATAATGACCTTGTAAAATGGCCTATAATGTCACACGGTTGAGGCACACGGGTGTGCCTAAGACCGTGGGTAAATCGGCAGAATGTGCCTTATATGGTACACTGTCTTGACACGGGTGTGCTTGCTGGCCGTGTGGGAAATGACAGTATGTGAACTATTGTACACAGCCTTAGCACACAAGCATGCTTGGTGATCGTGTTGAATTTGGTAGTATACCACAACGGGAGGACACACGGGAGTGTCCAGTAGCTGTGGGTGAGGCACGGCATACCGCCACGGCCGTGTGTCCCCTGTATTTTAAAAAAGTTTTAAATTTTCATGAAATCTCACATGTGTTTCGATTTAGTCTCGACTCGGCTTACAAGCATGTTTAAGGTCTCGATGACCTTCTTAAGGGACTTTATGTTTGAGATTGATAAATGACTATGTGATAATTCTATAAATGTTTTTGATCTATTCGATAACGCCTTTAACCCTAATCCGGTGATCAGATACGGGATAGGGGTGTTACATTTGTTGGTATTAGAGCTACGGTTTAGTCAATTCTCGGACTAACGTAGCGTGTCAGAGTCTAGCTATACATGCCATATATTTGAACTGTGATAGTGTGATGAATCCTGACGTATAAAATGTGATTTCTGTATAACAATGGATCCCGAAAGAGCCGTAGCTGACGACGTAGAAAGTAATGTACCTGCTCCCGCGCAAGGGACAGCGCCCTCTAATTTGAGACCGGCTACGAATGGTCAGGAGGGAGAAGCTAAACAAGCTTTCTTCTAGATGATGAGTGAGTGGTTCACTCAGTTCATAAAGAATAACCTGACTGTTTTACAACCTCTGCCCCTGTTAATCCCCCTCAAACTACAGTTATGCCATCGGTTATGTATCTGAATCTGTTAAATAAGCCTCTAGTTGATAAGATTCGTAAGTATAAATTTGAAGAATTACGAGCTACTAATGCCGATGATCTTTGAAAAAGTCGAGTTCGCTAGAAAACACAATCTGGGTATTTGATGAAATGTCTCTGACTCGAGAAGAAAGTATTAAGTGTGTGGTATCATTGTTCCGAGATGCAGCTTATTAATGGTGGAAAACCTTAATTTTCATTGTTCCGAGAGAACGAGTCACATGGGATTTCTTTCATATTGAGTTCCGAAGAAATATATCAGTGAGAGATTCGTCGATCAGAAATGAAAAGAATTTCTAAAACTAAAGCAAGGACGTATGACTGTTACACAATATGAATAGGAATTTGTCAGGTTGAGTTAGTACACTCGTGAATGTGTATCATCTAAAGCTATAATGTGCAAAAGATTTGAAGATGGTCTGAATGAAGATATTGGTTTGCTGGTTGGGATCCTAGAAATAAAAGAGTTCGTTACACTCATTGACCGATCTTGCAAAGCTGAAGCACTTGGGAAGGATAAAAGAAAAGCTGAGTTTGAAACTCGTGATACTAAAAAGAGATTTCAGAGTAAACCATTTTAGTTTGCTCCGAAAAGATTTCGAGATGATCAAAGTTGTTCTAGAGATAATACGGGACATTTGAACAGAAATAGAGCTAGATCGTAAATGAGTTCCAAAATCCCAGCAACTTCTGTGGCCAGTGTTGGTAATGTTCAATCTGAGAGACCTGAATGTAAACATTACGAAAAGAGGCATCCAGAAAGCTGCAGATTAAATGATAAAGCTTGCTTCAGATGTGGATCGCTTGATCATTTTATCCGTGATTGTCCTGAGTCTGTTGAGCCAGAGACTGTTCAGAATCTGAGACTTGAAAATGCATCTGGGAGGGGTTGACCTTCAAAGAATACAAGAAAAGATAGTGGTAGTCAGAGGTGCACAAGAGACACTGTGGTAAGATCTGAAGCTAGAGCGCCTACCAGAGCATATGCTATCCGAGCTCATGAAGAAGCTTCATCACCTGATGTTATAACAGGTACTTCTACTCTTTATGATACTTATGTGATAGCTTTAATAGACCCTGGTTCTACGCATTCGTACATATGCATGAATTTAGTATATGGTAAGACTTTGCCTGTAAAGTCTACTGAATTTGCTATAAACGTATCGAACCCCTTAGGTAAAAGTGTCCTTGTTGACAAAGTATCAAGAACTGTCTATTAATGTTTCAAGATATCTGTTTTCCTGCTGATCTGATACTTTTTCCATTTGAGGAATTCGATATTATTTTGGGAATGGAGTGGTTGTTTATGCATGATGCCATTGTGAATTGTAAAAGAAAATATATTGATTTAAGAAGTCCGAATGATAAGATTGTATGGATTGAGTCTGATGATTTGAATGGATTGCCAGTTGTGATATCTGTTTTGAAAGCTCAGAGTTATGTGAAAAAGGGGTATAAATCATATTTAGCTTATGTGATTGATTCAAAAGTATCCGAGAAGAAAGTTGAATCAGTACCCATTGTTTGTGATTTTTCTGATGTGTTCCCTGAAGAGTTACTGGGTTTACCTCCGATTCGTGAAGTTGAATTTGGTATTGAATTGTTTCCTAGTACGACACCTATTTTGATAGCTCTGTATAGAATGGCAACGACAGAGTTGAAAGAGTTAAAGTCACAGCTACAAGAATTGACTGATAGAGGGTTTGCTAGACCTAGTTTTTTACCTTGGGGTGCTCCTGTTCTATTTGTGAAAACGAAAGATGGCACGATGAGAATGTGTATCGATTACCGTTAGTTGAATAAAGTGACTATAAAGAACAAATATCCATTGCCCAGAATTGATGATTTGTTTGATCAGTTAAAAGGAGCTACTGTGTTTTCCAATATTGATTTGAGATCAGGATGCTACCAATTGAGAGTTAAAGATTCGGTCATTCCAAAAACTGCCTTTAGAATGAGGTACGGGCATTATGAGTTTTTAGTTATGCCATTCAGACTAACCAATGATCCTGCTGCTTTTATGGATTTGATGAAAAAATTTTAGACCGTATCTGGATCAATTTATTACTGTATTCATTGACGACATTTTGATTTACTCACGTGATGAGAATGATCATGTAGAACATTTGAAAATTGTGTTGCAAACTTTGAGAGAAAAGAAATTGTACGCAAAATTTAGCAAATGTGAATTCTGGTTGAATGAGGTCAGTTTTCTGGGGCATATTGTGTTAGCTTCTGGGATTCGTGTTGATCCGAGTAAGATTTCTGCTATTCTGAATTGGAAACCTCCGAAGAATGTGTCTGAAGTTCGTAGTTTTCTGGGTTTAGCTGGTTATTACCGTAAATTTTTTAAAGGCTTCTCGACTATAGCTACTCCGTTGACTAGATTACTTCAGAAAGATGTCAGATTTGAATGGTCGGATAAATGTCAGAAAAGTTTTGACCAGTTGAAAACTCTGTTAATGGAAACTCTAGTGTTAGTACAGCCAGAATCGGGTAAGGAATTTGTTGTTTACAGTGATGCTTCATTAAACGGTCTGGAATGTGTTTTGGTGCAAGAGGGCAAAGTGGTAGCTTACGCTTCGAGACAATTAAAGCCTCATGAAAAGAATTATCTGACACATGACCTGGAGCTAGCTGCGATTGTGTTTGCACTTAAAATTTGGCGTCATTATTTGTACGGTGAGAAATGTCATGTGTTTTCAGATCATAAAAGTCTGAAATATCTAATGACCTAGAAAGATTTGAACCTGCGTCAGAGAAGATGGCTTGAATTGTTAAAAGATTATGAGCTTGTGATAGATTATCATCCGGGTAAAGCAAATGTTGTTGCAGATGCGTTGAGTAGAAAGTCATTGTTTGCACTACATGCTTTGAATGCTTAGTTAGATTTGTTTGTAGATAGGTCTGTGATAGCTGAATTAAGAGTGAAACCGTTATTTGTACAGCAAATATGTGATGCTGAGAAGGTTGATAATGGATTGTTGTTGAAACGAGCTCAGTGTGAATTGAATTCTAATCAATTTTGAGTTGTTGATGATTGTTTGAGATTTCAAGATCGAATCTGTATTCTAAGAAATCCAGAACTGATTCAATTGATTTTGGGTGAAGCACATAACAGTCGCCTATCTGTCCATCCGGGAAGTACAAAGATGTATCATGATTTGAAGCAATACTATTGGTGGTCTGGCATGAAACGAGACATTTCTGACTTTGTTTCAAAATGTTTAGTTTGTCGACAAGTGAAAGCGAACATCAAGTTCCGTGCAGGTTATTCTGACCGATTCGATTCTGAATGGAAATGGGATAGAGTAATTATGGACTTTATTTCTGGGTTGCCTCTGACTCCGAGAAAGAAGGATGCGATATGGGTCGTAGTTGACCGATTGACAAAATTTTCCCACTTTATTCCCGTAAGATCTGATTACTCGCTTGAAAGATTAGCTGAACTTTATATTCTCGAGATTGTGAGATTGTACGTGGTGCCACTATTTATTGTGTCAGATAGGGATCCGAGATTCACATTGCGATTTTGGAAGAAATTGCAAGATGCTTTGGGTACGAAATTGCATTTCAATATAGCTTTTCATCCGTAAATGGATGGTCAATCCGAGCGAATTATTCAGATTCTCAAACATATGTTAAGATGCTGTATATTAGAATTTAATGGTTCGTGGGAACAATACCTGCCGTTGATCGAATTTGCGTATAATAATAGTTTTCAGTCGAGCATCAAAATGGCACCTTATGAAGCTTTGTATGGACGTAAGTGTCGTACACCTCTGTATTGGACTGAACTCGGTGAGAATAAGTTACACGGGTTGATTTGATAAAAGATACCAAACAGAAAGTGAAATTGATCCGAGATTGTTTGAAACAGCATCTGATCATCAAAAGTACTATGCAGACTTAAAATGAAAGGATATAGAATTTGAGATCAGCGATAAAGTATTTCTGAAAGTGTCTCCGTGGAAGAAAGTGCTCCGATTCGGACGTAAAGGCAAGTTAAGTCCGAGATTCATCGGATCGTATGAGATCATTGAACATGTTGGGCCTGTTGCATATAGATTAAAGTTACCCTCAAAACTAGAAAAGATTCACAATGTATTTCACGTTTCGATGCTCCGTAGATATCGGTCTGATCCGTCACATGTGATTGCCCCGTCTAAAATTGAAATTCGATCCGATATGACATACGAAGAGGAACTGATCCGTATCTTAGCTCGTGAACAAGGAAATTCCATTAGTGAAAGTACTCTGGCATCGTCACGGTATAGAAGAGGCTACATGGGAACCTGAGGACTCAATGAGATAGCAATATCTGATTCTATTTAACGGTAAGATTTTCGGGGACAAAAATTCCTAAGGGGGGAGAATTGTAACAGTCTGGTTTATACCCTAGTCAGAATAGTGGTTTTAGGACCATAGATCCGAGTCAGAAAAATATTTTTTAATATTATTTTTCGTGTCTATAGTGTGTGATAAATCATGTGTGAAAGTTTCGTGAATTAATTTGGTGGTCTGTGTGCTTAATTTGACAAAAGAATTAAATCGTATAAAGTTTAATATTAGCATGCTCTTTAATAAGGTATTTTTTTGATATGGCTTATTAAACGTGGAGTCCTTATGTGGATATTATACCTTTAATCATATTAGTGGACATTTATGTTCATATTATGCATGCTTTTTATAGGATTTAATAAAGGTTATTTTAGTAATTGAGATATATGTTATATTAAACAAAATGAAAGTTAAAATGTCATCATCTTTCACACTTTACCACCAAAATTAGAAACAAAAGAATAAGGGTTTAAATGTTTTCAAACATTCGGCCATGGGTGTTCTTTAATTAAGGTATGGTTCTTGATCCGTTTTTGATAATTTTTACGTTTTTGCAATCGTTTCTTTGAGAGCTACAAAACTCATACCTTGATTTTGTGTTTTGATGATGTATATGAAATATGCCATTGATGGTTTTGCAATCTTTGTGATGTTTGAGAATGAAAAATGAAAGATTTGAGCTAGATAAACATGTTATGTTCTTGAAGTTTTGATGAATTTAGCTAAATAGGGCTAGAGAAAATGGTAAATTGAAGGACTAAATTGCAAATTTGATGAGAAATATGGGCTTGTATGTGATGTATATGTGTTCGCTAAGCTTGTGTATGCATTGATCTTGTGAAATTTGATGCTTTGAGTAAAATGGACTAAATTGTTAAAGTGTGCAAATATGAGGGTTAATTTGCAAATAGCCCTAAATGTGTGTCTATGGATTGAATTGAATGGAATGGTGAATAAAAGGGTTAATTCTGAATATGTTTAGATCAAGAGCCAAGGAAAACGGACTTAGATTGCGGGAAAGCGAAAATAATCGAGTAGCCATTTCCGTCCGATAAACCGAATCTAAGGTAAGTCACTATACAAATAAACTTATCTATATTGAATTGAATATATGTATTCATATGTCTATCGATGAAAATGAATGAGTATGTGATGCTAAGTGCGTGAATTCCAAAATAAGTTCGATATAGTGATAAAGCTGAGAAGTCCCGTACGAACCTAGGAATAGATAGGATTTAACCATGTCATGACATAGGTATCTGTTCTGTTTTATCATGTAAGACCACGTTCGGGATGTTGGCGTTGATTTGAAATTTCGTGTAAGGCCTCATCTGGGACGTAGGCATCGATATGAAGTAAATGTAAAAGACCTCGTCTAGGACGTAAGCATCGATATGAAGTAAATGTAAAAGACCTCGTTTGGGACGTAGGCATCGATATGAACTTTTTATGAGTAAGACCATATCTGGGACATCGGCATCATATTGACTCGTGTAAGGCCACGTCTAGGACATTGGCATCGTTACGATCTGTACGTGTAAGACCCTGTCTAGGACAGTGGCACCGATATATGAGTGCATGTAAGACCTAAATGCAGGGCGTTGGCATTGTACTACTATTAGAGCTTTACGAATATCCTACTAGGTTCCTAAGGGTTCAACGGGAAAGTCTACAATACGAATGGTATATCCAAGTTATGATCAATAAGTGAGTGATTATCCATTTTAGGTACGTTGAATGCACATTAAGTGTGTATAAAAGGTAAGTACCAATATGACTTTGATATGAAGAAGAGTATGGTTGGAAATGAGAATGTGAATCTTAAAATGTTGAATGTGGCAAATGTGGCCATAAGTTTATGAACCAAGTTATATATGTGATAGTTACTAAGTGATCGATATATATATGCTAATGTGTTTATTTGTATATGACTTACTAAGCTTTTGGAAAGCTTACTCTCTGTGTGTATTATCTTTGTTTTATAGGTCGTCGAAGCTACTGATGGCTCGGGATTATCAAGGATCGTCATCACACTACTAAACTTATTTTAGTACCCTTTTGAAAATGTATATGGCTAATTATGGCATGTATAGGCTAGATAGGTATATATATGTTTTTGGAAGTGAACTTAGCCATGTGTTTTGGCAAGTTTAATTTGGTAATATGCTTGAATGAATGTGATATATGATGCATATTTTGGTAAGGTAGAAGCTTATAAAATAGCTAAGTTTATGGTTAGTTAAATGAGGAAGTTTTGCTTTGGGTATGTATGTGTTATTGTTTTGAAAGATTATATGAATGATTTGGCTATTGAATGTATGGATGAAGTGAACCATTTGATATGTTTTGGTTGCCATATATCCATATTATGTTTAGGTATATATTTCTTGTAGGAAGACCCTAAGTGGGTGGCATAATGACCTTGTAAAATGGCCTATAATCTTACACGGTTGAGGCACAAGGGTGTGCCTAAGACCGTGGGTAAATCGGCAGAATGTGCCTTATATGGTACACAGCCTCGACACAGGTGTGCTTGGTGGCCGTGTGGGAAATGACAGTATGTGAACTATTGTACACGGCCTTAGCACACGGGCGTGCTTGGTGACCGTGTTGAATTTGGCAGTATACCACCACGGGGAGGACACACGGGAGTGTCCAGTAGCCGTGGGTGAGGCATGGCCTGCACTCACGGCCGTTTGTCCCCTGTATTTTAGAAAAGTTTTAAATTTTCATAAAATCTCGCATGTGTTTCAGTTTAGTCCCGACTCGGCTTACAAGCATGTTTAAGGTCCCGATGACCTTCTTAATGGACTTTATGTTTGAGATTGATAAATGACTATATGATAATTCTGTAAATGCTTTCGATTTGTCCGGTAATGCCTTTAACCCTAATCCAGTGATCGGACACGGGATAGGCGTGTTGCACAAGTTTTATTCAAATCTGATGTGCTTAGGTGGACGAGTAATAGACCCTACTTAAGTGTAGATCTAGCATAATTAAGCGGAGTTGATCGCACGCCTAGAGATAGGGTGAGGAGATTTTACCGGATTAGGGTGAAACCTAATATGGGAGTCCATAGATCGATTTACTGCTATTCTAGGGGGTTATTATAAGAGAACGAGAGTTCCACTAATTAACCTAGGGTTAGACGTTATTCGCCTCTAGAGAGGGTTTAATATACGTTAGGGAGTCTTATGGATCAAACTAAGTGAATAAATCGTATGGTTCAGTGTTAAATAACAATTGAAGTCTAGGTGGATTCTTCCTGAGGGTATCATCGTGATCAACTGAGTTTCTCTTAAGTTATTCTCCAATTCATTCTTTCTGTCTTTGCATCTTTAGTTTAGTAGTCGTTAATTTAGATTAAAGCAACTTCACTTATTTTAGGCTAAATAATAATAAGAAAGTTAGTATTAGAACTTTTAGTTTCTTTGGGTTCGACAATCCGTTCTTGCCTAAACTATACTACTGTTCGATAGGTACACTGCCTTAAAGTCGTTATCAGAGTTACTTTCCAGGTTCGATCATTCTCTTTATAAATTTTAAAACTCGACAAAAAAACGATCATATAGCAACATCTTGGGCCTAAGCCAGTTTACAAAATAGTATTTATATGAAATGTATGCAACCCAACCCATCCATCCATCACACCCCCGACCAGCCAATCACACCTGTGAGGATCAAGTCAACCCACCCCGCCGCTCACACCAAATTTGCAGTCATGCTACTATAATATATATAATTATGGTCAAGCCACTGAAATCATAATTAAGCACGATAATAAACAAATTGTGGCTATGCCACCAGGCTACACTGCTCTCTATACAATTTTTTCCCATCCCATGCAAAATGTAAAAATGTAACATACATAATAAATATCCGCATATAAATATATAACCACCAATAATCTATTGAATTATTTCATTGAATCGACCCATTAAAGCAATTTAATAATTCGGCCCACTAAGGCATTCTAGCAAATCGGCCCATAGGGGCTTTTTGGTAAATCGACCCATAAGGGCATTTTCTTAATTTGACCCATAGGGGCATTTTTGTAATTTAGCAATTAAATAGAAATCCTGTTGTTTAAGCAAATTTCTCAATTTATGCCATATTACGGTTAATAGATTTGTAAATAACAACGATCTATTTTTCAACATGATAGTGAATCACGAATCTACGGGATTTCAGTGTGAGATTACGCACCTGATTATGGTAAGGACTAAACCTTCTTGATCGTCGGCACCTATGGCATCATAACATTTGATTAACCAACCAAAGAGATTTTCTTAATCCAAATCTAAATTAACAATCTAAAAAAATGCTTACCCTTAGTATCGTGAACGACCACGATTTGTCTATTCGCACCGGAAGATGGTCCACAACATGGTGGGAAATCCCGAACTGCCGATATCACCCTTCCTTTGAACTTGGGAGTAGAGATTGCAAGTCCACTCCTAATTTTCCCTCCTATCGACTTTCTTTTTGTATCAATACCACTTGCCTCCATTGGAAACGTCTTGGTTAGAATAATACTATGATGAGTGAAAGTAGTTGTTTAGGGATGGGATTCGGCTTACCACTACTTTCGAAGAACCAACGAGTAGGGAAAAACAAGTGATTTAGTCCCTATAATAAACGATTAAACATAACCATTGATCCTTTTTAACGGAATAACTAAGAAATGAGAGAGATCGAAATGAACCTTGAAGAAATTCCTTACCTTTACGATGTTAGATCCAACTTCCACCGATTGGCTTAAAGCTAGAGATGAATCGGCAATGATGTGATATACTGCCACACACTAGAACACTATGAAAAAGAGATGATCATGATATGAGGGAATAGGAGGGAGTGATGTTTTCGGTTTAGAGAACCATCCAATGATAAGGGCATATAATCGGTCATGAAGAAAAGAAAATGAAAAGAAGAGGATGAAATCACTTATCCAAATCGGTCAAGGAAGAAATGCCCAATATGCAAGCAAGAAGAAGAAGAAATAGTGTGATTAAAGTTTCGACTATTTAGAGAGAAAAGATCAAGCAAGATTCGGCCATTAAAAATATTGATTAAAGAAGAAAAGAGAAGGGTCGAAGAAATGATGAAAAAGAAAAGAAGAAAAGAAAACTATGAAATTGATGGGAAAAAGAGAGGAAGTATCCTTTAAGGTTTCCATTTTAGGCAAGAAAGAAATACCAAATGGTCAAAAGAAGAGAGCTTTCAAATGGAACAAAAACTTCTCAAGAGCATAAGGAGAAATTAGGCAAGCAAAAGGGAAAAGAATGGAAAATGCACCAAAATGCTAAAAAGAAAACAAGCCTTTCATGCACAAAACTTGTAAAATGGCAAAAGGAAATTCGGCTCTCACACTCCCTCTACCAAAACCGCATGCCTCCTACACCAAAAAGGTCATGGATGACCAAAAATTCTTTCCCTAAGCAACACCTAAAATTAGGCCAACATGTTTCCCCCACCTTATCCCTTTCCTTTATTTCTTTCCTTATTCTCCTCCTTGCCTTATTTTCTTAGTCTTCTTTCCATCATTAGAAAGTCTTCCTTTCCTTCTTTGATACCATGGTTGAAACTTACCATTTAGCACAAAAAAAAAAAATTAATCCAAAATTACAGTAGGTGGGATTTGAACTCCACCCCTTAAGCCCCTTTATGAGACGCCACACCACTCTGTTACTAGCTCCTCTTGTGTTAGCAAAATACATACTTATTTCCTTAAGCATTGATGCCACTTACCTTCTCCCCCTTAAGTGCTTAAATGCAAAAATTCTACTAAGGCCAAACTCAACTCCGAGCCTTCTTACGATCCCTAAACATACACAATTAACACTATTAACTAGCCTATCGCATGATATGATATAAAACATAAAAATCCCGAATTTCAGGATGTTACAAAATTGATAGATATGATTGATGAGTAAATGACATATTGTAGTGGTAAGCTTATTGTTACAAAGTAAGTATATATATATGTTTGGTGCATGGATGTTATAATGGATTGGTAACTTGTGGTTGAATTATGCTCAGATTTACATGGTGATTTAGTTGGGTTAAATGGTGTACAAGTTGTTGGTATAAAATGTTCTGGAATGAGTAAAATAGATGGTCAATTTGGTATGTTTTTTATTGTCAAAAGAGTTGAATTGATGCTTGTATGTGCTTGTAGGGTTGGCCCAAAGTGTGGGTGGCATTTTGACCTTGAAAATGGCCTATAATTGCCCACACAGTTGAGTATACGGGTGTGTGGCTCGACTATGTCCATCGTCATTATAATTCAAAACAAGTCAGACTCGACCACGGGCTGGACGCACGGGTGTGTGACTGGCCGTATGGTGCAAGTCAGTGTCGAACACGGGTGAGCCGTGCGAACAAGTCAGTATGTATGCCATGTTTTGACACGTCTTAAACACACAGGCGTGTCTGAGGCCATGGGAGGCACACGACCTACCCACACGGGCGTGTGACCTTTGTAACTTTGAAAAATTTTTAAATTTTTGATATCTTTTGTATGTGTTCGGTTTAGTCCCGGCCTATTTTTAAAGCATGTTTAAGGTCTTGTAGACCTATTTAAGGGACATTTTGATTTGTTTTGTTGAATTATGATATGAAATGACTGTGAAGATTTTGTTTGTCTAGTAATACCTTTTAACCCTATTCCGGTAATGGTTACGGGTTAGGGGTGTTACATTATGTGATTATTTGGTGGACTGTGTGTGAAACCACCGTATATCCAGTAGTTTTCTGAAATGTTCATCCAGAAACTTTGACTAAGTGAAATTACATGTGATTATGTGATGACAAGTGCAGGGTACTAGTGCATGTAAATGTGAGTAATGTTTATGATATGTATTTGGGATGTGGTGAGATTTGAAATGAGTAAGTACAACTATAAGGTTCCGAATTGTTCTTGAGTTGTATGTAATGTTTTTGATGAATAAGCATGTGGTATGGTGTTCATTGTTTACTTGTAAACTTACTAAGCTTTATGCTTACTCCCTCTCTTTTCCATTTCCTTGTAGTATCGCCAAGCTAACTCGGGGATTCGAAGGAAATCGAAGCTCGTTTCACACTATCAAGCTTTTCTTTTAGGTATAGTAAAGTTTGATTATTTTGAGTATGGCATGTATAGGGACTTAGTCTTTGTCAAGTGTCATCTTATTTTCGCCAAAAGTGTTGGCTTGACTTGGAAATTGATTCATTTTGTATAAGGCCACGATTGATGGCTATTACTCATTGTTGTTATATGAAAATGATGATGTTTTTCATGGATGTGCAAATTGCATGATTGAGTATTTAGTATATTATTGCATGAATAAGTAGGTTGTTTGATGTGGCTTATGTTGGTGCAAGTAAGAGTGGCTAAAAGGGCTTGGTAAATAGCCTTATTTATGTCCACACGGGTAGACATACGAGCATGTGTCTAGGTTGTGTGTGACATACGATGTGCCCATGGGCATGTAGTTCAGCCGTGTGTCCCCCTACATCCTAAGTTGGCAAAACAGAATACCAAGTAGTAACCACACAGACTGAGACACGACCTTGTGTCTCGACCCTGTGAAAGACATAGCCATAGGACATGGGCATGTGCCCAAGCCGTGTGAAGTCTGCACCAAAATTTAGGAATTTAATTCACCACACGGTCTAAGGACACGTGCGTATGTCTTGACCGTGTGACCACATGAGGTTGCAGACGTCAAAAACAGAATGTCAAGGTTTTTGCACACGGGCGTGTCAAGGTCGTGTGAGGGACACAGGCTATGGACACGGACATGTGCCAGGTCGTGTGAAAACCCCTGTAGGTTTGAATTGAGAAATAAATCCATACGGGCAAGGGACATGGGTGTGTGTTACACAGTCTTTCAACATGGCCATGTTATCAGGTTACTCAGGGGTGTTACCATTCCACATGGACATATGCCCCTATTTTCAGTGTCATTTTCCAAAGTTTTCTAAAGAACTCGTTTTTGTCCCGAACCATTCTAAGGTGTGTTTTGGGCCTCGTAAGCCATATTAAGAATTTTAGGTTAAAGATTGAAAAGTTTTAAATTTGAGCATTCTTTTATGACCCGAAAATATATGTGAGTGTGTGTTTAAGTTAGGAAACGCCTCGTGCCCTGTTCTGGCTTCAAACACGGATAAGGGGTGTTATAGTTTCAACTGGGTATTCACACAGAGACTGTGGGAAACAACATTTGAGTTTTAAATCTCAAGCTACTTCAATGGTGAGTGTCGATAATGTTCAAATGTCAGCATTGTGGAAGAAGACATCCCGTGAATGTAGAGTGAATGATCGGGCTTGATTCAAGTGTGGTTCTCAAGAGCATTTTATCTGAGATTGCCCTGAATTGGCTGAGAAAGAAAAATTTCAGAGTGCAAGGCCAAGTAATGCTACTAATAGGGGTAGACCACAGAGAAATACCAGAAATGGAGCTAGTAGTAAAGGTGTGACGAAAGATTCAACTGTGAGATCCGAAGCTCGAGCACCTGCTAGAGCCTATGGCATCCGTGCTCACAAAGAAGTGACATCTCCCGATGTTATCACTGGTACTTTTTCTCTCTATGATGCTAATGTTATTGCATTGATCGATCCTGGATCGACTCATTCTTATGTTTGAATGAATTTAGTAGTTAGGAAGAGCTTGCCAGTTGAGTTTATTGAGTTTGTGGTTAGAGTGCAAACCCCTTGGTCAAACATGTATTAGTTGATAGAGTTTACAATAATTGTCCCTTGATGATTTGAGGTCACTTTTTTTTGACTGATTTAATGTTGTTTCCATTTGATGAATTCGATGTTATTTTGGGCATGGATTGGTTAACACTGCATGATGCTGTAGTAAACTATAAAAGAAAGATTATTGAATTGAAATATGAAAATGGTGAAATTCTTCGGATTGATTCAGATGAGTCGAGTGAGTTGCTTGTTGTGATTTCATCGATGTCTGCCTAGAGGTGTGTAAGGAAAGGTTGTGAAGCTTACCTTTCTTATGTGTTGAATACAAAAGTGTCTGAGTTGAAAATTGAATCTGTGCCGATAGTTTTTGAATATCCGAATGTGTATCCAGAGGAGTTACTTAGGTTATCTCCGATCAGAAAGGTTAAGTTTGGTATTGATTTAGTACCAGGGACTTCATCGATATCGATCGCTCCATATAGGATGGCTCCGACTGAATTGAAGATATTTAAAGCTCAGTTGCAAGAGTTGACAGATAAGGATTTTGCGAGACCGAGTTTTTCACCATAGGGTGCACCGGTGTTATTTTTCAAGAAGAAAGATGGATCCATGAGACTTTGTATTGATTACCGACAGCTTAACAAGGTGACTATAAAGAACAAGTATCCTTTTCCAAGAATTGATGACTTGTTTGATCAATTGAAAGGGGTAACAATATTTTTGAAGATTGACTTGAGATCTGGCTATTGTCATTTGAGAGTTGAAGAGTCAGATGTGCTGAAAACTGCTTTCAGGACAAGGTATAGGAATTATGAATTTCTTATTATGCCTTTTGGACTGACTAATGCACCTACTATTTTTATGGACTTGATGAATAGAATTTTCTGACCATATTTGGACAAATGTGTGGTTGTGTTTATTGATGACATTCTGATTTATTCCCGAGACAAGGCTAAACATGCCGAGCACTTGAGAACTGTATTGTAGATTTTGAGAGATAAGAAGTTTTTTACTAAATTCAGTAAAAGTGAGTTTTGGCTCTGAGAAGTCAGATTTTTGGGACATATTGTCTCTAGAGACTGTATTCGGGTTGATCCGAGTAAGACATCAGCAATTGTTGATTGGAAACCACTGAAGAATGTATATGAGGTCAGAAAATTTTTGGGCTTAGCTGGTTATTACTGACGCTTTGTCAAAGGATTTTCAATAATTGCTACTCCTATGACTAAGCTGTTGCAAAAGGATGTTAAGTTCGAATGGTCAGAAAAATGTCAACAAAGCTTTGAGAAGTTGAAAACATTATTGACTGAGGCACCAGTTTTAGTGCAACCTGAACCAGGAAAAGAGTTCGTAATTTATAGTGACACATCACTGAATGGATTAGGATGTGTGTTGATGCAAGAGGGAAAAGTGATAGCTTATGCCTCGAGACAGTCTGAAACTGCACGAGAAGAATTATCCGACGCATGATTTGGAATTAGCCGCCATTGTTTTGGCTTTGAAAATTTAGCGTCATCATTTGTACGGTGAGAAGTGCCACATCTATACCAACCACAAGAGTTTGAAGTATTTGATGACTCAAAAGGATTTGAAATTGCGACAACGGAGATGGCTCGAGTTATTGAAAAATTATGAGCTAGTAATTGATTACCACCCGAGTAAGGCAAATGTAGTCACAGATGCGTTGAGCAGAAAGACTTTGTTTGTTTTGAGAGCGATGAATACACGGTTGAATTTGTTCGATAATGGTTTGATCCTAGCCAAATTGATAGCTAGACCGTTACTCCTTCAACAAATTTATGAAGCTCAAAAATGTGACAGTGAATTGCAAACTGAAAGAGTTCATTGTGAATCGAGTAGTGATTCAGATTTTCATATCGGATTCGGTGATTGTTTGACGTTCCGAGGTAGAATTTGTTTACCAAAAAATGATGAACTTATTTAGAAAAATTTCCATGAGGCTCATAATGGTTGTTTATTTGTGCATCCGGGTAGTACAAAAATGTATAATGATTTGAAGAAATTGTATTGGTGGTCAGGTATGAAACGGGATATTTAGGTGTTTGTTTTGAAATGTTTAGCTTGTCAACAAGTAAAGGTCGAACACCAAGTACCTTAGGGCTTACTTCAACCAGTGATGGTACCCGAGTGGAAATGGGATAGAATTACGATGGACTTCGTGACGGGTTTACCTTTGACTCTGAAAAATAAAGATGCCGTTTGGGTTGTTGTTGATAGATTGACCAAATCGGCTCATTTTATACCTGTACGTACTGATTACTCACTTGACAAGCTAGCTGAATTGTACATTGCTAAAATTGTGAGATTGCACGGAGTGCCTATTTCTATTATCTCGAATAGAGATTCGAGGTTTACTTCGCATTTTTGGAAAAAGTTGCAAGAAGCTTTGGGTACAAAGTTTAACTTTAGTACCACATTTCATCCACAAACCGACAGCCAATCAAGGAGAATGATTCAGGTCCTCGAAGATATGCTTCATTGTTGTGTTTTAGAATTCGAGGGTAGTTAGGAAAAATATCTATCATTGGTCAAATTTTACTATAACAAAAGTTTTCAATCGAGTATAAAGATGGCACCTTATAAGGCATCGTATGGCAGTAAGTGTCGAACACCTTTGTATCCGACTGAGCTTAGTGAGAAATAGATTCACGGAGTTGACTTGGTTAGAGAAACTAAAAAAAAGGTAAAAGTAATCCGCGATTGCTTGAAAGCAGCTTTAGATCGGCAAAAGTCGTATGCAGATTTGAAAAGAAAAGAGATCGAATTTCAGATTGGTGATAAAGTATTTCTGAAAGTATCTCCATGGAATAATATTCTGAGATTTGGCAATAAAGGCAAGTTGAGTCCACGTTTCATCAGACCGTATGAAGTTATTGAAAAAATAGGGCTAGTGGCATATCGGTTAGCTTTACCGACAAAGTTGGAAAGAATTCATAATGTGTTTCATGTGTCGATGCTGCGACGATATCGATCAGACCATTCACATGTGATTTCTCCGACAAAGGTTGAGATTCGACCTGATATGACTTACGGTGAAGAACCAATCAAGATTTTGGCTCGGGAAGTTAGACAGTTGAGAAATAAAGGCATAGCCCCAGTTAAAGTTTTGTGGCAACAACACGGAGTCGAAGAGGCTACGTGGGAACCTGAGGAAGCTATGCGTGAACAGTACCCAAACTTATTTTTTGGTAAGATTTTCGGGGACGAAAATCCCTAAGGGGGAGAGTTGTAACAGCCCGATTTTGGGCCCATTCGGAACAGTGGTTTCAAGACCACAAATCTGACGTAGTAAAATTCAATTTTATTACGTTTCTATGGTCTACAGTTTTATGAAATGATTTCGTGAAAATTTCGTTCAAAAATTTTGACGTTTGGGCACTCAATTTAGTAAAAAGGACTAAATTATAAAAAAGTGCAAAAGTTGAGTTCTACATGCTAGAGGTGTCTAATTGCTATGAAAATTTAAATTGAAGGTCCTTGGATGGTAATTAGACCATTTGTTAAGTTAATGGACAAAAATGGACATGGTGAGATAAATTATCAAAGTTTTAAGTGAAGGGAATTTTGGTCAATTGTAATTAAATGAATAAAAAGGGAAAATCAAGCCAAAATCTTGTCCATCTTCTCCCCCTTATGCCAAAAATTAGAAGGAAGACAAAGCTAGGGTTTGGCAAACTTTGAAGCTCGAATGTAAGTCCGTTCTTGCCCAATTTTTAAAGCTCTTTACATTTTTGAAGTCGTTATCACTCGATCTATTTATTTCTACCATTAATTGAAGGAATAATCAAGGTCTAGGTTTTGACCCATGTTATACATTTTTTTATTTTGATGTCTAATGGTAGAAAATGAATGTTTGGTGTGAGATAAACAACTTTTACTAAGTGATTTTTTATGAAAATGCTTAAAAGGACCTATTTGTAAAAGTTATAAAATACGTAGTAAAAGTGTGTTTTGATGGAAATTGGGGGCAGTTATAGTTACAAAAATGGTTCGGCTAGGCTTGTACATTAAAGAAATTGAACACATTTCATTTTACAAGCCTAGGGACCAAAATGTAAATATGTCAAAGTTTAGGGGCAAAAATGTAATTTTTCCATAATAAGATTTCTGGACTAAATTGAATAATGTGAATAATAAATGAGTTAACTCTATTATAGATCAAGAGAAACGAGGTTCGAACCTAGATCAGGGGAAAAATAAAGTATTTGACGATTAGGTCTCATTTCTATTATTTTTGTCCCGAGGTAAGTTCTTATGTAAATCATGCGTTGTTATTTATGCTTTAATTGCTTTAATATTGTATGAATTATGATTTACCCTTTGAGCATAATCGACAAAGTTCAACAAGCGAGAAATCCGGGTTGAACCTTAGGAATAGTTAGGATACAAATGTCATGACATTAGGGTTATTTGAGATTTCGTGTAAGACCATATCTTGGATATAGCATGGATATGAGATTTCGTGTAAGACCATAGCTGGTCTGTTGGAATCGATAAGAGATTCCATGTAAGACCATGTCTGGGATATGGCATTGGTATAGTATTATGTGTGCGATATTCTCGAGTATCCTTTAGTATTCCAAGTGGTTCAACGGGAAATTCAACGAGAATGTCAAAGTGGTAAAAGGTTATGGTTATGTTGCGAGTTGGTATAGGTACGTGTGTAAAACTAATTGAATAATGAGCACAATATGTGATGAACCCTCGGTAAGGTTATGAATGAGTAAGTTATAATTAGAAGGCCTAAATACTATTTATGTCAAGCTTATCATGTTATTTGCATGTTACTTGTGTGATTATAATGCTTATTATTTGTATATGAACTTACTAAGCTATATAGATTACACCCATTTTCTTTTCCCTTTTCTTATAGTGTCACCAAGCCAACTCGGGGATCAGAACTGTCAAAGATCCACTCAAACTATCAACTCAATATTTTGGGTACCATTGATTTTGATATTTTGAGTTATGGCATGTATAGGGACTTGGTCATTTTGTTATGTGTCATAATTGAATTAGCCAAATGTGTTGGCTTATGTTGGTTAATAATTCATTTTGTAAATAACCATTGAAATTGGCTAATATTGATTTAAGTATATATATATGCATATGATGATGCTTTTCATGGATGTGGTAAATTGCATGATTTAAGTTGAGATATATGTGACGTTTGTGTATGATAAATGATAGCATGTGAATGATGTATTGATATGTTGTTTATGGCTGATTTGGTTTTATATATATTCTTGGATTGGTGTTGCTTGTTGTTGTGTAGGTTGGTGCAAGTAAAGGTGGCAAATGTCTTGGTAAATAGCCTTATTTTTGTCCACACGGGTAGACACACGGGCGTGTGTCTAGGCCATGTGCGACACACAGTATGCCCCACGGGCAATTGTTTCAGCCGTGTGTCCCCTGCACCTTAATTGATGCAAAATAGAATGTCCAAAATTGAACACATGGGCGTGTGTCTCAGCCGTGTGTGCTACACAGCCTTGGACTTGGGCATGTGTCTTGGCCGTGTGAAGTCTACACCTATTTTATGAAAAATCATGAAAATTACATTGACCACACGGCCTAGCACACGGATGTGTGGCACGGCCGTGTGGCACAAGTCAGAGAGCTCTCTATTTTGAACATAACTTGTAGCACGGGCGTGTCTAAGGGTCACACGGACGTGTCCCTTTGACCACACAGGCGTGTGGACCCTGTAACATGAAAAATTTTCTAAGTTCTGTAAAATTTTCTAAAGTTCCCAATTTATTCCCGAACTATTTCCAATGTATGTATTGAGCCTCGTAGGATCATTTTAGGGACGATATGAATGTATGTGAAAAGTTTAAAATTTGGATGGAAATTTACGTCTCGATTTTGCATGTTTGCTTGTGTCTAAGTCCGGTAATGCTTCGTACCTTGTTCCGGCGTCAAATATGGGTAATGGGTGTTACATTTTTCACTCGAGAGATTAGCAGATTGGTATGTGTCGGAGAGCTTTAGATTGCATGGTGTGCCAGTTTCTATTATTTTCGATAGAGATCTACGGTTTACATCTCGATTTTGGAGCAAGTTACATGAGGCTTTAGGTACTCGATTTCATTTTGGTACCACATTTCATCCTCAAATCGATGGCCAATCTGAGAAAGTGATTCAGATACTCGAGGACATGGTTAAATGTTGTGTTTTGGAGTTTGAAGGTAATTGGGAGAGATTTATACCGTTAGTTGAATTTGCATGCAATAATAGTTATCAATCGAGTATTATAATGACACCGTATGTAGTTTTGTATAGTCGAAAGTGTCAAAATCAGTTGTATTGCACTGAGCTTAGTGAGAAAAAGTTTTTCAGGGTTGATTTGATGCGAGAAACTAATAAATCGTAAAAGTAACATATTTTAACCCCATATTTAGCATGCTTTTGTATGATTTAGCCCTTGATTTATGTAAAAAGGTGCTCTTAATCCTTTCTTTTCATGTTTTATACTCAGGAAACCACCCGAGGATGAAAAGAATGAGAAACGAGCTTAAAACGGGCCAATTTGGGCCAAAGTTGAAATTGACACGGCCTGGACTTCAAGCCACACGGTCGTGTCTCGTCAATTTACTCCACACGGTCTAACAACGATTTACATGGCCGTGCCTCAATCAACAGAATTGAAGCACGGCCTTGACCACGATGTACACGGCCATACCTAAATCAATAGAATCGAACACGGCCAAAAGTCAAGTTACATGGGCGTGTGCCATGGCCATGCCCTTGTCGTGGAGAAGAGGAATTGTACTCGAATTTGGATACTTTGAGGCGAAGAAACACATTCCAAAGCCTATTCAAACACTGAGTAGGAAGCCTACTTGAATGAAGACACTTAGAGGCCAAGAAAAAGCATTTCAAAGCCTATATAAAGAACCTAGATGCCAACCTTCTAGGGGGCTCAGACATTTAGAATTTGACAAAAGCTAGAACCTTCATGGGAATCATTCGAAGATAGCCAGTTGATCCATCTCAAGAAGCCAGAATTCTACTCAAGATGGCGGATCTCTCCTTCAATTCCTTTAGGGGGTTTTAGGGATTTCTTATGTTTTATTTTATCTTTTCTCTTGAGATGTTTTATTTTATCATTATGAACTAAGCCCTTCAGATACCTGAAGGGGATAAAGCCTAGATGAATCTTGTTATTATTTATTGAACTATATGATAAATACTTGATTTGTTCTTAATTATGTGTGCTTAATTCTTGTGTTACTGTTTTCGGGATATTAATTCAAGTCAAATATTCTTAGGTGGAGGAGCAAAAGTCCCTGCTTAAGAATAGATCTAGCATAATTAAGCGGAGTTGTTCGCGCGCCTAGAGATAGAGTGACGAGATTTTACCGGATTAGGGTGAAACCTAATATGGGAGCCCATAGTTCGATTTACTACCATTCTAGGGGGTTATTAAGTGAGAAAGAGATTTTCGTTAATCAACCAAGGGTTAGACATTATTCACCTCAAGAGAGGGTTTAATATAAATTAGGGAGTCTTACGGATCAAGTCAAGTGAATAAATCGTATGGATCAGTGTTAGATAATAAGTGAAGTCTAGGTGGATTCTTCCTGAAGGTATCATCGTGATCAATTGAGTTTCTCTTCAAGTTATTTCCCAATTCATTCTTTTTGTCTTTGCATCTTATTTTAGTAATTAATTAGTTAATTTAGATTTAATCAACCAAATCAATTAATATTTAGGCTAAATAATAGAAAGAAAGTGAGTATTAGTACTTTTAGTTCCTTTGGGTTCGACAATCCGGTCTTGCCTAAGCTATACTACTGTTCGATAGGTGCACTTGCCTTAAGTCGTTGTCAGAGTTAGTTTCCAGGTTTGATCATTCTCTTTATAAATATTTAAAACTCGACATCTAGACGATCAAGTTTTTGGCGCCGTTGCTGGGGAACTAAAATATTAAAAAAGCTCTATTTTTATTACTTTAGCCATTATTTTTATTTTTATTTTCGCAATTTATTTTATTTTATTAGTCTTGCTAATTTTTTTTTCTTTTCCTAGTAGGTACCTCTAGTTTATGACTAGAAGGAACCCGATAGGACCTCTAATATACGATAGTGATATCGAAGCTACCTCTCGTAGGAATCGTAGAAAAATAAGGAGAGCCTTAAATTACTAAGAAGGCGAATCCAATCCTACTGAAGGGATGGATGAAAATAATCCACCACGAGATGTGGCAGAGAACAATGCTCCACGCACTATGTATGATTATGTTAAACCTCATTTAACAAGAGTGGAATCTAGTTGATGGTTTGCGGGACGAAGACCCGACCACTCATATAGCTAATTTTTTAGAGTTCTGTGATACTTTCAAAATAAATGGTGTTTCTGACGATGTCATTCGTCTTTAGTTATCTCCCTTTTCATTAAGAAATAAAGCCAAACAGTGGTTGAACTCGTTACCACGAGGGTCAATTACGACATGGGACCAGATGACTGAAAAATTTTTATTAAAATATTTCCCACCGGCCAAAATGGCCAAATTACGGAATGACATCTCTTCTTTTGTGCAGATGGATTTAGAGACATTATACGACACATGGGAGAGATATAAGGATCTCTTGACGAGATGTCCACACCATGGATTACCTTTATGGCTTCAAGTCCAAACTTTTTACAATGGTGTAAATCCCTCAACGAGGCAACTAATTGATTCAGCCGTCGGTGGAACCCTAAACAACAAAACTCCTGAAGCAGCCTACGAGTTTATCGAAGAGATGTCGCTGAACAACTATTAGTGGCAAGTTACAAGGACAGGGCCAACAAAATTAGCCGGAGTTTTCAACATCGACGCAGTAACCATGCTGTCAAATCAGGTAGAGATGATGAATAAAAAGCTTGACAATTTATGTTCTTTGCAGGTAAATCCGGTAATGCAGTGCGACGCAAGTGGAACCGTGGCAAATCCTGAGTACCCACCCTACCAACCGGGCACGAAAAATGAATAAACGAATTATATAGGTAATAATTTCAGATCTAATAATAACCCTTATAGTAATACCTATAATCCAGGTTGGAGGAACCACCCAAATTTTTCGTGGGGAGGTCAAGGAGGCCAATGAAATCAAGGAAATCAAAAACAACAACCTCCTCCAAATTTCCAAAATCAGGCCTATCCACAGGAAAAAGGAGCTGAGTCTTGAAGAAATGCTGAAAAAGTGCATGGCAGACATAGATGCCCGTCTCTAAAAAACTGATACAACACTTGATAACCAAGAAATATCGATCAAAGAGATCAAGGACCGAGTCGGGGGAATCACTAAAACAGTTGGACAACTCGCGCAGCTGATGTCCGAACGACCACAAGGGCGTCTACCAAGCAACACTGAGATTAACCCAAGGGAGCAAATCCAAGCCATAACAGCTCATAGTAGTATAAAGGTAGACGAACCCAGTCCAATACAAGAAGATGATGTGGAAGAAGATAAAATTGAGGTAACACAAAAAAAGCCAAAACCTGTAATCAAAGAGTACCAGCCTCGCATACCTTATCCCGAAGCGTTAAAGAGAGACGATTCAGAAAAATAGTTCGGCAAGTTTCTTAAACTTTTAAAGAAATTACATATTAACTTACCGCTTTTGAAGCTCTTTCGTGGATGCCAGATTCGAGGAAATTTTTAAAATAGCTTTTGACGAACAAATGTAAGCTAGATGAGGAACCACATGTGGAATTAAACGTTGTATGCTCAGCAATGTTACAGAATAGACTACCACGAAAGCTAAAAGATCCAAGGAGTTTTACAATCCCATGTTTAATTGGTAGACTAACTGTTGATAATGCATTAGCTGATTTAGGGGCAAGTATAAATGTCACGCCCTATAAAATGTTTAAGCAGCTAGGTCTAGGGAAACCCAAACAAACTAGGATGAGTATTCCATTAGCTGATAAAACTGTTAGAATTCTTAGGGGTATTATCGAAGATGTTCTTGTAAAAATTGACAAATTCGTTTTCCCATTAGATTTTGTTTTTTTAGACATAGATGAGGATAACTCGATTCTTTTAATCCTAGGAAGACCCTTTTTAGCAACTGCCAGAACTAAAATTGATGTTGCCACAGGAGAACTCATACTTTGTGTAGGTGACGAATCGATCAGTTTTCAAGCTCTTGACTCAGCCAGGACATCGATCAATGAAGGTGAGAAAGTAAATTCAGTTGATAATCAATCTGTTCAAATCCCACCGCAGGAACAACCACAGAGCTGCAAACCTGAATAGAAGCAAGGACCCTGTAACAATAAAGAAGAATTATGTAAGGAGAAAAGCTTAGAGGACAACGAACTAGAAGAGTGGAAAACACATTTTAAAGAGAAGCCGGAACCACATGAGGCAAAACCAAAGGAGCATCTAGAAGAGCTCGTAGGGACATCGAATCACTTCAAAATAGAAGATCAGGTACGATTAGATAAAGCAGATCCGTGCATCACAACACCAAACCTGAATTCAAACGTAGACATTCCTTTGGAGGTATGCAATATCTTTCTATGTGAAACAGTTGAGGTAAGCAATCCCATATTCGGCACTTATAAGGTAAATGCTTCTCAACTTAAAATTTATCACGAATATAAAATTGATAGTATGATGGAAGATATTCAAACATTTAAACCACCGTAATCATACGAGCAAAAAGGTGAATATGTGGTTATTGAATTAGAAATGCTATATATGGAATTGAGAAATGTAGCACTAAGTGTGCATAATTAAAATTGAGATAGAGGTGAATAATACTGTGTGTGCAAAATAAAGAAAGCCTCGACTATATTGATTGGCACTGTGTGTGCGATACTGAGTTAAATTTGGTTTAATATAAAGGTTGTAATATCCCGGATTAGGGCTTATGCACTATGGCTAAAATTTTATGAAATAGTATGCCTTATGTGTTGTGAATGTGTTGTGTGCATTTTAGGAACCTTGGAAATGTAAGGAAATGCTTTAGAAATATTAAGTCTTAAGAGGAAGCTTGGAAATGTAAGAAAATGTAAGGAAATTCTTTAGAAAATATTAAGTCTTAAGAGGAAGCTTGGAAATGTGAGGAAATGTAAGGAAATGTAAGGAAATGCTTTAGAAAATATTAAGTCTTAAGAGGAAGCTTGGAAATGTAAGGAAATGTAAGGAACCTCGGAAATGTGACAAAATCGGGCTTGGAAAAATGGCCCGGAGACGCCACTTAGGGCTCTGGAATGACGCCATATGCTAGGATAACTTGGGCCTAGTATGGCCACATGAAGCCCAAAATAATGGGTTAAAATTTGGCACTCCTAAGGTAAGGAGATGGATGACATAGGGAGACTAAGGTAGGAGTTTAAGTTGAAGTCAAATTCTTTTAGAATTTCGACTAAGCTAGGAAAATAAAGATATGAGAGTGATGGCCAAGAAAGCAGACTCTCTAGGCTTAGTAATTTCGGCAAAAGGAAGAAAACTAAGGCCATTCAACATTCTTTCTTCTCTTTTTTAAATCTCTGCCGAATTCTCTCTGCCATTATTCTTCTTTTTTTTTTCAATTCTCCACAAAGCCAAAAACAAAATCCCCTAGTCTTGCCAAATTTCTCTAAGTTCTATATCTTCCTTTTCTTTCCTTGTAAAACCGAAATACCCTGTGCTTCCCATCATTAATTCTTTTTCCTTTGCAAAACCAATCAAAAGCCGAAGATAAGTTTCAAGCCTATAGCTGAATTTCTCCAAGCCTCAAAGCCGAATCTACAAGGGTGTTTTAGTTTTTCGAAGGTGCACCATAGGCTGCATGATCTTTAGTGATTCGGTAAGTTTCAGGATTTCTTTTCCTCACGATTTCTTCCTCTCTTCTCATCAAGATCTAACCCGAATCAATTGTCTATGCCTATAAATTTCTCTTCTTTAGCCCTAGAAGCCGAATCATGCTTTATAATAAGCCAGAAGTGTCGATTTTGGAAAAGCCGAAGGTGAGTAATTAATGGTAGGTGGCCGAATGGCCCTTTTCTATTCTTTTCTTTTTGGCCGAATGCCATATGGGCTAGGATAATTGAGAATTTCAGTTTGTTAAATAAGTGGAGGATTGCCGAATGTAGGTAAAAAATTAGGTGACTTTGGTTTTTAGGAGGAAGGCGACAGAAGTAAGCTGAGGTTTTCGGGAATTTAGATTCATAAAGCCGATTGCAATAAAGAATCATCATAAAGTTTTGGGATTTGATTTTTAATCCAATCGGCACCAAGGTAAGAATTTGATTATAACAATCCTACTAGGATTTGGATTTATAGTCGAATGGCTTTTTACTAACATGTTAGGGTGGACGAATATAGGAATTAAAGATCTAAAGTGATAGAACGAGTTTTCGAGATTTCAGTAAATTTGATAAGTAAATCAGGTGTGTTCCCCACACTATCTTTTAATAAGATTTATGGCTAAAATTTAATATGAGCATGTTTATAAGAATGTGAATATGGCTAAAGTACCATGCTATGGTACAAAGTACTCAGGTACGTTTCCTACTCCTACTAGGATTATGTTAAATATTTGTTACGACACACATATGACATTATAAGAATGTGAAATAAGAATTTGGCATGTTAATTCATGATATGTATGATATGGGGCATATGGGTTATATGAAAAGGGGAAGTGAATGTGGCGACCTAAGACCACGATAACTGAATGTGGTGACCTAAGACCACGATATCTGAATGTGGTGACCTAAGACCACGATATCTGAATGTGGTGACCTAAGACCACAAATTTTATAAGAGGCGATGAGCACGTCATTGCGCAATGATCGCCTTCGATGGTGTGTAGCGGATGGGGGTTAACTTAGTAGTCCCCACGGTGAGCGTGATGGTACGGTGATGTGTAGCGATGGCATATAGGTTTGGGTTCAAAGTTGCATCATTATTTTCTATCATTATATGAACATGTATGATAATGTATGCCTGAATTATTAAATTTTAGTGTTGGTTACACATTGAGTCTGTTTGACTCACCCCTTGTGGGATTATTTTTCAGGTAACGATTAGTAATGGACCGGGTCGGAAGGAGCTTAAAGGTGGCCATGCACCGCAAGGAATTTATTCAATTTGGATTTTTATTTTATTAAGTACTTTGAATTTATTCTTTTTTTTTGGAATTATTTGATGTAATAAGGCCATAGTAGAACTACTTTACTTTGCTTTTATTTATTAAGCTTACCAACTTTTATTTATTAAAAGATTAAGTAAATTTATTTTAAAACAAAGCCTAAATATTTTGTCGCCTAAAGTAAAGGATTTTAATAATAAAATAAACTTATTTTCAACTCAAGCCTAACCCAAAACAATCTTTCTTCCAAAACACACAAGTTTTTCCGAAGTAACAAAAGAATTTGAAACGATTTACACTGGGAACATACCAGATCCAGTCAAGGCTCGTGGGCCGGGTTTGGGGTGTTTCAATTTGGTATCAGAGCTCAATTTTAAACTCTCGGCCTTGGGTTTAAGGCCCAAAACGTTTTCAAAGTTAAGCCCAAAAAATTTTTGTGAATTAAGCAGGTTTTTCTGGCATGGCCCACTAAGTCTCCGACCCGAAGTCCACCAGGTAAGTACTCCTAACCTCTTTGTGATTTGTATGTGGGGATATATATAGGGACGTAGACTAGTGGATTAGGAATTAAACCCTAGGACTAGTTTACCCCAACAAATACATAAAACTCTAAGGCACAATTAAACAAACCTGTGTCCAAGTCGCCGAGCTAGGGTGTGGCAATCGTTGTGTGCATGTCTAGGATTGGTTTCAGTGGGAGCTTGGTATTTAAGCAGTCCTTGTGACTCACCTCCTATCCACTCGAATCCTACCTGGTGCGTAGTGATGGTTCACCCTAACCAAGAGGACTTAGTCATAGGCTAAACCCAATAACTAAAACCCGAAAGGGACTAGCCATATTTTTTTATGGAAACCCTAGTTTTAAAAGTCGACCAACTACCCTTTTGAAATTATGAAAATTACTATTTTGGAAAAACTTTCTAAGAATTTTTTATTTACAAAATTACCTAAATACCCTTAGTGGTAAAATTACTAAAATGCCCTTGATTCTTCAAAATTACCATACTACCCTCGATTTCAAATAACAACCTCTGATCTTGCAAAAATATCCAAAACTTTATAAAATATCAAAGGCACCCTGATTTGGAAATTTTACGAAATTACCCCTGATTTGCAAAATTACCAAGTTACCCCTAACCTGTGCAAATGACCAAAATACCCTCAGAAGGGAAAATCACTAAAGTACCCTTAAATTAGAAATCTTTAAAAATGCCCTTGTTTTGAAAGTCACCAGGAGCCATATTTTTGCAAAAAATTTCTGAAATGACCCTAGCTTGTAAAATTACAAAAATACCCTCGTATAAAATTATCATTTCACCCTTGAAATTTTTCCAAAGAAGAATTTTAATTTGGTAAAATATCAACAATCTCTATTTTGCAACATTTCCAAAATACCCTATTTTGAAAAATTACCAAAATACCGCTATAGGATAAAATTACAAAAATGCCCCTAGGTAGTGGAAAACAATAAACAACGACAATTACAACATTTCTCTATAATGAACGCAAGTTCATGTGTGTGGCTAAATGAATGATGTGAGACTGTATGTGTATGAATCGAAAGAACAACTTCTTAAAACTATTAAACATAAAACTGTTTGTGGATAATCAAGCAGAACAAAACTAATTCATAAAATTCTTTAATCAGATAAACGCAAGCGAAAGTATGAATTCAAGGGGACGTGGTCGTAATGTGCGTGGCCGTGGAAGAGGCTGAATGACCATTTTTGAACCCGTTAGATCGGGTCAAGGATCTGAAAATGAAATGCCACCACCACCCCCAGCCGCTGATGTGAATTTTTGTAGGAAATGTGTTAGTTTTAAGATCAGAGTGCGCAGCAGTAGTGTAGTGTGGTGAGTTAGGATGTACGATTTTTTGTTAGTAAGTAATTTCGAGGACGAAATTATTTTAAGGGGGTAGAACTGTAATATCCTAGATTAGGGCTTATGCACTATGGCTAAAATTTTATGAAATAGTATGCCTTATGTGTTGTGAATGTGTTGTGTGTATTTTAGGAACCTTGGAAATATAAGGAAATGCTTTAAAAAATATTAAGTCTTAAGAGGAAGCTTGGAAATGTAAGGAAATGTAAGGAAATGTAAGGAAATGCTTTAGAAAATATTAAGTCTTAAGAGGAAGCTTGGAAATGTAAAGAAATGTAAGGAAATGCTTTAGAAAATATTAAGTCTTAAGAGGAAGCTTGGAAATGTAAGGAAATGTAAGTAAATGTAAGGAAATGCTTTAGAAAATATTAAGTCTTAAGAGGAAGCCTGGAAATGAAGGAAATGTAAGGAAATGTAAGGAACCTTGGAAATGTGACAAAATCGGGCTTGGAAAAATGGCCTGGAGGCGCCACTTAGGGCTCTGGAAATGACGCCATATGCTAGGATAACTTGGGCCTAGTATGGCCACATGAAGCCCAAAATAATGGGTTAAAATTTTGCACTCCTAAGGTAAGGAGATGGACGGCATAGGGAGACTAAGGTAGGAGTTTAAGTTGAAGTCAAATTCTTTTAGAATTTCAGCTAAGCTAGGAAAATAAAGATATGAGAGTGATGGCCAAGAAAGGGGACTCTCTAGGCTTAGTAATTTCGGCAAAAGGAGGAAAACTATGGCCATTCAACATTCTTTCTTCTCTTTTTTAAATCTCTGCTAAATTCTCTCTGCCATTATTTTTCTTTTTTTTCTTTTCAATTCTCCACAAAGCCGAAAACAAAATCCCCTAGTCTTGCCAAATTTCTCTAAGTTCTATATCTTCCTTTTCTTTCCTTGTAAAATCGAAATACCCTGTACTTCCCATCATCAATTCTTTTTCCTTTGCAAAACCAATCAAAAGCCGAAGATAAGTTTCAAGCTTATAGCCAAATCTCTCTAAGCCTCAAAGCCGAATCTACAATGGTGTTTTAGTTTTCCGAAGGTGCATCATAGGTCGCATGTTCTTTAGTGATTTGGTAAGTTTCGGGATTTCTTTTCCTCACAATTTCTTCCTCTCTTCTCATCAAGATCTAACCCGAATCAATTGTCTATGCCTATCAATTTCTCTTCTTTAGCCCTGTAGTTTAATCACCTTTATAATAAGCCAAAAGTGTTGATTTTGGAAAAGCCGAAGGTGAGTAATTAATGGTAGGTGGTCGAATGGCCCTTTTCTATTCTTTTCTTTTTGGCCGAATGCCATATGGGCTAAGATAATTGAGAATTTTAGTTTGTTGAATAAGTGGAGGATTGCTGAATGTAGGTAAAAAATTAGGTGCCTTTGGTTTTTAGGAGGAAGGCGACAGAAGTAAGCTGAGGTTTCCGGGAATTTAGATTCATAAAGTCGATTGCAATAAAGAAGCATAATAAAGTTTCGGGATTTGATTTTTAATCCAATCTGCACCAAGGTAAGAATTTGATTACAATAATCCTACTAGGATTTGGATTTATAGCCGAATGGCTTTTTACTAACATGTTAGGGTGGACGAATATAGGAATTAAAGATCTAAAGCGATAGAACGAGTTTTCAGGATTTCAGTAAATTTGATAAGTAAATCAGGTGTGTACCCCACACTATCTTTTAATAAGATTTATGGCTAAAATTTATTATGAGCATGTTTATAAGAATGTGAATATGGCTAAAGTACCATGCTATGGTACAAAGTACTCAGGTACGTTTCCTACTCCTACTAGGATTATGTTAAATATCTGTTACGGCACACATATGACATTATAAGAATGTGAAATAAGAATTTGGCATGTTAATGCATGATATGTACGATATGGGGCATATGGGTTATATGAAAAGGGGAAGTGAATGTGGTGACCTAAGACCACGATAACTGAATGTGGTGACCTAAGACCTCGATATCTGAATGTGGTGACCTAAGACCATAAATTTTATAAGGGCGATGAGCACGCCGATCGCAATGACGCCTTCAATGGTGTGTAGCGGATGGAGGGTTGACTTAGTAGTCCCTACGGTGTGTGATGGTACGGTGATGTGTAGCGGATGGCATATAGGTTTGGGTTCGGGTTGCATCATTATTTTCTATCATTATATGAACATGTATGATAATGTATCCCTAATTATTAAATTTTAGTGTTGGTTACACATTAAGTCTGCTTTGATTCACCCTTGTGGGATTATTTTTCGTAACGATCAAGAATGGACCGGTCGGCAGGAGCTTAAAGGTGGCCATGCACCGCAAGGAATTTATTCAATTTGGATTTTTATTTTATTAAGTACTTTGAATTTATTCTTTTTTTTTTTGGGAATTATTTGATGTAATAAGGCCATAGTAGAACTACTTTACTTTGCTTTTATTTATTAAGCTTACCAACTTTTATTTATTAAAAGATTAAGTAAATTTATTTTAAAACAAAGCCTAAACGTTTTGTCACCTAATGTAAAGGATTTTAATAATGAAATAAACTTGTTTTCAACTCAAGCCTAAACCAAAACAATCTTTCTTCCAAAACACACAAGTTTTTCCTAAGTAACAAAAGAATTTGAAACAATTTACACCGGGGAACATACCAGATCCGGTCAAGGCTCGTGGACCGGGTTTAGGGTGTTTCAAAGGTACTAAGTGTGCATTGATAAATAAGCTTCGACTAAGAAATTGGCATTAAGTGTGCGACTAAATCAAATGAATAATGAAAGTTGATCGAAATGAGGCATTGAGCATTGAGCATTAAGTATCAAGAATGATCGATAACTATGTGTTGGCTAAGGAATGTATGGAACCTATGTGGTTGATGATTTTGTAAATGGATATATGGATGATTGAGTGAGCATAATAGCTATGGATGATATGGTGTATATTTGTGAATTGATCTATTTGATAGTTTAATTTGTGTATTGTAATTGAATTATTGAGTTAAATGTATTATATGACGAACTTATTAAGTTTTAAAGCTTACTGTGTGAAGTTTTCTCTACTTTACAGCGTAATTAAAGCTAGCTTGGATTCGGCGATCGTCAATGACTCAATCACTCTATCGGCTATTTATTTTGGTATTTTTGGAAAAATGTATATATTTGAATATGGCATGTATAGGCTAGTGATTTTGGTATGTGTTGAAATGTATAAGTCTTGCCATGAGATATGGCTTGATAGTTGAATGATTTTGGTGTATATATGTGTGGGTTATGTGAATAATGAATATGGTATGTTTCATGCTTAAATTTGGTTGATGAAAATTGTGGTTTAAATGTGAATTTGTAGTATGGATTATATGATGCTTGACTTATATGATTTGGGATGTGAAATTGGTATTTTAGATGGACTTATTTGAGTTGAAATTGAGTATGAAAATAAATGGTGTAGTTTATGATTAATTGGTGCATATATTGGTATGTTTTGGTTGCCATTTGAGGTATAAATGCATATGGTTTGATGCTTGTAGGTGATTCTAAGTGTGGGAGGCAAGTTTGGCCTTGAAAATGGCCTATAATTGCCCACACGGTTGAGCACACGGGTGTGTGGCTCGACCATGTCCTTCTTGTTTGTATTTCAAAACAAGTCAGGCTTGCACACAGGCTAGACACACGGGCGTGTGACTGGCCGTGTGGTGCAAATCAGTGTCGACCACGGGTGAGGCACACGGGCGTGTCTCAGGCCGTGTGAACAAGTCAATATGTATGCCCTGTTTTGCCACGGCTTGGACACATGGGCATGTCCGAGGCCGTGTGAGGCACACAGCTTACCCACACGGGCATGTGACCTCTATAGCTTTGAAAAATGTTTAATTTTCAAAAAATTTTGTATGTGTTCGGTTTAGTCCCAACGTCTTTCTAACACGTGTTTAAGGTCTTGTAGACCTATTTAAGGGACTATTTGAATGTGAATTGTTATGTTTATATGTGAAATGAATTGAAATGTTCTAAAATGATCACTAATACCTCATAACCCTATTTTCGTGATGGTTAAGGGTTAGGGGTGTTACATTTTATTGGTATCAAAGCTATGGTTTAATCGATTCTAGGACTAACGTAGCGCGTGTGAGTCTAGCTATACATGCCATATATATAATTGTGATAGTGTGATAGTTAAAAATGTGTTTTCGTATAGCAAATGGATCCTGATCGAGTAGTTGCTGATGATGTAGAGAGTAATGCGCCTGCTCCCGCTCAAGGGACAGCGTCGGCCATATCTAGGCTGATAGCTAGTAGCCCCGGGGGAGAAGCTAAGCAAGCCTTCTTCCAAATGATGAGTGAGTGGTTTTCAGAGTTTGTTCGAATGAATCTGGTTGCTCAACAACCTCTGCCCCCGCAAGTTCCTGTAATGCCACAAGTTTCAGATCTGATTCGATTGAATAAGCCTTATGTGGATAAAATTCGAAAGTATGGGGTTGAAGAGTTTAGGGCCACAGTTGATGATGATGCTGAGCGAGCTGAGTTTTGGCTCAAGAATACAATTTGAGTGTTTGATGAGATGTCATTGACTCCCGATGAATGCATAAAATGTGCTATTTCATTGTTGAGAGATACAACATATCAATGGTGGAAAACAATAATATTATGGTTCCGATAGAGAGAATCACCTGGGATTTCTTTCAAGCTAAGGGTGTGTTTGTTTGGTTGTATTTCATTTTTTGGAAAATATTTTCCTCATTTTCCAGTGTTTGGTAGCCTCAAAACCTTTTCCATTTGGAAAACATTTTCCCAATCACGCGTAAAATTCCTTACATTTTGGGAAAATGTCTTACCGTTTCAATTTCTGTAAGACATTTTCCCGTGCTTCTCCTTCATCCAGGTAAGGCCCCTTCTCTTGCTGCTGTTCAATTTCTGTTCTTCATCTTCTACTCATCAGTCGTATATCTTCTTTTCTCAAGCTGGTATTTCGTTTCTTTTCTCATGCAATCTCTCTCTCTTTCGCAGACATTTTTCGGTTCCTACATAAAGCTCTTTTTTTTTTCAGGTCTTGGCTTAAGGTAAAGCTCTTTTTTTTCTTCTTGTTCTTCACTTGTCCACATTTTAATAGATTTTAAGCCTAAAATTTTATGCCTATCTTTGTTTCTTTAGCCAATTTTATTCCTAAAATTTTAATTGATTTTTTTCTTTTGATTTCTCTTCAAATTCACCTTCTTGTTGCAGTTCGTCAAGATTCTGTTGTTGTTTCAGGTAATTCTTCTATTTTTGAATCAAATTTTTGTTAGATTTTTCTGCTGCCGATTCGATGGTATGTGCTGTGAATCAGATTACTATGAAATTTTCTTTGTTTATCTTTGCTTATTAGCCAAATATTCCCAAAAAAAATGGTAAAATAGCTTTAGCATAGACTTCTGAATCAGGTAGAGATATTGGATGCAATAGAGCTTGATTAGGGATTTTATGATTGCAATGTTTAAAGCAATGTATAAACTTGGGAAGCCCCCCATCTTGCTGTATTTTATGACTTTGCTCATGGATTTTTTTCTTTACTAAAGAAGATAGTTATTTTTGTTGAACATGAAGTTTGTTTTGACAGCTTCTTTTCTATTAAGGGTATTTTGACACCTTAATGATTTTCGAAATTCACAATTAAAAATGCATGGATTAAAGAAGAGTGTTGAGTCTATTGTTGTTGCTTGATAAATTGCTAAGATTTTGTTCAAAAAGTTAAGAGGGAAGAATTTTGAGTGTGAGTTATAATTAGATATGGTATAATGCATGAATGAAATGTTTTTCCACAATTTAGTATATTTAAGGCTAAATATAGAGCTAGAATAAAACTTTGTTTGCGAGAAAGTCTAGTATACATAAGCCGTAAAATATTTACGGTCATAACTTCTTAATTATTACTTATGAAATTAATAAAGGAATCTAGAGGTTTTCCATAACCCTGAGTTTTCTAGAGTTCCAACTTCATTCTACACATTTTTCAGTCTATCTCTATCCCTGTTCTATCTCTCAGTCCTCTTGACCTCCTCGGCTATCCGAGCCTTCTCTACTAGAACAGCAAAGTCCCTCTCTCTATGCGGAGTAATCAACACTCGCAGCTCATCTCTCAGTCCATCTTCACACCTCTCATAATCAGTAGCCACGATGCCCGAGCATACCGCTCAATCGCAGAATTCGCCTCAGACTACCACTACCGACTTGCCACCCAAAGACTAAATTGAGGAACGATTCCTCCGTAAGTCCACATAACTAGCTCCTACGTACTTTCCCTCAAACTTGATCTTAAAATAACCCCAGTCCACTCGGTCCGCAAGGGTACCTTCCCTGGCTGTGAGCCACCACTAGTAAGCCTAGTCCCGGAGCAACGAAACAACACCTTTTAGCTTTTCCTCAGCAGTGAAATCCAAATCGTCCATGATCCTTTCGACTGCCTCTAACCAGTACTCCGCCACATTCGGAGCTACTCCCGATACTCCTCTTAAAACCTCAGCTCCATTCGCTCTAAGTCTTTCAGGTACTAACTTTCGAGCCCCATTTCCAATACTTGTTCCAGCCACTCGCTCTAAAACTCACAGCATAGCCTGCGATACTGCGTCATCTCCTCTTATCTGTTCTTGAAATTCTGCCTCTACAGCCGGTGGCGGTGCTTCATTTTCAAAACCCTGACCAGACCCAACTGGTTCCGACACAGTCATTCTGCCTCTACCATGTCCTCGCACATTACAACCACGTCCCCTAGAACTCATGTCTACACTCGTGATTTAATCTGCTTTAAAAAGTCTTATGCATTAGTTGTTGTTCCACTGATTACCCACTAACAAGTTTTATGTAAAAAAATTTAGTGGTAGTTCTTTCGATAATTTCAGGGTTTTCGTTTCAAGTTCTCTACCCTAATTCAGAGAATCTCATCCATTCAGTAGTACCTACTACTCACACTCACCACTCAAACATTTTCATCCGTTCCAACCCAAGGGTATTTTTGTAATTTGTCCTATAGGTGTATTTTGATAATTTTCCAAATCAGGGTATTTGAAAATTTGCAAAATAGAGATTTTTGATGTTTTTACAAACTAGGGTTACTTGGTAAGAAGATTCAAGGGTAATATGGTAACTTTATAAACTGAGGGTATTTTTGTAATTTTACAAGCCAGGGGTGTTTCGGTAATTTTACAAAATATGGTTCCAGGTGATTTTACGAAATAAGGGTATTTTAGAAATTTTAAATTCGGGGGTACTTTGGCAACTTTCCATACTGAGGGTATTTTGGAAATTTTCACAAATCAGGGGTAATTTGGTTATTTTTTTTCCAAATTAGGGGTATTTTGGTCATTTTCTAAATCAAGGATACTGTGGTAATTTCAAAACCAAGGTTTAAAGTGTTACCAAAACAAGATGGCTGGTCCCTTTCGGGTTTTAGTTATAAATTTAGCCTATGAATAAGTCCTCTTGGTTAGGGTGAACCGTCACTATGCACCAGGTAGGATTCGAGCGGAGAGGAGGTGAGTCACTAGGACTGCTTAAATACCAAACTCCCCCTGAATCAAATCCTAGACATGTGCACAACGGTTGCCACACCCTTAGCTTAGTGACGTACTCACAAGTTTGTTTAGTGGATTATTAAATTTTATGTAATTCGGTGTTGGAGTTAGCTAATCCTAGGGTTCAATAGTTCCTAGTCTACTAATCTACGATCCCGTAATGCCCACATACAATCATACAATAATTAGGAGTACTTACCTGGTGGACTTGGCCGAACAATTCGAGTGCCATGCATCACAAAACCCTTTTTCCTGAAAATTTTTCTTTGACCCACTAAAACACAAAATAAATACGTTTATGGGCTTCAAAAATCCATAGGCCGAGTGTAGAAACTGGGCTCTGATACTAATTTGTAACACCCCAAACCCGACCCAAAACACTACGGCCAAATTCAAAATGCTACTGGAAAACTTTAAGTTGAAAAACGGCTAAATAATGATAAAACTTTAAAGTCGACATGAAAACAAGAGCTTAGCTAAATCCCTGATGATTTGGTTTTAAAATAGGATTCAATTTCTTAGGAAGACCTTTCATTCGAAAATGGGTCCTTTTGGAATTCTTAAGAAAATCCGAGTAAGTACTAAAATTTCAGTTTGAAAAACCTTAAATAAGTTTTTAAGTGATAAAAGCGTCACAATTTGAAACTTTGTTTGCAACTACTAATCCATGTCTAGTCTAACATAAACCACAATGAAAACCCAAAATAGTTAAATGGCCTTATTACATCAAACAACCCAAATAAACTGAAATTAAAAACAATGTCTCTGAATGTGGAAACTGCGTCTGCATGGCCATCTCGAATCACATCCAAGCCCGGTCAAAACATCACGAATCACCTGCATTGTTTGGTAAAAATTTAGGTGAGTCAACCGACTCAATGTGTAATTAGTCCACAAATTTCCACGTATGGGCCTAGCCCAAAACAACACCAATCCACATAACAAAAAATAATGCAAAGTGCACCCAACCCAGCCTAGGGTCCATCCTCTACACACCCCCGTATCCAACCACCACACACTAGGAGATTACTAAATCGACCTTCCAACCTCTACACACCAATTCGGCAAGTCATGCCATCCACCAAGTGGTCGAGCCATTGGTCCACGTGATCAAATCACAATATAATCCACAACATGATCCGTAGTCAACGTCAATCCACGATGAGGCACATAGCCATCACCAGCTACGATATGGCACAAAGCCGATACCATCCATTATGAGGCACTGAGCCGATCATCAATCCATGTGAGGCTCGTAGCCATCATTAAACCACGTACATAAATGTACACCCTATCCTTTTTTCATATATACAAATCCCACCCAATGCTTATGCAACATACGATAGTGATGTGATGAAATAATGCATGAACATATTAATCAAACGTACAACACATATATACAGCAATAACAACAATTTTATCGGCATTTAACACTGACCTGATTATCGACATACCCACTAAGGGTATCCATCTCATTATTGCCACTGCACTAATCATCACACTTATAACACATACAATATTTTATGCATACTCGGGAAATTGCGTAATAATCACACACCTGATAACCTAAATGCTTTTGCTTTACTCCCCACTTATCGAACTGCCCCTAAAAGACCATAGTCTGAATCGGCCAATCTTAATAGACAGTATGGCCTTTGGCCAAATATCTAGACCCCTCCTTACCTTGTTTGTCTAAATCCTGAAACTGTCACCTACCTATGGAGTCTGTTGAATCCCTATACACTCAAGTCAGATTCAATTTCAACACAAAAATACCTATGGAAAAAGCCCTTGACCGAATATTAACCCCTTACCTTATGCAATCGAACCCACGAGATCCTTAGCGCTTCCTTCCGTTGGCTACACATGAAAGAAACACAAAATCAAGGCCCTACTAAGGTTCGGCCATCCCAATTAACCAAGGCCAACCATTCAGTTTCGGCCACCAACCAAAAAGAGATAAAAAACTCGATAGCTAAGAGAAGGTAAAAAACTCGATAGCTAAGAGAAGGGTACTTACCCCCAACGCTTGCTAGAAGAGACTAAAAGAAAGTAGTCGACGGCACTACCCTTGTAGGTTCGGCCACTTTCAACTACTAACAAGAAGTATTTTGGCTTTAGAAAAATGACAACAAAAAGAATGGTTTCGGGAAAGATGATGATACGAAGAGAAGAAGAAGAAAACCCTTACCACTATTTAGAAATGACTAGAGTAGATCTCGGCTAATGGTACTTTCAACTTTGAAGAGAACAAGAGAAGAAAAGAAGTGGTGGGAAGGTTCAACAGAGGTTCAGCTATTGAGAGTTATGGAGAGAAAAGAAAAGATGAGTTGGGGTTGAAAGAGTTTCGACAATGGGGAGAATGGGGGAGATGCTTCGGTTAAACAAAAGATAAAGAAAGAGGTTGGAAAGGAGAAGTAGATTCGGTTTAGAGAAGAAGTAAAGATGTCACCAAGGGAATAAGATACAGATGAGTTCTTTGGAAGAGAAAAATTGCAAAAAGGTGCCTAACACTATACTAAAAAATTCGGCCTCTCCCCCTATCTTGACCGAAAATGCCATCACCTAGAGCCCTACTGCCAGCCAACTCTCACCCCTTAGAGTCCCACATTCGGCCACTTGCTTCTCTCTCTCTCTTATCCCTTGTTTCCCTCCTACTTAGTCGAATCTTCAAGCTCTCCAACCCAATCTATACCTCACCCTTTCTAGAGTCCAAATGCCATCCAACTCTCCCTCCTCATTGACGCAAAAAGCCACTTAAAATGCTATCTTCGCAGCTCGAACCTCCTCCCCCTTGATACCCCTTGTTGACGCACACTCTTCCCTTTCTACTAGGCGCTACCTTGCCACTCCACTGCTCCCTTTCTTGTGTCATGTTCCACCCATAATTCCTTTTAAAGCCTAGCTCTCCTAGCTCCCCTTTGCTTAGCTTAAAACAAAATTTTCCTATGACTTCTATCCAAGTCCAAGGTTTCCCCAGAACCCCCAAACACTTCCAAACATCATATAGAGCACATAAACACACAGATACATATTAAAATATGCACAACCCCTGAACCTCGAATATTACAAAGACACACGGGGGTGTCTAGCATTCGTGGGAGGCACACGGCCTGCCCACACGGACGTGTAACCCCTGAAATTTTGAAAAGTTTTAAATTTTTTAGAATTTTTGTATGTGTTCTGATTTAGTCCCGACTCCTTTCTAACACATGTTTAAGGTCTCGAAGACCTCAATAAGGGACTATATACTTGTGATTTGATATGTTTGATTAATGTTTGACTTTGTGTCTTGAGATGGTAGTGAAATGTTTTGAATGTTTGGTAATGGCTATTAACCCTATTCCAGCGACGATCTCGGGATAGGGGTGTTACAACACGGATGTGTCGAGGCCGTGTGAGGGATACGGGCCATGGACATGTCCAGCCATGTGAAAACCTCTGTGGGTTTGAATTGGGACATAATTTCACACGGGCATGTCATATGCCACACGTGCGTGTGGACTATTTAATGAAAACTTTTCTAAGTCTTTTAGAGATCTTTTAAAGAGTTTGATTTGATCTCGAACCATTCCTAAATTGTGATTTAGGCCTCATAGCCTTGTTTAAGTGATTGCATATAAGTCTAGCAATGTCTCGTACCCTGTTTCAGCGTTGAATACGGTTAAGGGTTTTACAGTAACTGTAAATATGAGGGTATGTCATTCATGTCATATGATAGTGTGTATAATGTGCTAATGATGTGATTGTGCGGTGAATATTTGCAGATAATTGGTAAGTAATATTTGATGACAATATGGATATTTTGGCCTTGTGACTTAATGAGACCATTAGATATAGTTGGCATGTTAGTGGATTGTGAGTACTCGCATATATGTGTTGTGATATATGGGACGCTGAGGCCCAAGTTCAGTTTTGGAGAGATAAGGGAATGTGAGCCAAGCCCCATTCATTGGGATATGTTTGTGTGGTGTGTTGGAGAGCGTTAGCTATATGCTTCACTTATGGGATATGTTACTCGACGAGTCTATGTATTGTGTGTTGGAGATCCATGTATCTGATGAGTGGTGATAGAGTCCACTTTATGTTTCATAAACTCAAAAGCTAAATTATCATACGCTGTGACTAGATGTGATTTTATGTAACTATATATGCTTATATGTGATTGATATGTGTCAGAATATGTAATAACCCATTTTTAGTCAAATCAGAATAGTAGTTTTGGGACCATAAATATGAGTCCAAAATAATTATTTTATTTTTATTTTAATGTCTACAGTATGATTGTATGATTGTGTAAAAATTTCGTTAAGAAATTTGGTCATTTGAGTGCTTAATTTGATAAAAAGGACTAAATCACGTAAAGTGTAAAACTTGAGTTCTATTAGCTAAAGGGGTCTAATAGCTATGGAACCTTAAATTGGAGGCCCTTATGTTGTAACTAGACCATTGTTAATATAAGTGGACAAATATGGACATTGGATGAAGTGTTCCTAAACTAAATTAATAAGGTTATTTTAGTAAATTATTAATTATGTTAATGTAAATTAAGAAATAAACAAAAGGTGCCATTTTGTTTCATTTTCCTCCACTGAATATTGCAAGAAGAAACCTCCATGGATGCTAGTTAAGGTTCAGCTAGTATTAACCTTGCATGTAAGTAATTTTTAACTCAGTTTTTAATGATTTCTATGTTTTCAGAGTCGTTGCAACTTAATCTAGCAAGCCCAGGGACTAATTTGTAAAATTGTTAAAGTTTTAGGGTTTTACCATTGTTGAATATGTGTGTATTTTGATGTTTGATGATAGAAATGAATGGTTGTTGTTAGATAAACAACATTTGTTAAGTGATTTTGGGTAAAAGTTTCAATTAGGGGTTTATTTGTGAAAAATGAATATTATGTGGTAAAATGTGAAATAAATGAAAAATATGGGTTGTTATGATAATAAGGGAAATTCAGCTAGCATGGGTAGAGACCAAATTGCTTGAATTTGTTTTTTTATGAGCCAATGACTAAATTGTAAAAATATTGAAATATTAGGGGCAAAAGTGTAATTTTGTCATAATGTGATTTTTAGGCTAAATTTAATAGAATGATAATTGAATAAGTTAAATTTGATATTATATATATCAAGAAAAATGAGGTTCGAATTTAGAACGTGGGAAAAACAAAGTATTGGACTAGTCGATCCATTTCGTCGTTTTTGCAATTGAGGTAAGTTCGTATATTAATAAGCATTGATATAATTGTATTTTAAATGCTTTATTATTGAATTAATTGTTAATAAGACCTTACGGATACGTTCGATGAAGATTTGGCAATGTGAAATCCCTGTTGAACCTTAGGAATAGATTAGGATACTAATGACAAGTCATTAGGGGTTATGTGTTTTGGGTACTGGTCCGTACGTCCTACCAGTGGCTGAGTTATCTACCATGTGTTGCGGATTCTCGTCAACTTGTGTGAGCAGCACCGTGTAGCTATGTCATAACCGTAAGCTTGTGTGAGCAAACCCGTAGTTAGGCTCAAGAGTGAGCATTATATGAGATATGAGATTGAAATAGCTTCGACTATGTATCAGCACTTAGGGTGCAATATTTCTGAGTATCCGATATTATTCCAAATGGTTCAATAGGTATATCAAAGATGTGAAATGATGTGAGATAAATATATATCAGTACATGTATGTACGAAAATCATATGAGCATTGAATCTATGAAATTGTAAGTTTATGATCATTATATGGATGAATACATGTTAACTTTGTGATTAAATGGTTTTGTAGTACATTATGTTTATATCACTTGAATGATGAATGAATGGTAAGTTTTACTTATTAACTATACGAGCTTACTAAGCTTTATAGCTTACTCTGTTTACTTTTCCATGTTTTATAGTAAATATCAAAGCTGTCTCAAATTTGGGAGTCGTCGGAGATCTCATCACACTGTCAAGCTATCATTCTGGTACTTTTGAATTTAAGTATGTGGTTATATGGCATGTATAGGAGTTATGGTCACTTTGGTATATAGTTTGTAATGGATTTAGCCATTTGATTTAGGTTGCAAAGGATGAACGCTTAGCTATGTGTATAGCCATGAAATTTGGCTTATTTTGGTATGCTTTGTGATGTATGTATATATATGTGCAAATGGCCTTTTGAAATGTTGTGTATATTGCTATATAGATGCTTAATGTGAATTGGTGTTTGGAGTTCCAAATGGTTGAAATTTGAGATTGGTATGTTTGTGGCTTTAGGTAAAGTGTTGCATAATTGAAAGTGATCATTTAGGTGAAGTTGTGAATGTGAAATTGGTATGTTTTGTAGAGGGAAGTCATGGTGATATGAGCATTATAATTCTTGGTATGGAAATAGCATAAAGTAGACTTGATTGAGATTGGTTGAAATGCCTATTTATGCCATGTTATATGCCATTTGGTTTGTGTGGGTAAATGCAAGATTGGGTGAGAAAAATGGCTTGATAAATAGCCTATTTTTGTCCAGAAGGGTAGAGACACGGGCATGTGTCTCAGCCGTGTGTGACACACGGTCAAGTGACATGGCTGTGTGCCTCTAGTGTTTAATTAGAAAACAAGTCAGTATGCTCCACATGGCCCAACACGCGGGCGTGTGACTTGGCCGTGTGGCATAAGTCAGTATACCCTACAGTTTTCACACGGCCTAGCACATGGCCTGGCATACAGTGTGTGTGGCCATTTCGAAGGGCACACGGGCTAGTGACACGGGCGTGTGTGTTGGCTGTGTGACCCAAGTCAGAGAGTTACACAGGGTCGGACACGACCATGTGATCCCATTTCGAATGTGCACACGGCCTGTGACACCAACGTGTGTCCCTAGTATTTTAAAAAAAATTCTAAGATTTCCAAAATTTTCCTGAGTTATCGATTTAGTCTCTAATCACTTCTAATTCATGATTTGAGTCTCGTAGGCTCGTATTAGGGACAATGTGATTGATTGTGAATGATATTTATTTGTAATTGGAAAATGTATATGAAATGCATGGTTATTTATGAAATAAGTCTGGTAATACTCTGTAACCCTAATTCAGTAACGAATACGGGTTAGAGGTGCTACATTTATTGGTATCAGAGCTATAGTTTAGTTGATTATAAGACTAAACTACGATTTAGTCGATTATAAGACTAACATAGCATATGTGAGAGTCTAGCTATACATGCCATATATAGCCTGTGATAGTGTGATATCTCCTGACAATTTAAATCATGTTTTTCATATAGTAATGGATCCCAATAGAGCAGTGGATGATGATGCCGAGAGTAATACGCCAGCCTTCATTCACGGAGTAGCGCAATCTGAGTTGAGCTCTGTATCAGGTAGTTAGGGAGGAGAGGCCAAAGAATTATTCTTCCAACTGATGAACTAATGGTTCACTGAGTTTGTTCGAAATAATCCAGCTGCTCAGTAACCTCTACCCCCACCTATTCCCTAACCGATTCCAGTAGCTCCTCATGGTGTGGAACTTTTACGTTTGAGTAAGCCGTCTATTGATAAAATTCGAAAGTATGGAGCTGAAGAGTTTAGAGCTACCGTTGATGATGATCTTAAGAGAGCCAAGTTTTGGCTTGAGAATACTATTGGCACGACAGAAATGTGCAAGTATACACAATCGCAACAAGTAATAAAGTGACAAGTAAATGTCGAGTTATCGTACCCATAGGGACTTTGAAAAGAATTATTTATGAATGCTATTTAAAACACTTTGGTGAAGAAATATATTTTGTTTGAAGAGGGTGATTAAAAACTAAGATTTTAAACTAAGTAAACTAAATAAATAAAACTCAAATGCACGATTTCAAAATACGATTTTAATCAAAATGACATAATTGTGTTAGATTAATTACATTTCTTAACTTAGAATTATTAAACTCATGTTTATATTGTTACGAATAAATTCACGGCAACTCGGTAATTTACTAACTTATGATCATACTCACCTACCAAAATCCATTCATCTATTGACTATATCCCTATGTCAATTAAACTGATTAAACAAATCTTAATAGGAAAATATGTTATTGCACATACATACTTATTAAATTGAAATAATATCTTGTACATATCCCTATGTCAATTCAAACAATTAATTAAATCTAATATCCCAACCTTGAAACAGTTTAATCACAATAATCTTACAAGTTATGCAAGGCAAATGTATCGTCAGATACCTTTGCTAATTTAACCCTCAGCTACCTTAGATTATTAAACATGCACTGATTAAGTACTGCGTCCATTAATTACAATTTCAATCCGTTTAAATAATTAATTCATTAGCTATCTCACAATTGTAATGCAAGAATAACTTAGTCATGATTTTACTTAATCAAGCATCTTACCAAGGCCTATAACAACATAAACACAATTTAAACAATTTTAGCAAATGAAATGCAATCAACCTAACACGAATTAAATTCAAGCTAAATTTATTAAATTAAACATTCCAAAAACATAAATATTCATAGATATGTTCATCATAACAACAAAAAAAATTAAAGAGATAGGGAACAAGAATCAAATCCGGTGTTTTTCCATGGCTTGACTAGTTTGCTCCGTTCTTCCTTCTCTGTTTCCCTCGCCGAACAAGGATGCTCTGAACACTTAATTGCTGCTCCAAATGGCTGATGAATGCCCCTTTTCCAAGAGGAGAAATCGGCAAGAGAGCAAGAGAATTTGGAATGGAAAAGAAGAGAGAAAGTGGAGAGAATAAAGAAAAGATGTGAATGCTTGAGAGGTGTTTGAAATGACCAGCCTAAGGGGGTTTTTATAGCTGAAGAGGGATGCTAAAAATAGCTAAAATTATTAGCCAAAGAGCCCTCCCTTGGCTGGCCACACATGTGACAAGGTTGATAGTTTCAACTTTTCTAATTTAGGCTTAGGGCAAATCTATAAAGCCATCAATTGTGGAGGGGTTTGTTTGCAACTTGAACAAGTCTTCAAGGGCATCTTTGCAAGCTAAATAATCAGCCAATAAGCTGATTTGGGTCAGCACATGGACGGTTTTGGGCTGTCCACTTCATGGTCAGTTCGGTTCACTTGGTTCAGCTCAATTGGACCACTTTTTCATAATTAATTAATAATAATTTATTTAATCCAAATTAAATTGGATATTACTTAAAATTAATTATATCATGAATTAATACATATAGTTGGACCAACTTAGGCTAAAAATTAATCCGCCTTTATACTTCAAATTGCTTCTCGATTTTGAACTTCTAGATGTGTCTGTCGAGCCAATTTTCACCCTTTGTGCAAATCTGTCGAAAATGATCAAAATTAATCAAAATTTATTATAAAATTTATTAAAATTAATTATGTTAATAATTTAAGTACAACATAATTATTTTATAATGATTATATATTTTTCGACAATAATTTTATCGAAACTATATGAATTTGAGTTAAAAAGGGCATGAAAAAGTGTATATATTTTCGTGTTTCCACACCCCCAAACTTAATTCATTGCTCGTCCTGAGTAATGCACAAATTTGAAAAGAATTTCTTGGAAACACCTTTGAAAAACTCCTTCAGAACAACATTCTTCCTAGAATTATGAATTTAATATACTTATGCTCAAAAAGAAGAAATTTGATAGTTATGCTACTTAAGTATACATATCGTTCAAATTAATCTCAACAACTATTATGATAGCAAAATTAGACTAAATGCTTCCCTAACAAAGACATGGTAACCCTTACCAATTTGATTTTATTTCCTTATTCAAGATTAAGTTGCAATCATTAAGTTTAACTTATGCCTTCATATGTTGAACATAGCAATTTCTCTCCACAAATGTAGGTAGCATAGAAACTTGAATCAATAGGTCTTTAAAAGGGTTGTAACGTGAATTGGCTAGGGGTAGGTAAAAGGTAGATAAATTTAGGCTAAAAAAACCCTAGACTCAGCTTCAATCGGACCTTTGGAATAATTTCCCTCAATACACCAACTTACTTTGCTTTCACATGCTCATTTGTACATATATTTTATTTCAAGTACATGTGCTCTCTCCCTTTTTTTAACACGAGCATTTTAATGTATCTACTACAATTTTTAGAGCATTTGATACTTCTTTCAACTCCCCCAAAATTATTTTCAAAGAATATTCTGCATAGTACTGAGTCTAGTGTTTGGGACAATTTAAAGATAATTAAGAGAAACGCGATGGCTAAATATTGCAAAGGTTCAAATAAAATTAGGCCATATAGTCTCAAAGTTGGGTTTTAAAGGGTCAAATTTCATCAAGGTCGGTTTGAAAGGCTCAAACGGTCCAAACAACAGTTGCCTAAATCATTTTCAACATTCCATGCTTCCTAGGATTTCGCCTCAAGAAACTACTCAGTCAATTCTAAAGACTTAAACCTTCATGCATGTCTAACTTTCCTGAGGAACTAAAAATTTTATGACACGATTTGCATGCTTTATTAAAAATACATTTATATCATTATTAAGCTAATATAACAATTTATTGAAATAATATAACTTTATTTATACTGAAGTTTAGCATACTTAACACAATTTCAAACTTATTGAATAAAATATATCCTAATCATAATTAAAAGAAAAATATATTTTGAGTGGAAATAATTTCAATTTTTCGGCCCCCTACTTAAGATGAACAATGTCCTCATTGTTGAAAGTGAATAGATACTATACACTTGTAACATCCTTAAATCGGGGCCTTTGCATTTTATCTGTTGCATGTAATTAGTTTGGTTGTCATGTTAGTTTGGGCTATGTTAGGGCTTAGGCATGAGCCAGGGATAGGCCTGAGTTTCCTTGAGAGTTGCATTTTGGGCTTCTAGAAGAGGGGAGCTGATTGAGCTAGGTGTTAAGGGTTATTGGTGGCGGATTGTGACGCAAGAGAGGCCTTGGTAAAGTGGCAAGGAGGCGCCACTTAGGGCTTGGAGAAGTGACGCCTCAGGTGAGTAAGGAAGCCTTGGTTCGAGCTATGAAGATCCCCTTTCTGCTTGTTATTTTTTATGCCAGGACAAGGGAGGAGTTGTGCTCAAGATGGACTGTAGTGGATAGGGGTTGAAAGAGTCAACAAATTCAAATTAGTGGAAGAGAGAATTCTGAGGAGCTTGAAACATTCAAATGAGTTTGAATGTGTGGCCCGGAGAATTTCGTGGAGGCAAAAGGGGGATGGTGTAACACCCCAAACCTGGCCTAGAAGTTAGGCTCGAATTTGGCGTGTCACATTGAAGGAAGTTGAAAAGCTAAGCAATTGTTTAGAAAAGTTTTCCCGAATTTCTGAACTCCAAGTTCGTTGTTTGTTTGAGAAAAACGTGATTTGCTAAATGACCGTTTAAAAGTTGTTATTATTTTGAAAAACTATTTTGTTATGAAAGTTGAACTTGCATCGTTGCATAGACATGATATTTTAGAAAACGATTGCTCATGTTTTAAGAAAACCCCGTATTTATAAGTTTAACAGTTATAAATGAAAACTTAGAAAACATAAACCAATGGCCATATTACAAAATATTTACCCAAAATAAGTAATCTTAAAATAAGGTAAAAATTAAAATTACTAAAGTTCACGAGTAGTATTTCTGTAACATCCCGAAATTGGGCTAGTAGGATTGGGCCGATTGGGCCTTGGGCTTTAGGAAGAAAATTTGAGTATTATTTGTGTTGGCTCGGGTATGAATCTTGTGTGTTAGCATAGTCTTGTGAAGGCTTGATTTTATTTAGGAAGCTAGAATAATTCTTAGTATGGTTTATTTAATGAAGTGAATTAAGTGAACTTGACACTTAAGTTAATTTATGTGTTAGATTCTAGCACATGAGGAGTTAGTGGCAAGGTGGTTATGATGCTTGAAGGGTTGCTTGAGGGAAGAGGTTCAAGTTGCATGGATTGCATTTAGAAGACTTTATTTTTATGTAGCTTTGCATTAAATGTCGGTCAAACCTTATTTATGATAGGTTGGACTCTTAACTTTTGGTAAGTTGAATATTGGTTTATGGAAAGCTTGAAATTGGGGATAAGAATCTTAAGGTTATGGCATGATGAGGGGACAAAGGCATGGAATATGGAGGATGTTTTGGAAAGTAATCCTAGGCCTTTAGTGCATGTATGTGGACGGTATGGGTGTCTAGGGGGATGGCCGAATGTTGTTAGGTGGCTTGGGGGGGAATAGTTGGTCAACCTTTGTTTTTTTTGTGCATCTTTTGTATTGTTTTCTTTCTCTCCAAAAACTCCCCTCCTTGACCGAATGTGTGCTATGCTTTTAGTGAAAAATTCCTTTTGGTTTTAGCCTTATTTTGTTGGAACCAAATCCTATTTATTTTTCTTTCTTTCATTTTATCCTTTTGAAACCAAACAACATTGGTACTTTTGTGCACTTTTCTTTTGGCAAACAAGGAGTTGGTCAATCTCTTAACCCCATTTTCTCTTATTCTTTTCTTCCTTTTGGTCAAACTCTCCTCTCCAAACTCCCTTTTCTTTTCTCCATTGTTGCTAAAATAGAACTCTCTCTCTCTCTTCATTCTCTTTTCTATTCACATATTTTCTTCTCTCATAACCAAATTGCCAAACTCCCTACTTTCTTTTAGTATTATTTTGGCGAATATTCAAGGTAGACTCTCCTTGGGTTTCTTCTATCGATTTTGGATAAAAAGGGTAAGTGTTCATGGACGTTTTCTTCTTTTACTTTCTCGTTTCTATGATGTTTCTTGTGGACAAAGGCCGAACCTTTGGGCATTGTTTTACAAGGTTCTAACCATTTTTGGATTCGATTATTCTCTTAGGCTCATTGGGATTTCTAAACAATCGATCTAAGCCCATTCCATTAGCAATCGGGTTGGTAAGTCAAGTGGTAAGGATTCAATATTCTTTAAGTTGGTTGAGAAAGACTAAGGCTATTGGGATTAAGATTTGATGTTGGCGAATGGTCCGGATTAAAGTGTTGTGGTTTGGCCGAATGTAGGACAAGGTGATCTAGTGTGGTAGATCGGTCTTGAGGATTTAGCCGATCGTGCCAAAAGGTGCATAGTTATCGACCGTCTCTTGATTGTGTGTATGTGTTATATTTATGTATATGTGATATGATGTTATGGTAGCCGAATTAAGGGCTAAGATTGTGAATACCGTGGTGGGTGATCGAATACTGTGTCGTTGATTTACGATATTAAATGATCATTGATGAATATATGAAATGTGATGGCATGTGATGCATTATTGTTCAAGTGATATGTTGCCATGATATACATATTTGCATGGGACTTGGGATGTGACTATCGAAGGAAAGGGTGTACATTATGTACGTGGTCCGATGTTAGCCTTATGTTACATTGGCGCTTGATGGTGGCTATGTGCTCCATCAAGGGAGGTGTTGGCTAGGTGCCCATCTCGGCGGATGATAGCTGTGCATCATCAGAGATTGAGGATGACCTTGAGTCACCTCATGGATACAGATATGTGGATCACTATGTGATCGGTGGCTTAGCCACGGCCTTGGCAAGCAAGTCTGCCAAGGTAAGATATGTGGATCACTATGTGATCGGTGGATTAGCCACGGCCTTGGGCAGGGAGTCTACTAAGGTAGGAGTAACAGATGGACTCTAGGTTAGGTTAGGCTTCATGTTACATATTTATGCATTTTGCATGACTATTTATGTGGATCAATGTGGATATGGGCCAAGCCCAACATGTGGAATTATGTGGATATAATGCCTTATCATTTGATATGTGATTGATGTGTGGATATGGGCCAAGCCCATACGTGGAGGCATGTGTAATAACTATGCACTGAGTCTGTTTGACTCACCCAATTTTTCTCAAACCTTTCAGGTGATGCATAAAGCTTGGACCGGGTTGGAGTGGATATGAGGTGGCCCATGCAGAAATGGATTCTCTTTATACAAATTATGTTTTAGTATTTTAAGTATTTAATTTTTGTAATAAGGGCCATTTTAAGTATTTAAGGACTTTTATTATGTTTTAAGTTGGTTTGTCGATTATATTATTATTATTTAAAAATGTTTTATTTTAAACAACTCAATTTTATTTGGAACTTTAATTGCACAATGTCTTAGTAAAGACAACAAATTTTATTTTATGTTTTTAACTCTAAGTCAAAAGTTTTACAAAAGTTTTTCGCAATGGCATTTCAAATTCAGTCATGGCGTATTGGCCGGGTTTGGGGTGTTACAAATTGGTATCAGAGCCAGGTTCAAAACTCGGCTTTGAGGGTTTTGGGCCCAAAAACATTTTTCTTAAGATGGGCTTTTCAAAGGTTTGGGCTTTCATAAATTTTTCAGGATTATTCTGGCATGGCACCTGTATCTTCAACCCGAAGTCCACCAGGTAAGTACCTTTAATTGTTGTGTGAATTATTATATGATTGGTATGTGGGTATGATGGGAACGTAGATTAGTATATTAAGTTATCGAACTTTAGGATTAGCTTACTCCAACACAAGATGCATAAGACTTAAAGAACAATCGAACAAACCTGTGAAGTAAGTTGCCGAGTTATGGTGTGGCAACCATTGTGCACATGTCTAGGAGTGGATTCGGTAAGAGCTTGGTATTTAAGCAGTCCTAGTGACTCACCTCCTCTTTAATCGAATCCTACCTGGTGCATAGCTACGGTTCATCCTAACCAAGAGGACTTATTCACGGGCTAAACTCGATAATTAAAACCCGAAAGGGACTAGCCATACTGTTTTATAAAAACCTTACGTTTTCAAAAGAATTACTCCTTTGAATTGTAAAACCATTGTATAGTTGGAAATTTTTTTCTTTTCGAAAAATTTCTGATTTACAAAATTACCCAAATACCCCTGTGTTGAAAAATTACCAAAATGACCTTGGTTTATAAAATTACCATACTACCCTCGACTTTTAAAAAAACATTCTTACTTTATAAAATACCAAAACTTCTATTTTACAAAATAGTAAGATACCCTGATTTGAGAAAATTTACTAAAATGCCCCTAACTTCCAAATTACCGAAATAACCCCTAAATTTTAAATTTTTTTATATCTTGATTTGGAAAATCTTTCTTTCAAAAATATCCATGTGTTTGGAAAATTTAGAAATAACTTTTGGTGATTTTTGAATTTACCCTGTTTATTACCAAAATACCCTCGTAGGGAAAATGACTAAATTACCTCGGGTTGGGAATGGACAAAATGCCCATAGTAGCATGGTAAATGTTGTGGAAGAGTGAATGTGTCTCTATTGATGTGAATGTGTGATTCTCTGAATTAGAATAGTGATCTTGAACTAGAAATTTTGATTGATCGAAAGAACAACTTCTGAAAACTTTGTTTCATAAAATTGTTCGCACATAAACAAGTGGAACAAAAGTACTAATGTATAAAACTCTTTAAATAGATTAAATCGCGACGTTAGACATGAGCTCTAGGGGACGTGGTCGTAATGTGCGAGGACGCCAGAGAGGCAGAATGGCGTGTCGAACCCGTTAGGTAGGGTCAAGGTCCGACAATGTGGTACCCCACCACCGTTGGTGTGGAGCGCAAGCTCGAGCTAGGGATGATGTTGTATCGCAGTCAGGTCGCGAAGTTCTTGAGATGGTGGCTGGAGCCGGTGGAAATATGAGAGCTAGAAAGTCCGTACCTGAGCGACTCCGAGCCAATGGGGCTGAGGTGTTTCGTGGAGTATCTGGGTGGCACCCAAAGATGGTGAGCATTGGTTGGAGGCGACCGAGTGAATTATGGATGAGTTGGATCGACCCCGAGGAGAAAGTGAAAGGAATGGTGGCATCGCCACGCCGATGAAGCGTATCAATGGTGGCTCACAGTTCGGATGGGGCCACAACCAAGATCTCACTTGGGAGTACGTTAAGGCAACATATCGGAAGAAGTGCGTTGGTACTCACTATATTGATGCATAAAGAAGGCATTTAAGGGCTGGTTCAAGGGAACAAGTCCGTGGTAGAGTACGAAGTGAAATTTTTACGGTTAAGCTGATATGCTCGAGGAGTAGTGGCTATAGAGTATGAGTGATGTGTCTGATTTGAGGATGGACTGAGAGATGACCAGAGATTATTGATAGCTCCACAGCAGGAATGAGAGTTTGCCGTATTAGTGGAGAAGGCTAAGGTGGCCGAAGGAATTAAGGATTCTATGAGGCAGAACAGAGAAAAGGATAGGAACCGAGATAAGAAGAGTTTTGGACCGTCAAAATCATCCGGGAGTCTTTAGAAAAGACCAAGGATCAAGAATTCTGCTCGTGTTTCTATGCCAACTGCTAGAAATCAGGACTGCTCGTGTGCTCGGTGTGGAAGGTATCATGTTGGCGAGTCTTTGGAATCGGACCGGAGTGTTTTAGGTGTAAATCCAAGTCTCATTTGATTAAAGATCGCCCTAGGATCCGAGAAGGGCTCGGACAATAGGCCAAGGTTTTGAACAATGGGGTATAGGTGGCCGAAAGTTTACGAGGGTCGTGGTCCGAACCATGGAGGAAATGGTTTGGTTGAGGTCGTGGAGCATCGGTCGAGGTAATGGTAACACGAGGTAAGACAAACCTGTGTCTCGTGTATGCGCTTCATCGGAGGAGGATAGTGATGTGCCGATGTGACAACGGGTAAGTTTTTATGTCCGGAATACCCTTTATTGTCTTGTTTGTTATAGAGCTAGTTCAGATTTGTGTTGCTAGTGAAGTATCTAGAACCTTGAGTGTGAACTTTGGTACTGTTCATAGAAAGTATGTTAGTTTTATTAAGATCAGAGTGCGCAGCATAAGCGTAGTGTGATAAGTAGGATTGTACGACTGTTAGTAAGTTGGAAATTTCAAGGACGAAATTTCTTTAAGGAGGGTAGAACTATAACATCCCGAAATTGGGCCTAGTAAGATTGGGCCTTGGGCTTTAGGAAGAAAAATTGAGTATTATTTGTGTTGGCTCGGGTATGAATCTTGTGTGTTAGCATAGTCTTGTGAAAGCTTGATTTTATTTAGGAAGCTAGAATAATTTTTAGTATGGTTTATTTAATGAAGTGGATTAAGTGAACTTGACCCTCAAGTTAATTTAAGTGTTAGATTCTAGCACATGAAGAGTTAGTGGCAAGGTGGTTATGATGCTTGAAGGGTTGCTTGAGGGAAGAGGTTCAAGTTGCATGGATTGCATTTAGAAGACTTTATTTTTATGTAGCTTTGTATTAAATGTCGGTCAAACCTTATTTATGATAGGTTGGACTCTTAACTTTTGGTAAGTTGAATATTGGTTTATGGAAAGCTTGAAATTGGGGATAAGAATCTTAAGGTTATGGTATGATGAGGGGACAAAGGCATGGAATATGGAGGATGTTTTGGAAAGTAATCCTAGGCCTTTAGTGCATGTATGTGGACGGTATGGGTGTCTGGGGGGATGGCCGAATGTTGTTAGGTGGCTTGGGGGGAATAGTTGGTCAACCTTTATTTTTTTGTGCATCTTTTGTATTGTTTTCTTTCTCTTCAAAAACTCCCCTCCTTGACCGAATGTGTGCTATGGTTTTAGTGCAAAATTCCTTTTGGTTTTAGCCTTATTTTGTTGGAACCAAATCCTTTTTTTTTCTTTCTTTCATTTTATCCTTTTGAAACCAAACAACATTGGTACTTTTGTGCACTTTTCTTTTGGCAAACAAGGAGTTGGTAGATCTCTTAACCCTATTTTCTCTCTTCTTCTTTTTCTTCCTTTTTGGCCGAAACTCTCCTCTCCAAACTCCCTTTTCTTTTCTCCATTGTTGCTAAAATCGAACTCTCTCTCTCTCTCTCTCTCTTTCATTCTCTTTTCTATTCACATATTTTCTTCTCTCATAACCAAATTGTCAAACTCCCTACTTCCTTTTAGTATTATTTTGGCGAATATTCAAGGGTAGACTCTCCTTGGGTTTCTTCTATCGATTTTGGATAAAAAGGGGTAAGTGTTCATGGACGTTTTTCTTCTTTTACTTTCTCATTTCTATGATGTTTCTTATGGACAAAGGTCGAACCTTTGGGCATTGTTTTACAAGGTTCTAACCATTTTTTGGATTCGATTATTCCTTAGGCTCATTGGGATTTCTAAACAATCGATCTAAGCCCATTCCATTAGCAATCGGGTTGGTAAGTCAAGTGGTAAGGATTCAATATTCTTTAAGTTGGTTGAGAAAGACTAAGGCTATTGGGATTAAGATTTGATGTTGGCCGAATGGTCTTGATTAAAGTGTTGTGGTTTGGCCGAATGTAGGACAAGGTGATCTAGTGTAGTAGATCGGGTCTTCGGGATTTAGCCGACTGTGCCAAAAAGGTGTGTAGTTATCGCATTATCTCTTGATTGTGTGTATATGTTATATTTATGTATATGTGATATGATGTTAATGGTAGCCGAATTAAGGGCTAAGATTGTGAATACCCGGGGTGGGTGATCGAATACTTAGGTCAGTGATTTACGATATTAAATGATCATTGATGAATATATAAAATGTGATGGCATGTGATGCATTATTGTTCAAGTGATATGTTGCCATTATATACATATTTGCATGGGACTTGGGATGTGACTATCGAAGGAAAGGGTGTACATTATGTACGTGGTCTGATGTTAGCCTTGTGCTACATTGGCGCTTGATGGTGGCTATGTGCTCCATCAAGGGAGGTGTTGGCTAGGTGCCCATCTCGGTGGATGATAGCTGTATGCATCACCGTAGATTGAGGATGACCTCGAGTCACCTCGTGGATACAGAGATGTGGATCACTATGTGATCGGTGGCTTAGCCACGGCCTTGGGCAGCAAGTCTGCCAAGGTAAGATATGTGGATCACTATGTGATCGGTGGCTTAGCCACGGCCTTGGGCAGCAAGTCTGCCAAGGTAAGATATGTGGATCACTATGTGATCGGTGGATTAGCCACGGCCTTGGGCAGGGAGTCTGCTAAGGTAGGAGTAACGGATGGACTCTAGGTTGGGTTAGGCTTCATGTTACATATTTATGCATTTTGCATGACTATTTATGTGGATCAATGTGGATATGGGCCAAGCCCAACATGTGGAATTATGTGGATATAATGCCTTATCATTTGATATGTGATTGATGTGTGGATATGGGCCAAGCCCATACGTGGAGGCATGTGTAATAACTATGCACTGAGTCTGTTTGACTCACCCAATTTTTCTCAAACCTTTCAGGTGATGCATAAAGCTTGGATCGGGTTGGAGTGGATACGAGGTGGCCCATGCGAAATGGATTCTCTTTATACAAATTATGTTTCAAAGATTTTAAGTATTTAATTTTTGTAATAAGGGCCATTTTAAGTATTTAAGGACTTTTATTATGTTTTAAGTTGGTTTGTCGATTATATTATTATTATTTAAAAATGTTTTATTTTAAACAAGTCAATTTTATTTGGAACTTTAATTACACAATGTCTTAGTAAAGACAACAAATTTTATTTTATGTTTTTAACTCTATGTCAAAAGTTTTACAAACGTTTTTCCGCAGTGGCATTTCAAATTCGGTCATGGCGTATTGGCCGGGTTTGGGGTGTTACAATCTCTGATGTATAGCCACCCCCGAGTCCTCCACGGCTCTCAATCCTCAATCGTTGGTAATCACCTGATAGGAATTTGAAGTTGCTAAACCGCACTCCGAGCACTCCCATGCCCAACTCCAAGCAGGTATGCTCCTTCTCCTCCTAGGCAACTCTATTTATAGCTAGCTTCTCACCTTCCATCTTTGTATCGTTCGATGTGGGATCCATCCGCCAGTAGAGTTTAAAATCCAAGTCAAACTCATCCTGTCCAATCCACAAAATAAATACTCCACTACTTTCCATGAGATTCGAACCCAGACTCCCTTGTAGCACAATACACACCGTTAACCACTTTACCAACTAGCTCCTTCTTTCTAAAACCATGCGCAACTAAATATAACCCTATGGAAAAATTCTAGAGTCCCTTTAAAAAGAAAACCAAAATGCAAGAGCCAAGACTTGAACCATGGACCTCTTTCCTTCCTTTTAGTGTCACCCCCTTACCTCTTATATGACATCACTTTTCCACTACACCACACACTCCACTTGTGTCATTCTCTCCACATTTTATTCTTAAAGCCTACCTACTAACTCCTAGGGTTTTATTCACATAAAACCAAAATTTTCCTAAAGCCATAGTTTGAGCCCGGGACTTTATAGAAGCCCCCTAGCCTTCCAAAATCACTCACCTAATAGATCCAACTTGCACTAATGCCGTTCTCTTATTCCAAAAATTTTAAACACTCCTACGCCTGAGGCCCAATGGGCCCAATCCTACTAGGCCCAACTTTGGGATGTTACAAATCTACCCTCCTTAAAGAAATTTCGTCCTCGAAATTTCCAGCTATAGAAATAGTCACACATCCTAACCTATGACACTACACTCACGCTGCGCACTCTGATTCTAAAACAGTAATACTCTTTCTAACTTAAGCTTGGAACCTCTTCACATAACCTAATATCTAATACAGAAGCAAAAAAATATTTAACACTCATACAGAAAATTTTTCATTCAAATATCACATCCAAAACATACACAGAATAAATACAGTCATTATAGCATATAATAATAAGTAAGGGGACTTACGGATTTGGTGCCGGAGACTCGGGTGCCATACTTCCAATAAAGATAATTTTTTAAAAAACCAAATTTCAAATAACATTGAAAAAGCATTTTTCGAGCCTATTCCATAGCTGAGTTTTACAACCTAGGCTCTGATACCATAATTATAACACCCCAAACCCGGCCTAGAAGTTAGGCTCGAATTTGGCTTGTCACATTGAAGGAAGTTGAAAAGCTAAGCAATTATTTAGAAAAGTTTTATCGGATTTTTGAACTCTGAGTTCGTTGTTTGTTTGAGAAAAACGTGATTTGCTAAATGAATGTTTAAAAGTTGTTATTATTTTGAAAAACTATTTTGTTATGAAAGTTGAACTTGCATCGTTGCGTAGACATGATATTTTAGAAAACAATTGCTCATGTTTTAAGAAAACCCCATATTTATTAGTTTAGCAGTTGTAAATGAAAACTTAGAAAACATAAACCAATGACCTTATTACAAAATATTAACCCAAAATAAGTAATCTTAAAATAAGGTAAAAATCAAAATTACTAAAGTTCATGAGTAGTATCTCTGATGTATAGCTACCCCCGAGTCCTCCACGGCTCTCAATCCTCAATCGTTGGGAGTCACCTGATAGGAATTTGAAGCTGCTAAACCGCGCTCCGAGCACTCCCATGCCCAACGCCAACTAGGTATGCTCTTTCTCCTCCTAGGCAACTCTATTTATAGCTAGTTACTCACCTTCCTTCTTTGTATCTTTTCGATGTGGGATCCCTTCGCCAGTAGAGTTTAAAATCCAACTCAAACTCATCCCGTCCAATCCACAAAATAAATACTCCACTGCTTTCCATGAGATTCGAACCCAGGCTCCCTTGTAGCACAATGCACACCAGAAACAACTTTACTAACTAGCTCATTGTTTCTAAAACCATGCGCAACTAAATATAACCCTATGGAAAAATTTTAGAGTCCCTTTAAAAAGAAAACCAAAAATGCAAGAGCCAAGACTTGAACCTTGGACCTCCTTCCTTCCTTTTAGCGTCACCCACTTGCCTCTTATGTGGCATCACTTTTCCACTACACCACACACTCCACTTGTGTCATTCTCTCCACATTTTATTCTTAAAGCCTACCTACTAACTTCTAGGGTTTTATTCACCTAAAACCAAAATTTTCCTAAAGCCAAAGTTTGAGCCCGGGACTTTATAGAAGCCCCCTAACCTTCCAAAATCACTCACCTAATAGATCCAACTTGCACTAATGTCGTTCTTTTATTCCTAAAAAGTTTAAACGCTCCTACGCTTAAGGCCCAATGGGCCCAATCCTACTAGGCCCAACTTTGGGATGTTACAAATCTACCCTCCTTAAAGAAATTTCTTCCTCAAAATTTCCAGCTATAGAAATAGTCACACATCCTAACCTACAACACTACACTCACGCTGCGCACTCTGATTCTAAAACAGTAATACTCTTTCTAACTTAAGCTTGGAACCTCTTCACATAACCTAATATCTAATACAGAAGCAAATGGATATTTAACACATATATAAAAATTTTTCATTCAAATATCACATCCAAAACATACACAGAATGAATACAGTCATTATAGCATATAATAATAAGTAAGGGGACTTACAAATTTGGTGCCGGAGACTTGGGTGCCATACTTCCAATAAAGATAATTTTTTAAAAAACCAAATTTCAAATAACTTTGAAAAAACATTTTTTGAGCCAATTCCATAGCCGAGTTTTGCAACCTAGGCTCTGATATCATAATTGTAACACCCCAAACCCGGTCTAGAAGTTAGGCTCGAATTTGGCTTGTCACATTGAAGGAAGTTGAAAAGTTAAGCAATTATTTAGAAATGTTTTGTCAGATTTTTGAACTCCGAGTTCATTGTTTGTTTGAGAAAAACGTGATTTGCTAAATGACCGTTTTAAAGTTGCTATTATTTTGAAAAACTGTTTTGTTATGAAAGTTGAACTTGCATCACTGCGTAGACATGATATTTTAGAAAACGATTGCTCATGTTTTAAGAAAACTCCGTATTTATAAGTTTAACAGTTGTAAATGAAAACTTAGAAAACATAAACCAATGACCTTATTACAAAATATTAACCCAAAATAAGTAATCATAAAATAAGGTAAAAATCATAATTTCTAAAGTTCATGAGTAGTATCTCCGATGTATAACCACCCCCGAGTCCTCCACGACTCTCAATCCGCAATCGTTGGGAATCACCTGATAGGAATTTGAAGCTACTAAACCGCGCTCCGAGCACTCCCATGCCCAACGCCAACCAGGTATGCTCCTTCTCCTCCTAGGTAGCTCTATTTATAGCTAGCTTCTCACCTTCCTTCTTTGTATCTTTTCGATATGGGATCCCTCCCCCAGTAGAGTTTAAAATCCAACTCAAACTCATCCCGTCCAATCCACAAAATAAATACTCCACTGCCTTCCATGAGATTCGAACCCAGGCTCCCTTGTAGAACAATGAACGCCACTAACCACTTTTCCAACTAGCTCCTTATTTCTAAAATCATGCGCAACTAAATATAACCCTATGGCAAAATTCTAGAGTCCCTTTAAAAAGAAAACCAAAATGCAAGAGCCAATACTTGAACCTTGGACCTCCTTCCTTCCTTTTGGCGTCACCCCATTACCTCTTATGTGGCATCACTTTTCCACTACACCACACACTCCACTTGTGTCATTCTCTCCACATTTTATTCTTAAAGCCTACCTACTAACTTCTAGGGTTTTATTCACCTAAAACCAAAATTTTCCTAAAGCCAAAGTTTGAGCCCGGGACTTTATAGAAGCCCCCTAACCTTCCAAAATCACTCACCTAATAGATCCAACTTGCACTAATGTCGTTCTCTTATTCCCAAAAATTTTACACGCTCATACGCCTAAGGCCCAATGGGCCCAATCCTACTAGGCCCAACTTTGGGATGTTACAAATCTACCCTCCTTAAAGAAATTTCATCCTCGAAATTTCCAGCTATAGAAACAGTCACACATCCTAACCTACAACACTACACTTACACTGCGTACTCTGATTCTAAAACAGTAATACTCTTTCTAACTTAAGCTTGGAACCTCTTCACATAACCTAATATCTAATACAGAAGCAAACAGATATTTAACACTCATACATAAAAATTTTTCATTCAAATATCACATCCAAAACATACACAGAATAAATACAGTCATTATAGCATATAATAATAAGTAAGGAGACTTACGGATTTGGTGCAGAGACTCGGGTGCCATACTTCCAATAAAGATAATTTTTTAAAAAACCAAATTTCAAATAACTTTGAAAAAACATTTTTCGAGCCCATTCCACAGCAGAGTTTTGCAACCTAGGCTCTGATACCATAATTGTAACACCCCAAACCTAGCCTAGAAGTTAGGCTCGAATTTGGCTTGTCACATTGAAGGAAGTTGAAAAGCTAAGCAATTGTTTAGAATTGTTTTATCGAATTTTTGAACTCGAGTTCGTTGTTTGTTTGAGAAAAACGTGATTTGCTAAATGACCATTTAAAAGTTGTTATTATTTTGAAAAACTATTTTGTTATGAAAGTTGAACTTGCATCGTTGCGTAGACATGATATTTTAGAAAACGATTGCTCATGTTTTAAGAAAACCCCGTATTTATAAGTTTAACAATTGTAAATGAAAACTTAGAAAACATAAACCAATGACCTTATTACAAAATATTAACCCAAAATAAGTAATCTTAAAATAAGGTAAAAATCAAAATTACTAAAGTTCACGAGTAGTATCTCCGATGTATAGGCACCCCGAGTCCTCCACGGCTCTCAATCCTCAATCATTGAGAATCACCTGATAGGAATTTAGAGCTGCTAAACCGTGCTCCGAGCACTCCCATGCCCAACGCCAACCAGGTATGCTCCTTCTCCTCCTAGGCAGCTCTATTTATAGCTAGCTTCTCACATTCCTTCTTTGTATCTTTTCGATATGGGATCCCTCCCCCAGTAGAGTTTAAAATCCAACTCAAACTCATCCTGTCCAATCCACAAAATAAATACTCCACTGCTTTCCATGAGATTTGAACCCAGGCTCCCTTGTAGTACAATGCACGCTACTAACCACTTTACCAACTAGCTCCTACTTTCTAAAACCATGCGCAACTAAATATAACCCTATAGAAAAATTCTAGAGTCCCTTTAAAAAGAAAACCAAAATGCAAGAGCCAAGACTTGAACCTTGGATCTCCTTCCTTCCTTTTAGCGTCACCCCCTTGCCTCTTATGTGGCATCACTTTTCCACTACACCACACACTCCACTTGTGTCATTCTCTCCACATTTTATTCTTAAAGCCTACCTACTAACTCCTAGGGTTTTATTCACCTAAAACCAAAATTTTCCTAAAGCCAAAATTTGAGCCCGGGACTTCATAGAAGCACCCTAACCTTCCAAAATCACTCACCTAATAGATCCAACTTGCACTAATGCCGTTCTCTTATTCCCAAAAATTTTAAACGCTCATACGCCTAAGGCCTAATGGGCCCAATCCTACTAGGCCAAACTTTGGGATGTTACACATAAAAATTTTTCATTCAAATATCACATCCAAAACATACACGAATAAATACATCATTATAGCATATAATAATAAGTAAGGAGACTTACTGGATTTGGTGCGAGACTGGTGCCATACTTCCAATAAAGATAATTTTTAAAAACCAAATTTCAAATAACTTTGAAAAACATTTATCGAGCCCATTCCACGTGAGTTTTGCAACCTAGGCTCGATACCATAATTGTAACACCCAAATCTAGCCTAGAAGTTAGGCTCGAATTTGGCTTGTCACATTGAAGGAAGTTGAAAAGCTAAGCAATTGTTTAGAATTGTTTTATCGAATTTTTGAACTTCGAGTTCGTTGTTTGTTTGAGAAAACGTGATTTGCTAAATGACCATTTAAAAGTTGTTATTATTTTGAAAAACTATTTTGTTATGAAAGTTGAACTTGCATTGTTATGTAGACATGATATTTTAGAAAACGATTGCTCATGTTTTAAGAAAACCCGTATTTATAAGTTTAACAATTGTAAATGAAAACTTAGAAAACATAAACCAATGACCTTATTACAAAATATTAACCCAAAATAAGTAATCTTAAAATAAGGTAAAATCAAAATTACTAAAGTTCACGAGTAGTATCTCCGATGTATAGGCACCCCGAGTCCTCCACGGCTCTCAATCCTCAATCATTGAGAATCACCGATAGGAATTTAGAGTCGCTAAACCGTCTTCAAAAGCACTCCCATGCCCAACGCCAACCGGTATGCTCCTTCTCCTCCTAGGCACTCTATTTATAGCTAGCTTCTCACATTCCTTCTTTGTATCTTTTCGATATGGGATCCCTCCCCAGTAGAGTTTAAATCCAACTCAAACTCATCCTGTCCAATCCACAAAATAAATACTCCACTGCTTTCCATGAGATTTGAACCCGTGCTCCCTTGTACTACAATGCACGCTACTAACCACTTTACCAACTAGCTCCTACTTTCTAAAACCATGCAACTAAATATAACCCTATAGAAAATTCTAGAGTCCCTTTAAAAGAAAACCAAAATGCAAGAGCCAAGACTTAAACCTTGGATCTCCTTCCTTCCTTTTAGCGTCACCCCCTTGCCTCTTATGTGGCATCACTTTTCCACTACACCACACACTCCACTTGTGTCATTCTCTCCACATTTTATTCTTAAAGCCTACCTACTAACTCCTAGGGTTTTATTCACCTAAAACCAAAATTTTCCTAAAGCCAAAATTTGAGCCCGGGACTTCATAGAAGCACCCTAACCTTCCAAAATCACTCACCTAATAGATCCAACTTGCACTAATGCCGTTCTCTTATTCCCAAAAATTTTAAACGCTCCTACGCCTAAGGCCTAATGGGCCCAATCCTACTAGGCCAAACTTTGGGATGTTACAGATGGACACTAGAGGTTAGAGTTGGCCGAATGTCAAACTCTTGGAAAGGGGGGAGGAATCGATTTTGGGTAGCTAGGGGGTGCCGAATTTCAATAGTAGACTTAGGGGAGCATTTTCGGCTAGCCAATGAGTCATTCTTTTGCTTCATTTCTTTTCATTCGTTTACTTCATTTCTTTTCTCAAAACCAAAATACCCCATAGCATATTGGTGCATTTTTTCTCTTTAGAATGAGAATCGAAACCTCATATACAATCCCTCCTCTTCATCTTTCTTCGCTTTTATTTTGTTGTTAGCCGAATCCTCTATAGCCATACCTCTATCGAAATTCCATTCCCTATTTCCTTCACTCTTAAAAGCCTGAATCTCTTTTGCTTCTTTTGTCTATTTCTCCATTTTGTCTCAAATGATGAATCATCACTCATCTCTTTTCTCCATCTTGTTATTCTCTACACAACTCCTTGTTAGCCGAAACCCCTTTGAATCTCATCGCTTTAGTTTAAATCTGTTATCAATCACTAAAAGCTGAAGATCGTATTTTTTGTTGCTTTGAGTCGATTCATTGCAGGATTGGTAAGATCTCTATCGTCTCTTCTTTGCAATATCTTCTCTTTCTCATCTTTATTCAAAATCGAATCACTTTCTTATTATTTGGATGGTTGATTCTTTCTTTTCACTCTTTAATCTTGGAAGCTGAATATTCTTGGTGGTGTTTGCTTTGCCGAATTTTCTTCTCTTCTGGGCTAGTGCTGAATTCTCTTAAGTGCTAGAGGGATCTCTTGTGTTAAGGTTAGTGATGTTCTCTTGAATTGTTATCTTCTTCTCTAATTCTCACGCCAAAGCCGAATGGCTAGTTGGCCTACTGTGAGGGTTAGGCCGAATGTAGGTGGTGAAGGAGGTGTCGCTTTTCAGTAGAGATACTCAGGATTCGCTTGACTTGTGGATTAAATTCAACGTTTTGGGGATTATCCATCTAGGTAAGGTTGTTCGCTTTAAGTGTTGGGTTAATCTTCTAGTTTGGATTTCATTGCTTTGATTTGATTAGTGACCAAGGTGTTTTCATGGACTCGAAGGTTAGTCAAGCAGTAGGAGGGGTTGGATCGGTAAACCCAGCCCCTAAGTTTAAGAAGCGAGCTATATCTGCGATTTCGATTGGCCACCTAGGTGTGGACCAGCATCTGAACAGGAGAGTAGACAGATAGTAGTAGTGTCGATTAACAACAATGTCGACATAGAAAGCATAGTCTTGCGAGTAATCAGGTGTGTATCTCTTACACACTTTATATGCAATGTGTTAGTATGTTAATATCATGTATACTGTCAAAAGTCGAAATAACTGTGGATATGGATATAAAAGCGAGGACTCCGGGTAAGTCCAATTTTGATGGCTAGTGTTAATTGCCTCTGTTAAATCTGTATATGCCATGTTACATTATTTGTGAATGCTAAGCATGATTATTTCTAAAAGGCATGTTCATTTAAATGGGTATGATGAGAGGAGGATATGATTATTTATGACTTTGGGTCACCAGTGGCTTGGTACCATATATGAATATTTGTGACTTTGGATCACCAGTGGTTTAGTGCCACATATGTTATCTTCGTGGCTCGTCCCAGTGGTCTGGCACCACAGTGGGTTGGCCCCACATATTATATTAAAACGGATTGTCACCAGTGGTTTGGTACCACATATGTTAAATCGTGACTTTGAGTCACTACTCGTTTGGCACCACCAGTGGTTTGGTGCCACATAGGGTAGAACCGGGAGTTTGGATGGTTAGGTTTTGGGTTGCATGGCATGCATATTTGCATATAATCAGTGTATGAGCTTATCATCTTCGGGATGGGGATTTATACACTGAGTCTCGGTGACTCACCCCTTCCCTTACATTTTGTAGATAATCCCTAGTTCACGGACATGGAACCGGGATGGACTCGAGGTGGCCATTCTCAACAGTTGTTTTCTTTATTAAATGGTTAAATTTTGATTTTACCTTGTTTTAAATTTTGGGTTTTTGGTTATGTAATAAAGCCATCTATATTTTACTTTGGGCTTATTTATTTTGACAAATGTCTTGAATTCATGACAAACATTAAAGCAAGGATAACAAGGAAAGAAACTATAAAATGAATGTTTTTACAACCTTAATAAATTTTGGGATTTTCCAAAACTTTACCATCAGGTAAATAAGCGATCTTGCAGCAACGATGAGTCAACCTGATTTTTTTCAAAACAAACCTGAAAATGATTTTAACGAATTACTTAACTAAATTTTGGTTTCTATAAAATGAAACATTTTCATTGAAATTTAAGTCAACAATTTGTTAAAAAAATGATTCTTTTCCAGTGACATGCTGGGTTCGGTCGTATCGTTTGACCAAGTTTGGGGTGTTACAATTGTGGTATCAAAGCTTGGTTAAAAAATCTCAGCTGTGGGCCTAAGGCCCAAAATGTTTTTCAATTAAGGGTTTGTGAAATGATTTTGATAGAAAATGCATACTTTGGGAAAAGCATGGCACCTGAGTCTCCGGCACGAATCCACAACGGTAAGTCCGCCAAACTTTTGATTGCATGGCTTAAATAATTGTGATATAGATGCTAGTAGTAGAAATCTACTTTAGAGACTGAAGCTCATAGGATTGTGTGAACTTGCAAGAAAAACTACTGTAAAAAAATTATTCATAAGACTGTTCTGTAATAATTAGTGGAAGAAAGCTAACTCAAAAAACTCCCTAATCAGATTAATTCGTGAACGCTAGTCATGAGCACTTGAAGACGTGGTCGTAACACACGTGGACGTGGTAGGGGTAGGATGACTGTGTATGAACCAGTCGGGTCTGGTCATGGGTTAGAGGATGAGGTACCACTGCGCCAACCGGGTGCCGAGTTCGAGATCGGACATGTGGTGATGATGCGATTAATCGAGGTAATCTGCGGGTTTTGGAGAGAGTAGCTGGAGTAGGTGGGGGTACGAGGGCTTGGAAATCACTGCCTGAACGACTCAGAGCCAATGGAGCAGAAGTATTCCGGGTGTTTCTGGTGTGGCTCCCAACACAGCGAAGTATTGGCTTAAGGCGACGGAGCGTATTATGGACGATTTAGACTTTACGGCCGAGGAGAAGTTGAAGGGGATAGTGTCTCTTCTCCAGGATGAATCTTATCAGTGGTGGCTCACGGTCCGGGATGGTGCGATAGTCGACGGTCTCACTTGGGATTTCTTTAAGGCCGCATATCAGAGAAAGTATGTCGGGTCAAGTTATATCGATGCATAGCGTAAAGCATTTTTAAGTCTGGTCTAGGGAGTAAGTCAGTATCTGAGTACGAGGTGAAATTCTTAAGGTTGAGCCGTTATGCTCGGGGTATCGTAGCTGCGGAACATAAGCGCTGTGTCAAGTTTGAGGACGGGCTGAGAGATAAGTTACGGTTGCTGATTGCTCCACAGCAAGAGAGGGGATTTTTTGTTCTTGTAGAGAAGGCTAAGATAGCCGAGGGGGTGAAAGAGTCGACGAGGCAGAATCTGGATAGAAATAGGAATAAGAGGAGTTTTAGGCCATCAGGGTCTGCTGGGAATTCTCAGAAGAGGGCTAGATTTGGCGGACCGAGTCAGGCTACACGGTCTTCCTCTACTACTCAATGGCCATCACGGTGTGCTCGAAGTGGGAAGTCCCATCGGGGAGAGTGTTGGACAGGTAACAGAGGGTGCTTTGAGTGTGGGTCGATGGATCACTGAGTAAGGGATTGTCCGCGGAAGCTAGCTAGGATCCAGTCTGAGGGCCAGGGGCGTGCTCAGTTTAGGAATGGTGGACAGCAACCATAGAGGGTTCGAGGTTCAGCTAGGGGTGGTAATGGTAACGGGTGAGGTCGTGGAGCACCGGGCAGAGGTGCTGGGAATGCTGATGCAAGACAACCTGGGTTGGTCTATGCTACGAAGTGTCGAGAGGAGGGTGACGCATCGGATGTAATAATCGGTACGTTTTTAATTTTTGGGTTACCGTATACTACTTTGATTGATGTCTGTTTGACACACTCATATGTTGCTAGTAGTATAGTGGGAACTTTGAACTTAGCCCATGAGGTTTCTTCTAGGAAGATGACTATAATTAGCCCTCTAGGTCACTCTGTGGAAGTAAATAAACTATATATGGATGTACCCCTAGAACTCCAAGGGGTAGTGTTTTTGGCTGATTTGATGGAACTGTCATTCGGGGAGTTTGATTTAATCTTAGGGATGGATTGGCTAGTGAGTATCAGGCAAGTTTAGACTGTGTGGCTAAACGTATGGTGTTGAGGTCTGTCGAGGGTGAACAGGTAATAATGATAGGTGATAGAAGAAATTACCTATCCAATGTGGTATCCGCTTTGAAGGCCGAGAAGATGGTGAGGAAAGGATGTGAGGCATTCATGGTTTATGTTTGTGCTTTGGAGGGCAAAGAGTTAACTGCGGGGGATGTCCGAACGGTGAAGGAATTTGTCAATGTGTTTCCAGAAGAGCTTCCGGGTTTGCCTCCAGATCGCGAAGTTGAGTTTGGTATAGATCTATTCCCTAAAATCGCGCCCGTGTCTATTGCCCCGTATAGGATGGCACCGAAGGAGTTAGTGGAGCTAAAGGTGCAGATTCTAGAGCTACTGGATCGAGGTTTTATTCGGCCGAGTGTATCACTTTGGGGAGTGCCAGTACTTTTCGTTAAGAAGAAAGATGGAACAATACGGATGTGTATAGACTACCGTCAGCTAAACAAGTTGACAATTAAGAATAAGTATCCATTGCCGAGGATAGACGACCTGTTCGATCAACTTAAGGGAGCATCAATTTTCTCTAAGATTGATTTAAGGTCGGGGTACCACCAGCTTAAGGTAAAGGAGGCTGATATCCATAAGACGGTGTTTCGCACTCGTTATGGGCACTATGAGTTTTTGGTAATGTCGTTTGGTTTGACCAACGCTCTAGCAGCTTTTATAGATATGATGAATCGAGTTTTTCAGCCGTATTTGGTTAGGTTCATTGTAGTATTTATAGATGATATCCTAGTGTACTCGAAGTCAGAGAAGGAGCATGATGAGCATCTCCGGGTGGTTCTGCAGATTTTGAGGGGAAACAATGGTTCGCAAAATTTAGTAAGTACGAGTTCTGGCTGAAGGAAGTAACTTTCTTAGGTCATGTGGTGTCAGCGAGGGATTAGGGTGGACCCTCAGAAGATTGAAGCGGTATTGGATTGGAAACCAGCTAAGTCTGTGGCCTAGATTCGGGGTTTTCTGGGATTAGTAGGGTATTATAGAAGGTTCGTGGAAGGGTTTTCTTTGATTGTTGCACTGTTGACAAGTTGTTAAGGAAAGGGGTTCTGTTTGTGTGGTCAGACATGCAGCAAGAAAGTTTTGAGAAGCTAAAGAAGATTTTGACAGAAGCTCTGATTTTGATTCAGCCTGAAGTGGGGAAAGAATTTACCGTTTATTGTGATGCGTTGCATACTGGATTAGCATGTATGCTGATGCAAGAGGGGAAAGTAGTGGCGTATGCTTCTCACCAACTGAGACTTCACGAAGTGAACTATCTGACGCATGACTTAGAGTTGGCTGTTGTGGTGTTCGCCTTGAAGATTTGGAGACACTACTTGTATGCGGAGAAGTCTATCGTTTACACTGATCACAAAAGTTTGAAGTACCTCCCTACTCAGAAAGAGTTGAATTTGAGGCAGAGGAGGTGGATCGAGTTGTTAAAGGACTATGACTACTCGATTGAGTATCATCCAGGGAAAGCCAATGTGGTGGCAGACGCGTTGAGCCGTAAGGTGGTGTCAGACTTGAGAGCGATGTTTGCTCACCTTAGTCTATATGATGACGAAAGTTTGCTAGCGGAACTGCAAGTGAAGCCGACATGGGTTAATCAGGTGAAGGAAAAGCAGTTGGTGGATGAAGTCTTAAGTGCTCGATGTTTGCAAATGCAGAATGGTGGTTTGGAGGGGTATAGCTTGAGCAGTGAGGGGGTGCTGTGTTTTCAAGGGAAGGTTTGCATACCGAAGGATGTGGAGTTGAGGCAAAAGATTCTTCAGGAGGCACATAACAGTCCGTACACTATGCATCCTGGAGGTAGAAAGATGTACCGAGATTTGCGGGAGCAATTTTGGTGGCAGTGTCCGTCGAAATTAAATGGAATTAAATGAGTAAGTGTCTGACGTGTTAGCAAGTCAAAGCTAAACATTAGTTACCTTCAGGTCTGTTGCAGCCAATAAAGATTTCGCAGTGGAAGTGGGAAAGGATTACGATGGATTTCTTCAGTGGGCTACCCCTCACGCCTTCGAAAAAGGATTCAATTTGGGTGATTGTGCACCGTTTGACAAAATTGGCTCATTTCATATCGGTTCGTGTTGATTACTCACTTCAAAGGTTGGCTAGGTTCTATGTGGCAGAAATCGTGTAACTACATAGAGTGCCAGTGTCGATTATCTCAGATAGGGATCCTAGGTTCACATCAAGATTCTAGAAAGCATTGCATCAAGCTTTGGGTACTAAGCTGGATTTCAGCACGGCGTTTCATCCGCAGTTAGATGGGCAGTCAGAGAGGGTGATTTAGATTCTAGAGGATATGTTGAGGGGCTGTGTTTTAGATTTTAGGGGTAGCTGGGAAGAATTTCTACCATTAGCAGAGTTCGCGTACAACAATAGTTACCAGGCAAGTATTCGGATGGTACCGTATGAAGCGTTGTATGGACGAAAGTGTCACACTCCTATGTGTTGGACAGAGTTAGGTGAGCGTCGATTGTTGGGTCCAGAGTTGGTTGCTAAAATAGAGGATAAGGTTAAGTCAATTCAAGCTCGGTTGAAAGAAGCTTCGGACAGGCAGAAGTCTTACGCCGATCTTAAGCGAAGGATATAGAGTTTGTGCCGGGTGATAAAGTTTTCCTAAAGGTGTCACCGTGGAAGATGGTGCTGAGATTTAGTCGAAAAGGCAAGCTGAGCCCTAGGTTTATCGAACCTTATAGGGTATTGAAGCGTGTGGGACCAGTAGCATATCAGCTCGAGTTACTAGCGGAGTTGAGTCAGATCCATGACGTGTTTCATGTTTGCATGCTTAGACGCTATCGTTCAGATTCGTCTCATGTTGTGCCAGTGGATGAAATAAAAGTGAGTCCAGACTTGTCTTTTGAGGAAGAACCAGTGCAGATTCTAGACCAAGATGTGAAGACCTTGCGTAGAAAGTCAGTTCTTTTGGTGAAAGTGTTACGATGCAACCACGTTACAAAAGATGCCACGTGGAAACCAGAGGATGTGATGCGGCAACAATACCCTCAACTCTTTTGACCAGGTAATTTTGAGGCCGAAATTATTTTTAAAGGGGGTAGAACTATAACATCCTTAAATCGGGGCCTTTGCATTTTATCTGTTGCATGTAATTAGTTTGGTTGTCATGTTAGTTTGGGCTATGTTAGGGCTTAGGCATGAGCCAGGGATAGGCCTGAGTTTCCTTGAAAGTTGCATTTTGGGCTTCTAGAAGAGGGAAGCTGATTGAGCTAGGTGTTAAGGGTTATTTGTGGCGGATTGTGACGCAAGAGAGGCCTTGGTAAAGTGGCAAGGAGTCGCCACTTAGGGCTTGAGAAGTGATGCCTCAGGTTAGTAAGGGAGCCTTGGTTCGAGCTGTGAATATCCCCTTTATGCTTGTTATTTTTGATGCCAGGACAAGGGAGAAGTTGTGCTCAGGATGGACTGTGGTGGATAGGGGTTGAAAGAGTCAACAAATTCAAATTAGTGGAAGAGAGAATTCTGAGGAGCTTAAAACATTCAAACGAGTTTGAATGTGTGGCCAAGAGAATTTCGTGGAGGGAAAAGGGGGATGGACACTTGAGGTTAGAGTTGGCCGAATGTAAAACTCTTGGGGAGAGGGGAGGAATAGGTTTTGGGTAGCTAGGGGGTGCCGAATTTCAATAGTAGACTTAGGGGAGCATTTTTTACTAGCCAAGGAGTCATTCTTTTGCTCCATTTCTTTTCATTCTTTTTCTTCATTTCTTTTCTCAAAACCAAAATGCCCCATAGCATATTGGTGCGTTTTTTTCTCTTAGGAATGAGAATCGAAACCTCATATACCATCCCTCCTCTTCGTCTTTCTTCACTTTTATTTTGTTGTTAGTGAATCTTCTATAGCCATACCTATGTCGAAATTCCATTCCCCATTTCCTTCACTCTTAAAAGCCATAGTCGAATCTCTTTTGCTTCTTTTGTCTATTTCTCCCTTTTGTCTCAAAGGTTGAATCATCACTCATCTCTTTTCTTCATCTTGATATTCTCTACACAACTCCTTGTTAACCGAAACCCCTTTGAATCTCATCACTTTAGTTTAAATCTGCTATCAATCACTAAAAGCCGAAGATTGCATTTTCTGTTGCTTTCAGTCGATTCATTGCAGGATTGGTAAGATCTCTATCGTCTCTTCTTTGCAATATCTTCTCTTTCTCATCTTTATTCAAAATCGAACCACTTTCTTATTATCTGGATGGTTGATTCTTTCTTTTCACTCTTTAATCTTAGAAGCTGAATATTCTTGGTGGTGTTTGCTTTGCCGAATTTTCTTCTCTTCTGGGCTAGTGCCGAATTCTCTTAAGTGCCAGAGGGATCTCTTGTGTTAAGGTTAGTGATGTTCTCTTGAATCCTTATCTTCTTCTCCGGAATTCTTACGCCAAAGCCAAATGGCTAGTTGGCCTAATGTGAGGATTTGGCTGAATGTAGGTGGTGAAGGGGGTGTCGCTTTTCAGTGGAGATACTCATGATTTGCTTGACTTGTGGATCAAATTCAACGTTTCGGGGATTATCCATCTAGGTAAGGGTGTTCACTTTAAGTGTTGGGTTAATCTTCTAGTTTGGATTTCATTACTTTGATTTGGTTAGTGACCAAGGTGTTTTCATGGACTCGAAGGCTAGTCAAGCGGTAGGAGGGGTTGGATCAGTAAACCCAGCCCCTAAGTTCAAAAAGCGGGTTGTATCTGCGGTTCGCGATTGGCCACCTGGGTGTGGACCAGCATCTGAACAGGAGAGTAGACAGATAGCGGTAGTGTCGATTAACGACAGTGTCGACATAGAAAGCGTAGTCTTGCGAGTAATCAGGTGTGTATCTCTTACACACTTCATATGCAATGTGTTAGTATGTTAATATCATGTATACTGTCAAAAGCCGAAATAACTCTGGATATGGATATAAAAGCGAGGACTCCGGGTAAGTCCAATTCTGATGGCTAGTGTTAACTGCCTCTGTTAAATCTGCAAATGCCATGTTACATTATCTGTGATTGCTAAGTATGATTATTTATGAAAGGCATGTTCATTTAAATGGGTATGATGAGAGGAGGAGGAAGATATGATTATTTGTGACTTTGGGTTACCAATGGTTTGGCACCACCAGTAGTTTGGTACCACATATGAATATTTGTGACTTTGGGTCACCAATGGTTTGGCACCACCAGTGGTTTGGTACCACATATGTTATCTCCGTGGCTCGTCCCAGTGGTCTGGCACCACAATGGGTTGGCCCCACATATTATATTAAAAGGGATTGCCACCAGTGGTTTGGCACCACCAGTGGTTTGGTACCACATATGTTAATTCGTGACTTTGAGTCACCAGTGGTGTGGCACCACCAGTGGTTTGGTACCACACAGGGTAGAATTGGGAGTTCGGATGGTTAGGTTTTGGGTTGCATGGCATGCATATTTGCATATGAATCGGTGTATGAGGTTATCATCTTCAAGATAGAGATTTATACACTAAGTCTCGGTGACTCACCCCATCCCTTACATTTTGCAGATAATCCCTAGTTGGCGGACATGGAGCCGGGATGGACTCGAGGTGGCCAAGCTCAGCAGTTGTTTTCTTTATTAAATGGTTAAATTTCAATTTTACTTTGTTTTAAATTTTGGGTTTTCGGGTATGTAATAAGGCCATCTATATTTTGCTTTGGGCTTATTTATTTTGACAAATGTCTTGAATTCATGACAAACATTAAAGCAAGGATAATAAGGAAAGAAACTATAAAATGAATGTTTTCACAACCTTAATGAATTTCGGGATTTTCCAAAACTTTACCATCAGGTAAATAAGCAATCTTGCAGCAATGATGAGTCAACTTGATTTTCTTCAAACCAAACCTGAAAATGATTTTAACGAATTACTTAACTAAATTTTGGTTTCCATAAAATGAAACGCTTTCCTTGCTATTTAAGTCAACAATTTGTTAAAAAAAATGATTCTTTTCCAGTGACATGTCGGATTCGGTCGTAGCGTTTGACCGGGTTTAGGGTGTTACAACACCAAGTAGAATTCTAGAAAAGAGGAGGTGAGTCAATTTGATTGCTTAAGTACCAAGCTCTTTCTAAATCCAATCCTAGACACATATATGTCTATTGCCACACTTTATACTTCACGACTTGTTCAATTTTGTTAATGATTTCCATCTCTTGTTTTATTATGCGGGAATAAAAATTCCTAATTAACTTAATCCTAAAATACCCTAAGAACATAAATAAAATAAAGTCGAGATCCCCCTTTATTTATTTGCAGACTCTTTCGAATTAGACTCATCTTTTGCTCCATCATTATTGTCTTTGCATGAATCGCTTCGCTATTTCATCGATAATGGGTTCCATGGTTCAAATATGTAATCTGGAAACTCAGGCACAAAAATAAATGGGTCATTGTAAATTTTCATAAGAGCACTTCTCATCGAGTCATCCCTTATTTTTGAGTATCTATAGTAAGCTTGTTGCTGCCACTGCATATGTTGCATTATGTCCATCAACTTTGACAGCTCATCTCGAAGATTTGGGTGAGGTAGTTGAGATCTGAACGTTGAAGTCTCGACATCAGGTTTAGCTTTTGGTTCCATTGGTTCCACCTTATCAGGGACTTCATTCGATTGCACTGGCTCAATCTCTGTGGGATATTCTTCTTCTTCTTTGGGATCCTTACTTTCTTTAACTCATTACTGTAGAAAAGAGTCTCTAGCTATTCAGTAGAGATCCCAACCTGTGATTATGCCCTAGCTATAACCTATCTTCTTTACGTTTGCAAGAATTTTAGCTTTCAAGCACAGTATTGTTATTGTAAAAGGAAAGTAAGCTGGGCCAGAACGTCTAATGGCACAATTCTGCATTTCTCTCAGGATGATTTTTCCCACATCAATGGTCTTTCCAATTAAAATCGAGTATAATAAGACCATTCGCTCTAATGAAATCGTAGTTCAATGTGTACTAGGCATAAGGCTGAATCTGATGAAATAGAACCATACCTTCGCAAATGGTGTCAAATATTCTTTTCGACAAGTGTCAATTCTTTGTTTTGACACAGTCCACTTGGAATTTGGAACAATAAGTTCCTCAAGAATTTCTTGCAAATTTTCAGGCTTAATGTCGCTCATCAAGGAAAAATATTCATCGTTTTGAAAATCAGGTACTTCAAAGATCTCATTAATAGCCTTTGAGATTATTGGTACTTGATTCCACTAACAGATACTTCTTTCAATTAGCTTGATGTTAAATTTGCATAAAATTCACGAACTAACTCCTCATCCACACTAGGTCTCTTCTCACAAAACAACTCCCAATTGAGATTTTCAGCAACCTAACAAATATGCGCCATAAAATCAACATAGTTGCTTTCTTTCAATGTGAAGCCTTTCTCTTGATGTATCTGTTGATTCTTTAATATACTTTTATATCTCGCTTTAGATTCTTCACAGTGGAACTTGTTTTGTGATTCGTCAATTTGGGCGGAGGCATGGGTTCTCTTGTGAGGCATGATTAACCTGAAGATGAGAAAAATTATTTTCTAAAAAATTTAATTAATAAAAATTATTAATAATTCAATAAATTGAAAAATTAAATAATTGAATAAAATTAAAATTTAGGAGAAAAATTGGTCTTACCACCTTTTTCGTAAAAATTAAGAACTCCTAAGAAAATAATTAAGAATCAAAAGATGGCAAATTAAAAGAAGTTGAATGGTTTTTAGCTAAAGGGGTTGCTTTAGTGCAAGGTCGGTGTGCCGCTTGGGTGTGCGAGACAGCAGCGTGCAGCAGGGGTTGGATGCAAGCAGCAACGCACGCGACTATGCTGGATGTGCGAGTAGCATGTGGATCCTAGTCGAACAGGCCTAGCGTGAGCACGCGTGGAAGCTGGGCGCAGGTGCGGGATGAAGGCCTGGGCAACTGGAGTTGGAGCAGGACAAGGCGCGCAATGCAGCACGCGATGGGGCAGCCGTGCATGTGGTGGGTGTGCGGCATGCGACGGAGCTGGGCTGCTAGACGAATGGCTACTAGGTAGCTAGCCAGAGTTGGCTAGGAGGCTGCGGCACTTAAGGATTTTGGTGTTTGGAAGGAATGATTTATGAATGAAAAAAAAAAGCATAGATGGGTGGATTTTATAGTGAGAGGAGTACGAATTAGAGTAGAATTCTTAGAACAATTTAACAATTAAAAAAAATTCTAATTCTACTCAAGGTTAACAACAATTAATAATTGAAATTAAATTATTAATTTCTATTAATTTAATAAAATAAAAGCTTATTAAATAAAATATGATACTAATCCTAATCTTATGCAAAGTTGATAATAATTAATATATATTATAATAGATATAATTATAAATTAAAGATTATCATATATATTTTTATAAAATAAAAAGCATTTAATCTAGATGCCTTTTGAAAATATTTACAAAAGAGGCACTTAATTTTTATCATTTACAAAATGATCAACCAAATTTTAAAAATGGTTCAATGAGTCCCTAGACTTAATGAAAATTTAAAATTGAGTTGCAATTTTAAAACTTGGATCAAAATTGACCCTTTTATAACATCCTAAATAATTGAGTATCATTATGTTGCTAAAATGTTGGTTCGGGTTACTTGGAGTTAGAATAAATATTATTATTTAAGTGTACTTTAGAGTAAAGTAATTAAATGACCTTAAGACTTAAATTAATTAAGTACCAAAAGATGGCATAAGTTGAGCTAGTAGTAAAGTGGAGTTGGCGCCATATGTATTACCATGAGGAAGGAGTTGAATCACCTAGCATGCAACTAGGAATTTTATTTTTTTTTTTTGCTTTAGCTTGAGCATGTGTCGGCAAAGAGATAAGGCTAGGATGAGTTGGGATGTTTTATTTTGGTAAGAACACTAAGTATTTGGAAAGCTAAGGATAAGGGCTTGAAATGGGGATTGTGTTTCATCAACTTAAGGAAAAGGAGGGAAAAGGCTTAAAAGTAGGAAGATGTTTTGGAAACTTCCTAATGGCCATTTGACCCATGTATTTGACGACAATGAGGCAAAAAGGGTGGCGGTTTTGGTTGAGAGTATGGTAGCTTGAATGTTAGAAGAAACTCTTTCATTTTGGTCATTTTCTTAACAAAGCATTTTTTCTCCACCCATATTCTCTCTAGCGAAAATTTCCAGCATATTTGAGTACACAATTCATTTTTTCTTCTTTGAGCCATTCTCTTGTGACCATTTCGGTTTGAAACTTTTCTCTCCCAAATCCTTTTTCTCTTTGTGACCGAAAGTACATAGACAAGCAAATATTTTCTTCCTTTCATCTTCTCATTTTCTCCTCCTATCTTAGAATGCATTTTCTTCCAAACTAAGTATCTTTTTCTTCTCTTTTCTTTCTCCTTTCTTTTTCTTTCTTTCTCTCTTTCTCTCTTGAAACCGAACCATACCATCCTATCTCCCTTTTCTCCATTTTTCTTCTTCATTACAATTTTCCTCAATTTTATATCACCCATGGCCGAATGTAATATGCTCTTGTGACAAAATCTCTTCATTTTCTCTTACCACAATCGATTTCAAGAATCAAGGTAAGGAGATTTTTATTTTAAGGATTCTTATTCAGTTAGTATAGTTAGTTATTAATCGATTCGTTTGTAGGATCACAATCTTTCGATTGATTCTCGTGGAACGAAGACAAATCGTGGTAAGTAAAATCCCAAATCTTATAAACGTTCATCATTTTTCGATATTAATAAGTCGAACTAATAATCTTATGTCTTTAGAGACATTCAAGATAGGGCAGAAAAGGGCAGTCCATAGCCTTTGAAAGAGGCGGTTCCATAAATCCCCTATTTATAAGCGAAGGGCTATTTTGGGAATCAGGATTTTCCACGGGTTGCGGACCATCAACAGAGGAGAATCAATTATTTGAAGTAGTTCGTACTCCAGAGCCTTTATGCGTTCGTGGATTCTCATCGGATAACGAACCATCGAGCGAGGAGAAACCAAAGATAGAAGTGGTTCAAAATCAAAGGGTAAGGATTTAGATCGTATTTCAATAGTAAATTTTGATAAAAGATAATGTCCTAATGGTTCGTATTATGATTAGGTGTTGTGGAGCGGAAGGTTTAGTACTCACGATATCAAGGTGTGTAACTTCACACTTTTCTCGGGTTGGATGTCATTCGTGGTATTGAGTAAAAATCGTAAAAATTGACAAAATCGGTATAATACGAAATATTTGGTATTTTGGTGAAATATTCATAAAAATTGTTAAAAATGTGAAAATTACGAAAATGCCCTCGATGTGTAGGTAGTAAAATGAATACTAAAAATCTCATGTGTAAATGGGCCAAAGATGTGTTAGATCGTAAAATGGGCCGATAAGTTTGCTAGTTAGTAAATGGGCCGAAAAATATGCTAGTTAGTAAAATGGGCCGAAATCTTGGATAGATAGTTAAATGGGCCGAAATCCCTGATAAATAATAAATGGGCCGAAATCTCTGCTAGATCGATAAATGGGCCGATATCTCTGCTAGATCGATAAATGGGCGAAATCTACATTAGATTGAAAATGGGCGAAATCTACATTAGATCGTAAATGGGCCGTAATCTACATTAAATTGTTAAATGGGCCAAAATTTATGCTAGATCGTTAAATGGGCCAAAGATGTTAAATAATTATATGGAACAAATGATATATTGTATTATGGGCCTTAATAAAAACATGAAATATTGACTTGGGCCTTTTTGATAAAATCATCATATGTACATAAGCTATTTTGCATACATGTTGCATGGGTTGGGATTAACGATGAAGAGAAGAAAGGCCTGTTGCCAAAATCTAGTTCGGTGGCTTTGCCACAAAATAATTAAACGGCTGATTGCCTCTAGTTTGGTGGCTATGCCACAAATATTTTAATGGCTCAATGCCTCTAGTTCGGTGACTTTGTCACAATCTAGTTCGGTGGCTCTGCCACAAAAATAAATTGGCTTAATGCCTACGATTGGTGTGATGGCGGGGTGGGTTGACTTGATCCCCACAGGTGTGATGGTTGAATGCGGGTGGTGTGTAGCGGATGGAAATTAGGTTTGGGTGGGAAATTTCATTTTGCATGCATTCCATTATTTATCTTGTTAACCTTGATAATGGGCTCAAGCCCAAACTCATGACTTGATGATCGGCCCATGGATTAAGTAAGTAAGTTATACTTTGAGTTACGAGTAACTCACACCCTCAAATTTTTCCTCTCGGGTAATGGAAATTGATGTGGACTTGGGCGAGGATGACTTCGTGGAGGCCATCTTGCAAACATGGGTTAAATAAATTTTGAACTTTTAAATAAGTACTTTCTTTAAATTATTATTTTGGGTATGATGTAATAAGGCCTCTATTATTATTTTTATGGATTTTTATGTGTGGTTGGTTTAAAACTATGTTTTGGATATTTTAATATGGGCTTATGATTATTATATAATGTTTACTTAAAATAAATTGGGTTTTAAACATATGAGAACTTTTTAACTATTCTTATTTCTCAAATACATCAAACTTAAAATTATTTTCTCTTGGTTTTATTAAACTCTAAATTCAAAAGGGTTTTGAAATCTTGATTCACCTTAAATTATTAAGATAGTTCGATCTATGTAACAAACCAAATCTCGTCTTAATGCATAGGCCGGGTTTGGGGTGTTACATTTAATAATATCGAGCCGTTTCAAAAACTTCGGTACGTGGTTGGGTTCAATAAATAATTTCTGTATAAAATTATTTCAATTGTGTTCTAAAAGATCAGTATGGCACCACAAGCATCCGGCAACAAGTCAAGTAAGTATTTATTACTTAATGATTATTATGATGATCATAGGAACACTCTAGAACTTCTAGTTTTAGATGTTAAAAATCGTAGAGATTGAGACTATAGGATGTGTTGCGAAAAACAACTTTATCTCTCAAATCTCATAAAACATCGTTAATAAACACTGAAACAATTTTCTGATTCATAAAACTTGTAATCAGATTAAATCGAATTAGTCATCATGAGCACTAGAGGGCGTGGTGGTGGGCCTTGCGATGAGCGTGGCCATGGAAGAGGAAGAGGTGTTAGAGGTGCAACTGAAGCACCAAATCATATGCCGAAAATGGATGCACCTGCATCATTTGAGAGTGAGACAGGATCACGCGATCATATGGAAGAAGATAATGCCTTGACACAAGCGATGCTGCGAGTCCTAGAAAGGGTCGCTGGAACTAGAATTGGGCCAACAACTCGTGGGTCAATTTCGGAACGACTCAAGTCAAATAATGCAGAAGTTTTTAGAGGAGTTTCGGTGTAGCTCCGAATGTGGCTGAATATTGGCTCGAAGCTGTGGAGCGGATTATGGATGATATGGAATGCCTTTGTTGAGCGAAACGAAAAGGGCGTGTCCTTGTTAAGAGGCGAGGCGTGTCGGTGGTGGCTTCTTGTTAGAAGGCACCGAAGTTGCACTGATTACTTGGGAATTCTTTAAAGCGCCTTCAAGGAAATATGTTGGAGCGAGTTATGTAGGCGCTGAAGGAAGGAATTTACGAATCTTGTCCAAGGGAGTAAGGCGGTGGCGGCGTATGAAATTTGAGTTTCTACGCTTGAGTCGATATGCTCGGACAATAGTGTCAACGGATCACGAACATTGTGTGCATTTGAGGATGGGCTAAATGATGAGTTGAGGGTTTGATTGCCCCACAACAAGTTAGAACTTTTGCCACGCTTGTGGAGAAGGCCAAGATAGCGAAGAGGCTAAGAACTCGAAACGTCGAATCGAGAAAGATTTAGAAACAAGAGAGACACGATGATCGGGTTCTTCAAAGAGATTTGAAAGAGGCCTCGGAATGATGAATCAGCCCAAGGTAGAGCACACAGTAACTAATAATCGAGGTCGAGATTGTCTTGAATGTGGGAAAAGGCATTCGGAAGTCTTTGGAGGAAAGCGGGCGCTTGTTACAAATGCGGTTCAATGGATCACCGATATAAAGCGCCTCGACGTATGGATACGACTCGGGAAGTTCGTAATAATGATGCACTGATCGGCGGAGGTACTCGGCTGACCACCGAGAGGTCGTGGACCGGTCGTGGTGGTAATGGGGCTGGACGTGGTCAAGGTGCACCGGGTCGAGGCAATGGTCCTAGAGGAAACACGGATGCAAGACAGCCAGGACTGGTCTATGAAGTTAGACGCCGCGAGGATGGCAATGCACCTGATGTAATAACTGGTATGTTCTTCATATTTGATGTACCTTTTACTGCCTTAATAGATATTGGTTCTACCCACTCGTATGTTGCTAGTGCCATATCTAGAAACCTGAATCTAGAATCTAAAATTACCGATAGTGAGATGACAGTAATTAGTCCTTTAGGACAATCGGTAATTGTAAATAAACTATTTAGAGACGTACCCTTAGAAATTCAAGAGGAGGTATTCTTGGCGAATTTGATGGAGTTGCCTTTCGGCGAATTCGATCTCATTCTGGGCATGGATTGGTTGGTTAAACATCGGGCGCATTTGGATTGTCTAAGAAATCGGATGTCAATAAGAACCTCGGACGATAAGGAAGTCATAATGATTGGTGAACGAAGGAACTACTTGGCGAACGTGGTATCGGCGTTGAAGGCAAAAAAGTTGGTGCGAAAAGGGTATGGAGCATTCCTAGCCTTTATTTGTGCTTTGGATGCCAAAGAGATATCTATGGATGATGTGAGAACGGTGAAGGAATTTCGGATGTATTTCGAAGAACTTCTGGTATACCTCGGATCGGGAAGTAGAATTTGGTATCGAGCTTTTGCGGAGCAGCTCCGGTGTCCATTGCTCCTTATAGAATGGCATCGAAGGAGTTGGCGAGCTTAAAGCTCAAATTCAAGAATTCTTTGGATCGAGGATTTATTCGATGAGTGTGTCTCCGTGGGGAGCACCGGTTTTGTTCGTGAAGAAGAAGGATGGATCGATGCGTATGTGCATTGATTACGAACAATTGAATAAATTGACGATCAAGAATAGGTATCCTTTGCGAGAATTGATGACTGTTTGATCAATTGAAGGGAGCTTGATTTTCTCAAAATTGATTTGAGATCAGGCTATCACCAGCTTAAGGTGAAAGAAGCAGATATTTTTAAGACGGCATTTAGAACTCGTTATGGACATTATGAGTTTGTAGTGATGTCGTTTGGATTAACCAATGCACCAGCCGCATTTATGGACATGATGAACCGAGTCTTCCAACCATACTTAGACCGGTTTGTGGTAGTGTTCATAGATGACATTTTGGTTTATTCAAGAAATGATGAGGAGCATGACACGCATTTGCGTATTGTATTGCAGTTACTTCGTGATAAGCAACTTTATGCCAAATTCAGTAAATGTGAATTTTGGCTAAAGGAAGTGACTTTCTTGGGTCATGTGGTATCAATTTGAAGGAATAAGGTGGATCCTCGGAAGATTGAGGCTATTTTGGATTGGAAACCACCAACATCGGTAGCTGAAATTGAGTTTCTTGGGATTGGTGGTTATTATAGGCGTTTTGTTGAGGGTTTTCGTTGATTCTTTGCACCTAACTAAACTGTTGCGGAAAGGAGTTAGTATAATTGGAATGAAAAACAACAAGAGAGTTTGAGAAATTGAAGAAGATTCGACGAAGCTCAGTTTTAATTCATTGGGAGGCGGGAAAAAAATTCTTGTTTATTGTGATCGTCTCACACGAGTGCAGGTTGTGTCTTGATGCAAAATGGAAAGGTGGTGGCTTATGCTTCTCATCAATTGAGACCGCACGAAGTAAACTACCCTACTCATGATTTGGAGTTAGCTGCGATGGTTTTTGCTTTAAAGATTTGGAGGCACTATCTCTACGGTGAGAAGTCTATTATCTACACGGATCACAAGAGTCTTAAGTACCTCCTTACCCAAAAGGAGTTGAATTTGAGACAAAGAAGATGGGTGGAATTATTAAAGGACTATGATTTCTCAATCGAATATCATCCTGGAAAGGCTAACGTGGTAGTTGACGCGTTAAGTCGTAAAGGCGATATCGATTTAAGAGCAATGTTTGCTCATTTAAGTTTGTATGAGGATGGTAGTTTGTTAGCGAAACTTGGTGAAGCCTCGTGGTTAGAACAAATCAAGGAAAATCGGACATCGGATAAAAGTTGGGACTTTTATTTCAACGAGTTGAAAGGGGTGAAATAGAGGATTTTAGTATAAACACAAATGGAGTGTTGTGTTTTCGTGGAAGGGTTTGTATGCCTAAAGACCCAGAATTGAGGCAAATGATTCTACGGGAGGCGCATAGTAGCCCTTATGCTATGCACCCCGGAGGAAATAAGATGTATCGAGATCTCCGTGAACAGTATTGGTGGCCAGGGTTGAAGCGGGAGATTTCTGAGTTTGTAGGAAAATGTTTGACTTGTCAGCAAGTGAAGGCGGAGCATCAATTACCGTCAGGTTTGTTACAACCGATAAAGATTCCTCTTTGGAAATGGGAGCGGATAACTATGGATTTTGTTAGTGGGTTACCTTTAACACCTACTAAGAAAAATTTCGTATGGGTAATAGTTGATCGTTTGACGAAGACTGCTCATTTTCTTCCAGTTCGTACGGATTATTCGTTGCAGAAATTGGCTAAGCTGTATGTATCCGAAATCGTGAGGTTGCATGGGGTACCAGTGTCTATTATTTCAGACAGGGATCCTAGATTTACGTCACGATTTTGGAAAGCTCTGCATGAAGCCTTGGGGACAAAGTTGAATTTCAGTACGACTTTTCATCCTCAGTCTGATGGACAGTCGGAAAGAGTAATTCAGATATTGGAAGACATGTTAAGGGGATGTGTGATCGACTTCAGAGGTAGTTGGGAGGATTTTCTACCATTGGCAGAATTCGCGTATAATAATAGCTATCAGTCTAGCATTGGATGGCACCTATGAGGCATTGTATGGTCGTAGGTGCCGTACTCCTACTGTTGGGTGAATTGGGCGAGCAGCGGATGTTGGGTCTGATTTGATTTAAAAGCAGAGGAAAAGGTAAAAGTTATTCGAGCACGGTTAAAGGAAGCTTGGATGAAGCGAAATCGTATCTTGATTTGAAGCGAAAGGATATCGAGTTTCTTTGTGGGAGAGCAAGTCTTCTTGAAGGTCTCACCTTGGAAGAAGATTTTGATTTGGAAAGAAGGGCAAGTGAGCCCTAGGTTCATCGGACCATATCGTGTGATGAAGCGTGTTGGTCGATGGCTTATCAGTTGAATTACCTCGGAGTTGGGTCAAATTCATAATGTTTTCCATGTTTCCATCTTTGAGGCGCTATAGGTCGGATCCATCTCATATAGTACCGATAGAGGAAGTGAAATTAAATTCAGACTTGTCTTTTGAAGAGGAACCAGTGGAAATTATAGACCGGGATGTTAAAGTACTAAGAAAGAAGACTGTGCCATTGGTCAAAGTTTTATGGCGTAATCACGGAGTGGAGGAAGCTACGTGGGAGCCTGAGGAAGCTATTCGGCAGCAATATCCTCACCTCTTTTAATCAGGTAAATTTCGAGGATGAAATTTTATTTAAGAGGGGTAGAATTGTAACATCCTAAATAATTGAGTATCATTATGTTGCTAAAATGTTGGTTCGGGTTACTTGGAGTTAGAATAAATATTATTATTTAAGTGTACTTTAGAGTAAAGTAATTAAATGACCTTAAGACTTAAATTAATTAAGTACCAAAAGATGGCATAAGTTGAGCTAGTAGTAAAGTGGAGTTGGCGCCATATGTATTACCATGAGGAAGGAGTTGAATCACCTAGCATGCAACTAGGAATTTTTTTTTTTTTTTTGCTTTAGCTTGAGCATGTGTCGGCAAAGAGATAAGGCTAGGATGAGTTGGGATGTTTTATTTTTGGTAAGAACACTAAGTATTTGGAAAGCTAAGGATAAGGGCTTGAAATGGGGGATTGTGTTTCATCAACTTAAGGAAAAAGGAGGGGAAAAAGGCTTAAGAGTAGGAAGATGTTTTGGAAACTTCCTAATGGCCATTTGACCCATGTATTTGGACGACAATGAGGCAAAAAGGGGTGGCCGGTTTTGGTTGAGAGTATGGTAGCTTGAATGTTAGAAGAAACTCTTTCATTTTGGTCATTTTCTTAACAAAGCATTTTTTCTCCACCCATATTCTCTCTAGCCGAAAATTTCCAGCATATTTGAGTACACAATTCATTTTTTTCTTCTTTGAGCCATTCTCTTGTGACCATTTCGGTTTGAAACTTTTTCTCTCCCAAATCCTTTTTCTCTTTGTGAACCGAAAGTACATAGACAAGCAAATATTTTTCTTCCTTTCATCTTCTCATTTTCTCCTCCTATCTTAATGCATTTTCTTCCAAACTAAGTATCTTTTCTTCTCTTTTCTTTCTCCTTTCTTTTCTTTCTTTCTCTCTCTTTCTCTCTTGAAACCGAACCATACCATCCTATCTCCCTTTTCTCCATTTTCTTCTTCATTACAATTTTCCTCAATTTTATATCACCCATGGCGAATGTAATATGCTCTTGTGACAAAATCTCTTCATTTTCTCTTACCACAATCGATTTCAAGAATCAAGGTAAGGAGATTTTTATTTTAAGGATTCTTATTCAGTTAGTATAGTTAGTTATTAATCGATTCGTTTGTAGGATCACAATCTTTCGATTGATTCTCGTGGAACGAAGACAAATCGTGGTAAGTAAAATCCCAAATCTTATAAACGTTCATCATTTTTGATATTAATAAGTCGAACTAATAATCTTATGTCTTTAGAGACATTCAAGATAGAAGCGAAAAAGGCGATCCATAGCCTTGAAAGAGGCGGTTCATAAATCCCTATTTATAAGCGAAGGGCTTTTTTGAGAATCAAGATTTTCCACGGGTTGCGGACCATCAACAGGAGAATCAATTATTTGAAGTAGTTCGTACTCCAGAGCCTTTGTACGTTCGTGGATTCTCATCGGATAACGAACCATCGAGCGAGGAGAAACCAAAGATAGAAGTGGTTCAAAATCAAAGGGTAAGGATTTAGATCGTATTTCAATAGTAAATTTTGATAAAAGATAATGTCCTAATGGTTCGTATTATGATTAGGTGTTGATGGCGGGAAGGTTTAGTACTCACGATATCAAGGTGTGTAACTTCACACTTTTCTCGGGTTGGATGTCATTCGTGGTATTGAGTAAAAATCGTAAAAAGCGACAAAATCGGTATAATCTGAAATATTTGGTATTTTGGTGAAATATTCATAAAATTGTTAAAAATGTGAAAATTACGAAAATGCCCTCGATGTGTAGGTAGTAAAATGAATACTAAAAATCTCATGTGTAAATGGGCCAAAGATGTGTTAGATCGTAAAATGGGCGATAAGTTTGCTAGTTAGTAAATGGGCGAAAAATATGCTAGTTAGTAAAATGGGCGAAATCTTGGATAGATAGTTAAATGGGCGAAATCACGATAAATAATAAATGGGCGAAATCTACTAGATCGATAAATGGGCGATATCTCTAGATCGATAAATGGGCGAAATCTACATTAGATTGAAAATGGGCGAAATCTACATTAGATCGTAAATGGGCGTAATCTACATTAAATTGTTAAATGGGCCAAAATTTATGCTAGATCGTTAAATGGGCCAAAGATGTTAAATAATTATATGGAACAAATGATATATTGTATTATGGGCCTTAATAAAAACCTGAAATATTGACTTGGGCCTTTTTGATAAAATCATCATATGTACATAAGCTATTTTGCATACATGTTGCATGGGTTGGGATTAACGATGAAGAGAAGAAAGGCCTATTGCCAAAATCTAGTTCGGTGGCTTTGCCACAAAATAATTAAACGGCTGATTGCCTCTAGTTCGGTGGCTATGCCACAAATATTTTAATGGCTCAATGCCTCTAGTTCGGTGACTTTGTCACAATCTAGTTCGGTGGCTCTGCCACAAAAATAAATTGGCTTAATGCCTACGATTGGTGTGATGGCGGGGTGGGTTGACTTGATCCCCACAGGTGTGATGGTTGGTACGGGTGGTGTGTAGCGGATGGAAATTAGGTTTGGGTGGGAAATTTCATTTTTGCATGCATTCCATTATTTATACTGTTAACCTTGATAATGGGCTCAAGCCCAAACTCATGACTTGATGATCTGGCCCAGTGGATTAAGTAAGTAAGTTATACACTGAGTTCTGAGTAACTCACACCCTCAAATTTTTCCTCTCAGGTAATGGAAATTGATGTGGACTTGGGCCGAGGATGACTTCGTGGAGGCCATACTGCAAACATGGGTTAAATAAATTTTGAACTTTTAAATAAGTACTTTCTTTAAATTATTATTTTGGGTATGATGTAATAAGGCCTCTATTATTATTTTTATGGATTTTTATGTGTGGTTGGTTTAAAACTATGTTTTGGATATTTTAATATGGGCTTATGATTATTATATAATGTTTACTTAAAATAAATTGGGTTTTTAAACATATGAGAAACTTTTAACTATTCTTATTTCTCAAATACATCAAACTTAAATCTTTTCTCTTGGATTTATTAAACTCTAATTTCAAAAGGGTTTTGTTACACTTTCCCAAAGAAATCTTGATTCACCCTAAAGGTAATTTGTAAGATAGTTCGATCTATGTAACAAACCAAATCTCGTCTTACGCATAGATTTCAACCACTTGTTCACAAAATGGGTTTGGGGTGGGGTTACAAACTATCGTCTTTAAATAGTGTTGGCAAAAAGAATCCAACTTGTAATAATTTAGCTGCAATACGTGTTCCGCTGAAGTGTCCCCCAATCGGAGCTGAGTGACAGTGGTATAAAATCTTATGCACTTCATTTTCTACCATGTATCTCCTAATCATCTGATCTGCACACTTTTTAAACAAATATGGTTCTTCCCAGAAATAGTACTTCACATTGTGAATAAAATTTTTCTTTTGATGATATGTTTCGGTATCAAACCACAAGCTAAATAGTTAGCAATATTAGCAAACCAAGAGGTATTATGGACATGATTTACCTTCAGCATGTGTTCATCTGAAAATGTCTCTTGAATTGGTATAAGTGGAGAATTTCCTTCTTGCGGCTCCAATCTGGACAGGTGATCTGCTACTTGATTTTCTACTCCCTTCCGATCTTGAATTTCTAGATCGAACTCTTGAAATAGAAGTACCCATTGTATTAGTCTCGGCTTAGTGTCTTTCTTGGCAAGTAAATACTTAATTGTAAAGTGGTCCGTATAGACAGTCACTTTGGTACTGACAAGATAAGATCGAAACTTGTCAAAAGCAAACACAATAGTAAGTAACTCTTTTTCTGTTACCGTGTAATTCAATTGAGCTCCTGTCAGAGTCCGACTCGCATAATAGATAGGATGAAAAACTTTGTTCCTTTGCTGACCCATGATAGCTCCGATCGCCAAGTCACTTACGTCACACATCAATTCAAATGGAAAATCCCAGTCTGGTATGACTATTATGGGTGTCAAGACTAACCGAATCTTCAAATCATTGAAATCTTTTAAGTACTCCTCATCAAATTTAAGCACCGTGTCCTTTTCTAATAATTTGCATAATGGTTTAGCAATTTTGGAGAAGTCTTTGATAAATCTTCGATAGAAACTGACGCGGCCTAAAAAGCTCCTAACACCCGTTACAGATGTTGGAGGTGGGAGTTTTTCAATGACATCTACCTTTGCTTTATCTACCTCGATTCCATGTCTTGTTATCTGATGCCTTAGAACAATACCTTCTCGTACCATGAAATGGCACTTTTCCCAATTGAGTACAAGGTTTGTTTCTTCGCATCACCTTAGTACCTTGGCTAGATTGGCTAGGCAATCATTATATGTATCTCCGAATACTGAAAAATCATCCATAAAAAACTTCCAAATATTTCTCAACCATGTCAGTAAAAATAGACATCATACGTCTTTGAAATGTAGCAGGTGCATTACATAAACAAAATGGCATGCACCTAAATGAAAATGTATCGTACAGGAAAGTGAATGTTGTCTTGTGTTGATCTTCTGGTGCTACTGTAATCTAATTATACCCTGAGTATCCATCGGTAAAACAGTAATAGTCTCGCCCATGATTTTATCCAACATTTGATCCAAAAATGGCAAAAGAAAGTGATCTTTCCTAGTCGCCTTGTTTAGCTTCCGATAATTGATGCAAATTCTCCATCCCATAACCGTTCTAGTCTATATCAACTCGTTATTCTCATTTTCAATGACCATGATACCTACTTTTTTTGGTACGCACTGGACCGGACTTACCCATAAACTTTCTGAGATGTGGAAAATCATACCCGTATCTAGCTACTTGATGATTTCTTTCTTTACTACGTCCTTCATGATGGGGTTCAGTCTTCGTTGTCCATCAATCGTCCCTTTCTCACCATCTTCTAGTATGATCTTGTGCATGCATACAAATGGACTAATACTGCGAATATCGACTATGGTCCATCCGGTAGCCTTCTTCAATTGTTTCAATACAAGGATGAGTTTCTCTTCTTGCTCATTGGTTAATTCTGCTAAAACAATCACAGGTAAAGTAGAAGCGTTACCTAAATAAACATATTTTAAATGTGAAGGAAGTACCTTGAGTTCTAATTTAGGTGGCTCCTCGATTGACGCTTTTGGTTGGCATAATCCCTATTCTCTAACTCCAAATATTGAAAATGGGATTGCGAATTAAATCCTCTTTAATTAGCTTCTAGCAAAGCTAAGTATTCATCCTCCTCTCCATCATTTTGAGGGTCAGATGTCAAAATTTATTCTAATGGATCCTCAACATAGTTGAGTTCCTTCTCTATGATTAAATCCTCTAAACCAGACATTGCAGAACAATCATCAATTGTGTCAGGAAATCGCATAGACTTAAAAACGTTAAGTGTTACCTGATCATCCTGAAGATGCATAGAAAGCTCACCCTTCTGCACATCAATAAGGGTCCTTCCGGTCGTTAAGAACGGTCTTCCTAGGATGATTGGCACCTTTTTGTCTGCTTTAAAGTCTAGAATCACAATGTCAGCAGGAAAGATAAATTTGTCTACACGTACCAATATGTCCTTGATTTTTCCTTCTAGATGTACTAAGGATCGATCTTCTAACTGAAGTGTAACCGTAGTCGGTCTAACTTCACCTATCCCTAACTTCCTAAATAATAACATAGGCATCAAGTTGATACTAGCATCCAAGTCACATAGTACCTTACTACAATATGTTGCTCCAATGTTGCAAGGTATGGTAAAACATCCAAGATCCTTCAACTTTGGGGGTAGTTTGTTCTGAAGATATGCACTGTATTCCTTTGTCAAGGCTACCGTCTCAAATTCTCCAAGTCTTCATTTTTTAGACATGATATCCTTTATGAATTTGACGTAGTTCGACATTTGTTTAAGTGCTTCAACCAATAGGATGTTGATATGAAGTTACTTGAGTACGTCTAGGAACTTCTTGAATTGAATTTCCTACTTTTGCTTCTAAATTATTTGAGGGTAGGGTGGTGGACGTTTATTTACTAGAACTGGTTGATTCGTCTTCTGTGGTAATTTTGCATCGAATAGAGTTGTTAGTTGATCAGAATTAGCTGGTTTTGAAGTTACCTTGTCAGATTTTATAGAATTTGGTTCTTGTGAAACTACAATTTCAACACTCAGTTGAACTTCCTCTGGGTCTTGAGCGCCAGCTAGCTCCTTCTCAACTTCGATGGAATTGGGCTCTAAAGTCTTTCCGCTCCTCAATGTCAACGCTTTACAATGCTCCTTCCTTGAATTCCTTGGATTCTCCGTATCACTAGGTAAATCACCTCGTGGTCAGTTCCTGAGTTCAGTAGCAAGCTAGCCAATTTGCTTTTCTAGATTTTTCAATGTAGTTGCTTGGCTTTGAATTAAGGCATTATTTTTTGCCATGAATGCCTTTAATAAATTTTCTAAGCCATTGGATGGTTCAGTTTGGTTTGGATTCTGAACTTGTTAGGGAAAACCAGGTGGCTGGGTTATCTAGGTTGGGTGATAAACAGTAAAAGTAACATATTTTAACCCCATATTTAGTATGCTTTTAGGATGATTTAGCCCTGATTTATGTAAAAAAGTTACTTTTAATCCTTTCTTTTCATATTTCTACTCAAGAAAGCACCCAAGGACAAAAAGAACAAGAAACGGGCTTAAAACGGGCCAATTTGGGCCAAAGAAGAAAATAGACACGGCCTGGACATCAAGCTACACAGCCGTGCTTCAACAATTAACTAAGACACGACCATGCCACGATTCACACGGCCGTGCCCCAATCAACAGAATCGAGACATGGCCCAACCACGATTTACACGGGTGTGTGCCATGGCCATGCCATTGTTACAGGAGAGAGCAATTTCACTCGGATTTGGATACTTAGAGCCAAAAAAACACTTTCCAAAGCTTATTCAAATACTGAGTAAGAGGCAGACTTAAATTAGGACACTTAGAGGCCAAGTAAAGCATTTTAAGAGCCTATATAAACACCCTAAGTGTATCCTGAAAGGGGGCGGTGAGCTATGCCAAGGAGTCGAGCCAGAAGGATCATATTTGTGGGAATCACTCAAAGATAGCCAAAAGATTCATCTCGAAGAGCCAAAAATCTACTCAAGACAGCAGATTTGTCCTTCAATTCCTCTAGGGGGTTTTAGGGATTTCTTATGTTTTGTTTTATCTTTTCTCTTGAGATGTTTTTATTCATTATGAACTAAATCCTTCAGATACCTGAAGGGGATGAAACCTAGATGAATTTTGTTATTAGTTTCTGAATTATATGATAAATACTTAGTTTGTTCTTAATTATGTTGCTTAATCCAAATCTAATGTGCTTAGGTGGAGGAGGAATAGACCCTGCTTAAGAGTAGATCTAGCATAATTAATCAGAGTTGATCAAACGCCTAGAGATAGGGTTACGAGATTTTACAGATTAGGGTGAAACCTAATATGGGAATCCATTGATCGATTCTTCGCTATTCTAGGGGTTATTATAAGCGAACGAGAGTTCCACTAATTAACCTAGGGTTAGACGTTATTCGCCTCGAGAGGGTTTAATATAGGTTAGGAGTCCTACGGATCAAGCTAAGTAAAGAAATCATATGATTCAGTAATAAGTAACAAGTGAAGTCTAGGTGGATTCTTCCTGAGGGTATCGTCGTAATTAATTGAGTTTCTTCAAGTTATTTCTCAATTTGTTCTTTTTGTCTTTGCTTCTTTAGCTTAGTAGTCATTAAACTAGATTAAATCAACCAATCACTCCATGTTTTAGTCTAAATAATAAAAAGAAAGTGAGTATTAGTACTTTTAGTTCTTTGGGTTCAATAATCCGGTCTTGCCTAAGCTATACTACTTTTCGATAGATACACTTTCCTTTAAGTCATTGTCAGAGTTAGTTTCTAGGTTTGATCATTCTATTTATAAATTTTAAAGCTCTGATTTCAGCGATCAAGTTTTTGGTGTCGTTGCTGGGGAACTAAAATATTAAGAAATCTCTATTTTTATTACTTTAGCCATTATTTTATTTCGTAATTTATTTTATTCTATTATTTTTTTTCAAAATTTTTCTTTCTTTTTCCTAGCAGGTACCTCTAGTTTATGACTGGACGGAACCCGACAGGACCTTTAGTATACAATAGTGAAATTGAAGCTACCGCTCAGAGAAATTGTAGAAAAATTAGGCGAGTTCTAAATTACACAGAAGGAGAGCGAGAAGACAGATCCAATCCTACTGAAGGGATGGACGAGAATAATCCACCACGAGATGTGGCAGATGCTCCGCGCACTATGTATGATTAAACCCAATTTGATAGGAGCAAAATCTAGTATTGTGATAAACCATAAAAGTAACACATTTTAACCCCATATTTAGTATACTTTTGGATGATTTAGCCCTCAATTTATGTAAAAAGATGCTCTTAATCCTTTCTTTTCATGTATTATACTCAGAAGAACACCCAAGGATAAAAAGAACATAAAATTGGCTTAATACGGACCAAATTGGGCAAACCCAAGAAGCCGACACGGCATGGACTTCATGCCACACGGCCATGCCCCAATATTTAGATTGCACACGGTCACACCCTGATCTACCGACCGTGCCTCGTCGACAAAAAGCCCAACACGGCCTGACCCCGATGTACACGACTGTGCCCTAATTGGCAGACCCGAAGCATGGCCTCTATCCATATATTACACGGTTGTGTCATAGTCGTGCCTAAATCAACAGAATGGAGACACGGGCTGGACCACGACTTACACGGGCGTGCCTTAGCCGTGCCCCTACCGCGGGAAAGAGTAATTTCACTCGGAATAGGATGCTTGGAGCCCAAGAAACGTAATCCTAAGTCTACTCAAACACCTAGGACGAATTATACCTGAATTATGAGTACTTAGGAGCCAAGGAAAGCATCCCAAAGGTCTATATAAACATCCACGGCAGCAATTCAAGGGCGTCAGGTTTTAGCAGAATTTTCTGCCAGAGCTTTACTCGTTTAGGGATTATCTCGAAGATAGCCAATTGATCCATCTCGAAGAGTCAGAATTCTACTCAAGACGGAGGATCCCCTCTTTAATTCCTTCAGGGGGTTTTAAGGATTTCCTATGTTTTGTTTTATCTTTTCTCTTGAGATGTTTTCTTGTTTAATTATGAACTAAACCCCTCAGTTACCTGAAGGGGATGAAACCTATGATGGAATTTGTTATTTACGTTTTTCGGTTTATATGATAAATACTTAGTTTGTTCTTAATTATGTTGCTTAACTTTATCTGATGTGCTTAGGTGGAGGAGGAATAGACTGAAACACCCCAAACCCGGCCCAAAAAGTCCAACCGGATTTGTTATGTTCCTCGAATCTAACTTTTCGCAAACTCTTAAAAATTTGATGATTTTGTAGAAAACAGATTTAACTTAATATTTTAGGTTGAAATCAAATTGTAAAGTAAATTTTGTCTTTTAAAACATTATTTTAGAAGGAATTAATTAAATAAAAATAAAACCAAATTTAAGAAAATTACTTTAAAACATTTATATATTAGTGACAAAAACATTTTTAAATTGTTTATCGAAAACCATTTAGTTAATTACTTAATAATTGTTCATGGCAAAATAAAAATAAATTCAAACACCCAAAAATTAAAAATAGTTTATAGTGGCCTTATTACATAAAAATAGCAAACCCATAATAAAGTCTAATTAATCAAATTAAATAAGTTTAGATTGGAAAATCTCCAAAATACTTGATACGAGCATTGGCCACCTCGAAATCCTTGCTGTCCCGATCCATCGTACTACGAATTATCTGAAAAGTTTAACCCACAAAAATGGGTGAATTATAAACTCAATGTGTAACACATACATCAAAAAGCCCATTTTTCATAACACATTTATTCATAGGCCCATTTAAGTCATATTTGGCCTAAAAGCCCATTTAGCTCATATTTAGCTTAAAAGCCCATTTTCATAGCGAGATCAAATAATAATCATTCAATATTACAAGGTTATGTACATGAAATGAAATGCAAGCCCGCCCACCTAAATATCCAACCGCTACACACCACCAGTACCAACCAACACTCGTGGGATTACTAAATCGACCCTCCATCCGCTACACACCATCGAAGGCGATTCTTTGCAGTCAACATGCACATCGCCTTTATAATTTTGTGGCAAGGCCACAGAGACAAAATTGTGACCGAAGTCACCGGATATCAAATATGTGACCAAGTCACCGGATTCACATATACGTGACCAAATCACCAGATTCAAATATCGTGACCAAGTCACCAGATTCACATATGTGACCAAAGTCACCGTAAATGTGGTAAAACCACCGAATACTTCCTCCTTTATCAAATATACCCATATGCCCATGCACATACATAACATTTAGTTTTCATGCCATTTACCCCAAAATCATAATATAATCATATTTATTTCACATTTTATGCATATAGCAAAATTAACGAAATATTGGGGTAAACATACCTGAATATCGTATACCACTGAATGGTATCCAAAAATCATTATTAAACACATTATCATAAAATCACATATAAAAATAGATCTATGAGTTTTAATGTAGGTTACACACCTTATGACAGTGAGAACAATACTCTCTCGCTCGTCAACCCCTAGTTAATTAACACACTTGGTTAGTATAAACTTTTACTAACAAAACTATACTTATTGATGATGGATCTAGATCCTTACCCTCGGATTCTTGAACGACAGTTATTTGTGGTTTTTCTCCACTAGATGGATCAAAACCCGCTGATATCCCACCAACGTAAAGTGGTTCGGTTATAATGACTACTTCAAATAACCGATCCTCGTTAGCGGAGGGTCCACAACCCGGTGGAAAGTCTCTTACACCCTATACTGCCCTTCGTTTGTAGTTTGATGGTAAAAGAATACCTCCTCTCTTCCAAACACTCCGTACGGCTCTTTTCTTACCTATCTTGTTAGTCTCAATTCGTCCCTAAAATAACGTTGATTAGTGATCCATTCTAAAAGATTTGATACGATCGAAATTAAAAATCCTTACCCTCGAAGATTTTTGAAAGATCACTTCTTAAGAGTTGCCTTCAACAAGGATCCTTAAAAATCCTTTCCAAGGATTCGGCCTAGGAGAGAAAAATAAAAGGATTATGAGACTATAATAAAAAAAAGGAGATCATGAAAACGATTGACAAGATCCTTACTTGATTCACTTGAAGGTTCGGCCTTGAACAAAGAGAAGAAAGGAATTGATAATTCGGCTTTAACAAGAGAGAAGAGAAAAGATGATGGTTTCGATTTTTAACTAAAAGAAAAGAAATAAAAATGGTGAAAAGATTATAGGATAGTTTTGGCTATGAGAGGAAAGAGAAGAAAGAAATAGAATGAAAAGGAAAAAGAAATTGATAAAGAGAGATTAAAAGAAGATGATGATGATGAGGATGATTTTCAAAGAGAAAAGAGATAGGTTTTGGGGCTTAGGTGCATTCGACCAAGAGGGAGAAATGAAGAAGAAATGGTGCTTGAACTTTGGTACATTCGGCAATGAGAGAACAAAGAAAAGAAGAAAGGCTTTTCCAACTTTTGATGCTTTTGACAAGAATTTTGAGAGAATAGAAACTTTAATCAAAATGGTCAAAATGAGAGCCAAAACAAAGAGAAGTTTTACCTAATGCCCAAAGCAAGATTCGGCAAAGAGGAGAGTTTTTGGAGAATTGAGAAAAGATGCAAAATGCTAGAACTTTTGGCCAACTTTCACCCCCTAACTCAAGTCAAATTCGGCCAACAAGGAAGCCAACACAATCCCCCTTTTTCCTCCACAATTCTTCCCTATTAACTCTATAACTTCCAACTCAATTAAACCTCTCCCTTAGCCCCTTATGCCGTCTAGGTTCATGATCAAATGACCATGAACAAGTTTCCAAAACATTGCCCACATATCAAGCCTCTTGTCCCCTCTATCTTATCATCCTATCTTGATTCCATGCCATAATTCTTTAGCTTGCCTTTTTCATATGGTCAAATAGCCAAAATTAAAGAATGCTCATCCATTCTAGAAGGATCTTGGCCGACACTATAGGGAAGGAAACAAAAAATAAAATCCTCCCATTTGCTAGCTAGGGGATTCAAACCTCTCCCCTCAAGCACTCATCCATGTGTACTTACCACTTTGCTAATTACTCAACTTATGCATTAAACTCCTTGTCATTAATTCTTAAAGCCTAACATGCTTAGCTCCATCTTAATTATTAAAAATTAAAAGTTTCACTAAGTATTCACTTAATTAATGAAGCTCAAAAATAACTTCCAAAACACACTTAACATATTTAAGCATGCAACATCATTCAATTAAGTAAGATGCATAACCCCTAATTATTAGGATGTTACATAGACCCTGCCTAAGAGTAGATTTAGCATAATTAAGCAGAGTTGATCGGGTGCCTAGAGATAAGGTTACGAGATTTTACCGGATTAAGGTGAAACCTAATATGGGAGTCCATTGATCGATTTACTACTTCTTTAGGGGGTTATTATAAGAGAACGAGAGTTCCACTAATTAACCTAAGGTTAGACATTATTCACTTCGAGAGAAGGTTTAATATAGGTTAGGGAGTCTCACGGATCAAGCTAAGTAAAGAAATCATATGAATTGAAAAGGTAGATAATAAGTGAAGTCATAGGTGGATTCTTCCCGAAGGTATCATCTTTATCAATTGAGTTTTCTTCAACGTCTTTTTCCAAAGTTTCGTTTCTTTTGTCTTTGCATTTAGTTTAAATATTTCATTTGTTTTAGTTTAATAAACCAATCACTCCATATTTTAGGCTAAATAATAGAAAGAAAGTGAGTAGTAGTACTTTTAGGTTCCTTGGGTTCGATAAGATATTCTTGCTCGAGCTATACTCTTTGTTCGATAGGTGCGCTTGCCTCTATCGTTGTCGCAATCGATCTCTGAGTTCGATCACTCTTTTATAAATATTAAAACTAGACTGTTTTGCAGCGATCAAGTTTTTGGCGCCGTTGCTGGGGAACTTCTAAAATATTACGAAAGCTCTATTTTATTACTCTAGCCATTATTACTATTTTTACTGTGCTGACTTTTCTTTTATTTAAATTTCGACAGATAATTCTAGTTTTTCAAAGGAATGGCACTGAATAATTATCAATGGCAAGGCATGGGGACAACTCCTACTGAAGCAACCAGTATTTTCAACATCGACATGGTCACCAAGTTATCTAATCAGTTCGAAATAATGAATAAAAAGATTGATGGTTTGAATAATCTCTCGCGGGTACACCCAGTAATGCAGTATAACTCGAATCTAAGAGGCGTGGCGAATCCTGAGTACCCACCCTACGGATATGGCATGAAAAACGAACAAGTCCACTATATAGGTAACTACTCTAGATGTCAAAATAATTTTTACAGTGACACTTATGCCACGTTTGGTTCATTGTAATGGAATAGAGCTGTAATTAAATAGAGGTGTAATGGAATAGTGCTGTAATAAGTAATTCAACTGTTTGGTTGAATGAAATGGAATAGAGCTGTAATAGAATTCTTGTGTTTGGTTGAATGGAATGATGTTGTAATAGCATAAGGAAAATAACTAAAATGACCAGAATACCCTTAGCATAATTTTTTTTAGGTAGATGATTATTGTTGTTGTTATTAAATTTTAATAAGGTTATCATTGAAAATAATTTAATAAAAATAATAAATAATTTAATCATATCTTAACATAATTATTATTAAATATAATTTAATAAAAAAATATAATTTAATAACATGCTTAATATAATTATTATTATATGAATTAAAAATCTTAATATATAATACTATAAAAATATATATATAATTTATTTTATTATTTTTAAACTGCAATACATTGCTAAAATATCATTCTCGAAACAAATAATTTAATTACTCTACAAAAAAATAGAAGTAATTAATTAACTTGAGAATTATATTTCACATCCAAGCATAATATTCATATATTAACAAAAGTTACATGATTTTATTAGTTTATATGTCATGATCCATATGTTTTAAAATTTTACAACATCAAAAAGTTACAACATTGTAATGACATTCTATCATGTCGTTATACCATTTAAATATTACAAACACAAAAAATACCAAAATATAATATATACTTTTACGTAATATTTTTACTTAATAATAATATATAATTTAATAATATACTTATATAATAAGTAAATATACACGTATTTTACAAATGTATGTATATTAGTATCACACATGTCACCATATGCACCATACACTTGTCTTAATTTAATTTATTCATCACATAATATCAATTTAATAATAATAAATACATTAAATATTTACTTAAATAATAAGTAAATGCATACATGTATTACAAATGTATGTACAATATTTATTACATATGTATTTTATTTTTACCATACACTTGTCTTTCTTTTATTTATTTAATAATAATTAATATAATTAATTTAAAACCTTAAACATAAAAAAATCCAATAATTAAGATTTTATCTAAGTTTGACGACATCTATAGAAAAGGCTTAATTGTCATTTTGGTCCTTTTATTTTCTTTTAATCTACAACTAAACTTTCACACTTTATTCAATTTAATCCTTTTCTCCTAATTATCCTTAATTTAAGCTAATTCACTTTATTAAACTTTAATTAACCAGTCCTTAACTTCAGAATATTTTTAATAGATATTTACATATCCATTTTTCAGTAACGGAGACCCGAAAATACACTTTTTCGATGACCGTAAAATTCGGGTCATTACAATTATAACACATGATGAATCAAAGGAAAATAAATTATCATTCAACAAGTCTAGTACGATACAAAAAAATAATTCAAACACCACCAAAGTTTCATAAACTAGATACATGAAATAACATAAACAACGTAACATTTACTATTTTTACCCTAAACCTAACTAATTTCTAGATGCTTGCCATTCATTGAACATTCGGTTGGCTAGTTTCATCCTTCAAGTAGCCCATGCATTCGATGGATGAATATTTGTGATATTCGGTTCATCATCATCTATCACATTACTAGGTAATATTTCTTCCAACTCTGCTTCAATAGGATCAATACTCATATAGGTTCTAATAAAATTATGGAGCAAACAACATGCATTAATGATTCTATTGTGCACCCTCACAGGATAGAATGATGGACTCCTAAGTATTCCCCATCTAAGTTTTAATAACCCAAAACATCTTTCAATAACATTACGAGCTGAAGCATGTTTCATATTGAAAAATTCTTCCAGAGTACTTGGCTGGTAACCCTGATGCCACTCATTCAAATGATATTTTTGTCCTCTAAATGGCGCAAGAAATCCCTTACAATTTGTGTATCCAGCATCAACTAGATAATAACAACCTATAAAAAACAAACAATTTGTCATCGTTAATTTCCCATAAAAGTATGATCTTAAAAATTAATTCAAATTCCTATAATTTTGCACTTTACCATGCGGAACTTTTAGTCCATGTCTCCTACTAATAGCATCTCGATGAACTCATCCATCAGCAATAGAACCTTCCCAATCAGGAAGAACATAAACAAAATGCATATCAGGTGTACAAACACCTAACATATTTGTTATTATGTCACCCTTTCGCGTTCGATATTTAGATTTATCAACTTTTGGAACCCTAATCTTGATGTGGGTTCCATCTAAAGCACCTAAGCAATTCTACATCACATGTATACAACCTCGAGTTAAGATATTATATTTAAATCTAAAAGGATTAAATTATGTACGAGCTATATATAGTATTCACTCCAATACCTTGAACCATTTCCACCTTGGGTCTGTAGAATTAGTTGTAATTGGCTCTGCCTTTTTAAATAAAATATCTTGTAAGCGTATGACAACATTTAAAACATTGTGAAATGATCTGCTAACAGTTTCCCTAGACCTATTAAAGTGATGCTTGATAACTCTATTTTTAAGGTGATGAGAAATGATATGTAAAAACATTGCTACTTGCTCATCAACAAGCATGTTCCTTGACGAATTCAATCCCCCTAAAGTTTGTAACATCTCACACAGTTTAAAAAAGGTAATTCTACTCATCCTAACTTGTTCAATACAAGTCTCGTCACTAGCATATACAAGTCTTTTCACATAATCTCGTTGTGTATAAAAATCTAAAATATAGGATCTAATCCTTGGTCTATAAATATGCAGGCTATGGATGGCACCCAATGCAACTAAGAACCAACTCGCAACAGTATACATTTGCAACCATATTGTAATAGGAAGACCAATTCTTTTATGCCTCTCACTTTGTCTAATCAAAGGCAGACTAGCCATAACTGCAATATATTAAAGTGTTACATATCTTCAAATCATAGCAAAAGGGTCACATTTCTTCAATACTAATTTCAATAACAGTAAAACAAAATCAAAGAATTTATTGCCATATAACTTACAGTGTTTCAGTTAGATAATTCCTTATCAACTATCAATGTAGACAAAGGCTACATGATACTTTTACCAAAATATTACTCAATGTAGACAAAGTCAAATGAGACCATGGATAGTTTTAATAGGGGAGCTAAGAAGGTTAGCTCAAGAGTTTAGGGTAAACCAGCACCAAATTTGATTTCCACAAGGAAAACTTTTAAAAAATTGGTCTTATTGGGTTCATTTAATTCTTTTTTTCTATATATTTTGGGAAATGCAACAAAGCAGTACTAGTACATAAAATTATGTTTCTCATAGAGTAATATAGGCTGTAATGTTTGGTAACTAAGTTATCAATTATATTGTAATTTAATAAAACACTTCTCCCACAGGTTGTCAAGGATTCACAAATGTAAATGAATGAAGTTGAGATTTATAAATTATATAGGTTATTTTTTATTTATTTTATAAAGGAAAAATGAAGAAAATAAAAGGGAGTTGCAGATTTATAAATATCTGTCCATAAAAGATTAGACCAAATAATCAAAGTTGTAAATCAATGTATTAGTGTGCCAGGCCAAAAAAAAGTAAGGGTATTGGAGAAATAAGTTGGACCACTAAGTAAAAGGACAACTTTATTCTTAATGCTTATTAAGACAAAAGTCTTACTCCAGTCCAGACAAAAGCATTACATAATTATCTTCATTTCAATTTCTTTTTCCAGCATTGATTAGGAAAGGCGTGATACAGAATGAGTAATGGTCTGAAGATAGAGATAGCATATTTTTCAAGGAAGAGATTAATTTAGAGCAAACATAGAAATAAGAAGCTGACTATCAATTAGTTCTCTCACCACTTCTAGTTCAATATCATTTAGCACAAAGTTAGAACCCTTTAATGAGTTTAGTTGCCTTGAAAAGTTCGAGGTAATGAGCAATCATCGAAGAGATTCTACAATAGCGAAAAGTTAAGATCTGTTTAGATAAAATTTTACCATTCCTTAATTCTATAACTTTTAGTTTATCGGAAATACATCATATAAACTTTGTTCAAACAAAAATTAGCACTCAATTTGTTGAAGAATGTGTCACTCTCATAGAATCTAAAATATATAAGTTGTGTGATAGACCAAAATAAGTGAACATAGTTTACAAAAGATAAAAAAATAGAAAATATTAAGAAATGGGAACTGAAGACTACAAATCTCTTAGTACTTTTCACTCTTGAGTGCTTGTACAAAAACTTCAAACTGCTTTGACTTCATGCCATGAAAGGAACTTAACTATTTACCGCTAGAGGCCAAATGAAATAAAGGAATCCTCCTAGGAAGTTTATCAATGACACCATTTCAGGGAAAAATAATAATTTGTAAGAATGATAGAAGGATTATTCTCAGGCACACCTCAAATACATCTTACACCGTTAAATGTGTCATATCAGTTATGTAAGTAATATTGCACTTTACCAGTCCATACCTCAACAAACAATTAACTTTGTAGTGTAACCAGATTTTCTTACACATCATATCATACCTATCAAAAAGAATTCTAGGTTGGTGATAAACATATTTATTTTCTTTGGAGATCTCATATTCCCTTCTTTTATGATGTAGGTAAACCACAAATTTGAATTTAGAGAATCAATTAATTGCTGCTTGCAAATAGAAGTACCATTTTAAATGGAAAATAGATTCATGAAGTATGCAGGTCATGGAAACAATATGAAACAGAAAGTAGTTTAGGAAACTAAAACTAACTATTGTTAGGACACGTATCTAGCAAGTGAATAGGGAATATGAGAGATCTTGCAGATTATCCATTACCTGCCCTCTTGCTTTGGTGAGTGCAATGGAGTCTCTGTTCTGATCTTACCTAAACCTGATAAACCAAAATAAATTTGGGTAATACCATGTTATTAGGATGTTGAAATTTGAAAACCAAGATCACTGCAGCAGTATCTTGATAACATAGAAAACAAGTAATTAATCTAAGTTGAGATACCTTCATTAGTGATGCACTAGCAGGTTAATTAGAGCCTAAATATAATCTGACTATTAAGGTTAATAAAGAATTAGCTACTTGCATAATTAGCATTGGCCTGATAATGGTTAAATTGTTTATTGGTCATTCTAAAAATTGTAAAATATAATGAAAAAGTTGTATTTGTACTTCTCAAAAACATTCCATTGGGTTTTTAGCACTATTTTCATTTTATTTAGTATTTTGTCAAAGGCTCAAAGAAATCATGGAAAACCTTCCATTTATTTAGCACAAAATAAAGAAAGTGATAACAGTTTATTTACTGCATGACTTGAAATCGACCCCACTTTCCCCTATTTATTCTCTAGTTATATCTTCTTATTAGTTAAGAAATACAAAGGAGACGGATATTTTAGTAAATAAAAAGAAAACAATATAAAACCGAGTAAGCATGTGCAACTCTGCAAGCGAAGAAAAATCAATAGTACCGCCTCATCTTGGAGGCTTCTTCTTCATTACTCTGCTCTTCACTTTCCTATAAATTCCCCTCTCTGCTTTGCCCTTCTTTTCACCCAAAACCAAACCAAACCAAACCAAAACCTTTCTTTTCTTCTCTCTAAGACTACACATCTATCAAATTTCTAGATTTTCCTACAAATATCACATTCCTCTCACTGTCAAACTCACATTCTCTTTGAAAAACATACTAAAACACCATGCTCTCTTTAATTAAGCTCTCCCCATCTTCTTTCACTTCCTCAGGTTTCTTACCCAAGAGACGTTCAGTCCCCCCTAAACCCAAGGAAAAATTTTGAATGATAATGAAGATGCTACAACAAGTTCATACCCTTGCCAAATGAGCTTAATAAAAAGGCCAAAAGTAAGCATAGAACCTAGTAGCAGTAAAAGGGTGGCCAAGAAATGCTCTAAAGAAGTTGAAAACAGCAAGAGAATGCAATGATTAGCCAGTAAATGGCTGCTAATTATGTTACTTGAACTTACGTGTGAGTGTTGAATAGAGGTATACATCCTATGCAGGCTCAGATTTTTCCAAGTTATTCCATGTTTGGAGGTCATATCTCAAATCCATGTGCTAAATAGAGTGTCAGACGCGGGTACTTCAAAAAAAAAATGAAGAGTCGAAGCAACCTAAGTTGGTAATAATAGTTCATAAGACTAGGTATGTTACACGTTATAATCCTATTCAATGTGAAACACTAACAACAACTTTTCTTAATCTATCACCTAGAAATCCTATTCAAATATTTGTTTCAGCTTACTTCTTTGTTCTCATTCTATGTTTATGTTTCCTTTTGATTATTGAACAGCCGGTGCCTCACTTTCATAAGCCAAGGAAACAAAGAAATATATCAGAGACCCATTACAGAATTTGACAATCAAAGATGACCATGAGAAGAGTTATCAAGTTTTATACAAGAAAAGTTATGAAGTTATGAGGAAGAAGAAATAGAAAATAGGTAAAAATAGAAAACATACCAAAGACAAAGATGAAGGGCGAACGTGTTGTTGCTTTGGGAAAAAATGTCGGAAGTAATCTGGAGTAAGGGAGAAGAAAGTAGGCTATTTTGGGTGGAAGAAATCTGGAGCAACGAAGAAGAAAATAGGCTATTTTGGGGAAAAAGTTTACCACAAATGCGTCGAATAGCAATTCAGCGCTCCCACCCAGGAATACCTATTACAGCATATGAGGGAATACGAGGGTAATAGCAAAATTGTGGAATCAAGAAAATGGTGAACCAAATGGTGTAATAGTAAAAAATTACTATAGCACGTTGAATCGGGCCGGAATGGAATGGCTATCCAACCAAACATGGTGTTATACTACAGGATGGAGGTACCATGCAGACTTCTCGTGGAATGATCAAAGACAGGATTTTCCTCCAAAGTTTCAACAACCTTATCCACAGGAAGGGGAATCAAACCTCGAAGAGATTTTGACAAAATTGGTAACAGCTACAAACTCTCATCTTCAAAAGGCAGAAGAAACACTCGATGGACAACAAAGATCGATCGAGGGAATCAAAATGCAGGTAAGAGAAATCATCATGTCTGTTGGATTACTTATTGAGATATTATGTGAAATACGGACAGAGATTTTTTCCAAAAGCACACAAGGTAAAAGTAGTTACACTAAGGAGTGGCAAAGAGTTAATTGAACCGCAAAGAAAGACACCACATGAAATTATCAAGGAAAAAAGTGTAGAAGGAGAAAACGATAATCCATTGCCTACAGAAAATAAAACAAAAATTCCATATCCAGCAAAATTGAAGAAAGAAAAATTGGATGCTCAATACGGTAAGTTCCTCAAACTCTTTAAACAAATACATATTAACTTACCCTTCATTGAAGCTATTTCACAGATGCCGAAGGATGCAAAATTCTTAAAGGAACTTCTTACGAACGAAAGGAAGCTTAAGGAGGTATCCATAGTGGAGCTTAACGAAGAATGTTCAGCCTTTCTTCAAAATAGACTACCACGAAATTAAAAGATCCAGGGAGTTTCACTATTCCTTGCTTAATTGGTAGTTTAAACATCAAGAAAGCATTAGCGAACTTAGGCACTAGTGTTAATCTAATGCCTTACAAATTATTTAAACGGCTAAATCTTGGGGAACCAACTCCCACTAGGATGAGTATTCAATTAGCCGATAGACCTATTAAATATCCTAGGGGAATTTTTGAAGATGTCTTGGTCAAAATTGCTAAATTTATTTTTCTATTGATTTCATTATGTTAGACATGGATGAAGACATTAATGTTCCTTTAATCTTAGGGCGCCCCTTTTTAGCCACTGCTAGAGCTATTATTGATGTAGGTAATGGTAAACTAGCTCTGAGAATAGGTGATGAAGAAATTATCTTTCAACTCTGTAATGCCATGCGATATTCTAAAGAAGAAGATGATTCTTGTTATTTTGTCGACACTACTGATCATATTATAAAGAATTCATTTTAGGAAATTATACAAGGTGACACATTGGAATCGTGTCCAGCTCAAGAAGAGGGGAAAGAAGATGAAGACAATGAGTCGAATCTAAAAATGCCATCATATGAACAACGGAGAGGGGAAAGCATCAAGAATGATAATGAAATAAAATAAAAACCCTCCATCGTAGAGCCACCCAAATTGGAACTCAAACAGTTACCAAAACACCTAGAATACGCATTCCTTGGAGACAATTCTACACTACCAGTAATCATCTCCTCATAATTAAATTCCAAAGAAAAGTAGGAACTGGTAAAAGTGCTAAAAGAACACAAGAAAGCCATAGCTTGGAAAATCTTCGATATCAAGGGAATAAGCCCTACATTCTGCACCGACAAAATTTTGATGGAAGAAGAATATAAACCATGTGTACAACCTTAGAGACATTTAAACCCCAACATGAAAGAAGTGGTCAAAGTCAAGGTAATTAAACTTTTAGATGCATGAATAATTTATCCTATTTCTGACAGCACTTGGGTAAGTCCTGTGCAGGTAGTCCCAAAGAAAGGAGGAATGACGGTAGTACCCAATGAAAAAAAAGAGTTAATTCCCACGAGAACAGTTACAGGTTGGAGAGTCTGCATTGACTATAGAAAGTTGAATGATGCCACCAGAAAAGATCATTCTCCTTTGCCTTTCATAGATCAAATGCTAGAAAGATTGTCCAGGCATATGTACTATTGCTTCCTAGATGGACTCTCTAGATACTTTCAAATCCCCATAGCTCCTGAAGACCAAGAAAAAACAACATTTACATGCCCATACGGTACGTTTGCTTATCTTAGAATGCCTTTTGGATTATGTAATGCTCCTACTACTTTTCATCGTTGTATGTTGGCAATCTTTGACGAACTCACGGAGGACATCATGGAGGTGTTTATGGATGATTTCTCGGTATTCAGTAATTCTTTTCATCTTTGATTTAAAAATTTAAAACGAGTTCTAACGAGATGTGAAGAAACAAACCTTGTTTTAAATTGGGAGAAATGCCATTTTATGGTTAGAGAAGGGATTGTATTAGGACATAAGATTTCAAGTAAAAGAATTAAGGTAGATAAAGCAAAAGTTGAAACCATAGAAAAATTACCTCCCCCTAGCTCAGTCAAGGCTATTAGAAGTTTTTTAGGACACGCAGGTTTTTATAGAAGATTTATTAAGGATTTTCCTAAAATAGCTAAGCCTTTGACAAAATTACTAGAAAAAGATGTTCTTTTTAATTTCAATCAGGAATGTTTAGATGCATTCAATGTCCTTAAGGATAAATTAGTAAATGCTCTGATTATAATTGCACCTAATTGGAACTTACCCTTTGAATTAATGTGAGATGCAAGTGACTTTGCAATAGGTGTAGTTTTGGGACAATGAAGAGACAAGCATTTTCAGCCAATCTACTACGCTAGCAGAACATTAACACTCACGGAAGAAAATTACAGCACGACTGAGAAAGAATTTCTAGTTGTAGTTTTTGCTTTTGACAAATTTAGACAATATCCAATATTATCTAAAGTTGTTGTTTACACTGATCATTCAGCTCTTCATTATCTTTTAAACAAAACTGATGCAAAACCTAGACTAATACGATGGATTTTACTCTTACAGGAATTTAACTTGGAAATACAGGATAAGAGAGGAGCTGAGAATCTCGCAGTAGATCATCTTTCAAGACTCGAAAATCCACACACCATAAAGCTTGATGAACATGAAATAAATGATTCATTTCCTGAAGAATAGCTCTTTTCTATAACACATTCTAAGGTACCTGGTTTGCAATTATTGCAAACAATCTAGCAGCTAACATCCTACCAAGAAAATCGACACATCACCAAAAGAAGCGATTCTTTGCTGATGTGAAAAATTATTTTTGGGAGGATCCCTTTCTTTTCTGCATATGTGCAGATCGAGTAATTCGAAGATGCGTTACAAGGACAGAGGCAAGCTAAATCCTGGAACATTGTCATTCAGGACCATCAGGAGGACACTGCAGTGGTATTAAGACAGCACACAAAATACTCAAATCATGTTTTTATTGGCCCACTCTATTTAAAGATGCCAATAGGTATGTTACCTCGTGTGACAAATGCCAAAGGACAGGTAACATCTCTAAACGTGATGAAATGCCTCAAACATATATGCTATCATATGAAATATTTGACGTATGGGGTATTGATTTTATGGGACCATTCCCGAGTTCATTTGGAAATAAATACATCCTAGTAGCAGTTGATTACATGTCAAAATGGGTAAAAGCGGAAGCCTTACCTACCAATGATGCTAGGGTTGTAGTTAAATTTCTCAAGAGACTATTTTTCGATCCAATACACCTAGAACCATCATCAGTGATAGGGGTACTCATTTCTGTAATACACAATTTGAAAAAGTCTTAAAGAAATTTGGAGTATGCCACAAAATAGCCACCCTTATCATCTCCAAACTAGTGGACAAGTTGAGGTAGCAAATCGAGAGCTTAAGCGCATTCTAGAAAAAACAGTTGAATCAAATAGAAAAGATTGGGCAGTTAAAATAGATGATGCTTTATGGGCTTATAGAACAGCATTCAAAACACCTCTAGGGACATCCTCATACAAGCTTGTATACGAAAAAAGTTGTCATCTACCATTCGAGTTAGAACACAAAGCTTTCTGGGCAATAAAATTTTTAAATACTGACCTTGACCTTACAGGAAAGAGAAGAATGATGCAGATAAACGAGTTAGATGAATGGAGAACGGAAGCCTATGAGAACTCAAGGTTGTACAAAGAAGCAACAAAGCTATGTCATGATGCCGGCCTCAAGCAATCAAAACATTTCAAAGTAGGAGACCTAGTCCGATTATACAATTTAAGGCTTAAATTATTCCCTGGGAAGTTAAAATCCAGATGGTCAGGCCTATTCATGATCAAATCAATATTTCCATATGGCACCATTGAGGTAACTCATCCCACTAAAGGCACGTTCAAGGTAAATGGTCACCGACTTAAAATTTATAATGGTGCAAATTTTGGAGATACGAGAGAGGAGTTTATGCTCCATGAGCCTTCCTTTAGAACTGAAAATACGGAGAGTCTAGCTTAAGACTATAAAAAAGCGCTTTTCGGGAGGCAACCCGAACGCTAACCGCATTAACATTGTTCTGTAAAAGTCTAACAAAAATACAGGATCATTAACACGGCCTATAACACGGGCGTGCCGATAATCGTGTACAAACAGGGAAAACCTCTCTTCTTCAACACAGGCTATGACAACAAGACATGGCCATGCCTCATAACCGTGTGGTGACACTGACTTCTCAAACATGGATTACAACACCAGAACATGACCGTGTAGAATAACCGTGTGAGGATACTGACTTATCTAACACGGGCATTGCACGACTGTGCCTCATGACCGTGTGAAGATACTGACTTATTAAGCACGTTTAGAACACGGCCGTGCACCACGACCGTGTGAACATACTGATTTACAAAGCACGGGCATGCCAATTTGACACACAGACGTGCTAAAAACCCTAAAATTAGTCTTGATCTAAAGTATTTTTCTCATATTATTAATTAGGATGAAATTTCTAATTATTTATGATCTTTATTTATATGTCTCTAATTAAATCATAGTTAATTGTGCATTGATGATTAAATTTGAAGGATACTAGAGAATCGAGCATGATAAGTCTACTTTCTAAAAAATTTTGATAGGTTGTTGAACCTAATTTGAGTATCACCTTGAAGTTCAAATTTTATAAGGATTGATGTCAAAACACCCATAATTTTTTGTGAGATTCTAAGCCTTATATAGCATATACCCTTTTTTTATGCTCACTTTAATTGATTATGAGTGTGTCAACTTTGAACTGTTATTCTAGAACTTGCCTCGTTTATACATGTCGAGACCACATTAATGATTTGATACCGAGATGATAAAGGCACCTAGGTTTAACCCATTTACTCCACTAAAAGCCTACCTTCACAAATTAACCCTAGTGAACCCCATTGAATCCTAATAACCTTTTATTGACTCACCCACTAATATCAACCCAAAATCCCTTTATATTTGTTATCTCCATTCTTTTGACTACCTTTTAATCGAGGTTTGATTTGATTAAATTACGAATTATATTAGTTCAAGAGTTACATTTATCATTCATGATGTAATATTTTAGTTTGTTCTTAAAAAAATCAATCAAAGTTTAGAGCTCATGTATCTAAATTCCAATTGATTGAAGAAAAGCTCGTATTGAAGTATTATAGTATTCTTATTAGCTTTTAATTAATGTAAGTACTTATATTAGTTCATTGTTTCTAGTTAGGTAATTGTTTAATTCAATCTCGATTCTAACCTTCTAATTTAGCCTTTATCCACACCTTTAACCCTAGCCCGTTACAACCCTAATAAAGACCTTTTGATCATTTATCATCTCATATCTGATGGTGGAGATTTGATTTTCGAGCAAGCTTATGGGATTAACTTTTCAAGTTTGACTTAGAGTGCTTATTCTTGAACCTTAAACACTTTTGAGTGATTTGAGTGAATCTTTAGTGAGGATGCCGGTCTTTGTCGATTTTGAATCAAAGGTAATTACTTAGATAAGGGGAGACACCTACGATTTCAGGCTATAAAGTTATGACTTACCGTAATTGAATCTTTAGGGCACTTCAAGTTAAATCATCCATGTATAAATTATCTACGAATTATGATGAGGCATTGCCAATAGGAATTATGAATTTTGGAAAGTTCGTTTTAATTGTAAATTGAGAATTTTGCTTGAGGGGGGTATTTGATAAACTGTAAAAGTAACACATTTTAACCCCATATTTAGTATGCTTTTGGATGATTTAGCCCTCAATTTATGTAAAAAGATGCTCTTAATCCTTTCTTTTCATGTCTTATACTCAGGAGAACACCTAAGGATAAAAAGAACGTAAAAGGGCTTAATAGAGACCAAATTGGGCCAACCCAAGAAGTCAGCACGGCCTAAACTTCATGCCACATGGCCATGCCCCAATATTTAGATTGTACACGGTCACACTCTGGTTTACACGACCGTGCCTCGTCGATAAAAAGCCCAACACGGCCTGACCCCGATGTACACGGTCGTGCCCCAATTGGCAGACCTGAAGCACGGCCTCTACCCATATATTACACGGTGTGTCATAGTCGTGCCTAAATCAACAGAATGGAGACACGGGCTGGACCATGACTTACACGGGCGTGCCTTAGCCGTGCCCCTGTCGCAGGAAAGAGCAATTTCACTCGGAATAGGATGCTTGGAACCCAAGAAACGTAATCCTAATCAAACACCTAGGACAAATTATACCTAAATTACGAGTACTTAGGAGCCAAGGAAAGCATCCCAAAGGTCTATATAAACAATCCACGGCAACAATTCAAGGGCGTCAGGTTTTAGCAGAATTTTCTGCCAGAGCTTTACTCGTTTAGGGATTGTCTCGAAAATAGCCAATTGATCCATCTCGAAGAGTCAGAATTCTACTCAAGATGGAGGATCTCCTCTTTAATTCATTCAGGGGGTTTTAAAGATTTTGTAATATCCTAGATTTAGGGGTTATGAATTTAGTGCATAATTCAAGTGTTAATAGGCTCAGTGAGTGGTTTGGATGTGCTTTAGGGTTCTTAAAACTCTAGGATAAAAAGGGAATGTCTTGGAAAATTTTGGATTTTTAAGTGTTAGTTAAGGGAGCTAGGCCAAAGGAGGTCTTAAGAGAAATTGTTGGGAGTTCATGACACAAGGAGTCAATTGGTAAAGTGGCAAGTGGAGTGTGGAGTGTATTAATGATCTTAGGTTCGAATCCCATGAATGGCAATAAGGTGACTTTTATTTTTGCATGTGTATGACATGTGTCGGTCAACTCTAATTAAGATAAGGTTGGATTTTATCATTTATGGATAGTAGACTAAAGGAATAAGGCAAGTTATTAGTTAAGGTATGGAATCAAGAAAATATGGTATGATAAGGGGACAAAAGGCATGGATTAGGGGATGAGGTTTGGAAACTTTTTAATGACATTTTGTCCATGAACATGGACGGTTTCATGGACTAGGGGGGAGTTGGCCGAATTTATTTTGGAAGGAATTAGGAGGAAGAATAGGAGGAAGATTAGGAGGAAATAAAGAGGAAATTGTAGGATTTGTGATGAATATGTGAGTTGGATGGCTAAGGGGGATTTCTTGGATGACTATTTTGGTTTTGTGTAGTATAAATAGGGGGAGTGATCATATTTGTTATCTTTTTTCTTATTTAATTTTCTTTGTGCCAAAAATTGGGTTCTTCCATCTCATTTTCTCTCTATGCCGAAAACACTTAAGGCTATTCTTCTTCTCCCCATTTGCTCCTTGTGGCCAAATATTTCAACCCTCTTTTTAAGGGCCATAGCCGAACCATATAGCCTCATTTTCTACTCTATTTCTCTATTATTAAAAGTGCCGAAACACCATAGTCAATTCTTTATTGGAGGGACTGTCGACTACGTGCTTGTGATCTTTTATTCTCTTCAACGTGTAGTGGTAAGTTCTTTCTTTATTATTCGATTTTGAGCTCTTTTTGCTAGTGTGCCAAAATTATGAGGATAGGCCTAGGGATGGTCAAATATTCTTTAAGCCATGATTATGTGTTCTTTTGTGTCTAGCCGACGCTAAGGAGCCTTAAAAGAGATCTATCGGGTTTTGGAACATCAAGGTAAGTGATTGATAACATTCGGCCATAGGCAATATTATGGGTTTAAGTGGTGACCGATTGTGTATTATGATTTTTAGGGGCTAATCGACAGAGGTAACAGAGGCTTCGGGATTCTAGATCGTTTCGGTAAGGATACTTAGTAAGTTTAAATCTACTCTGTATTCGTTCAATAGCCGAAGGCTAATTATTTGTAGGTACCAGTGGGTGGCCGATTGCAAAGGGAACTCAGAGTGTGATTCGGGATTTGGGAGGAGACCAAATCGGTATTTAGGGAGAAGGAAGAACCACGTTTTGAGATCGTGTTAGATTCGAGTGGTTCGGGATTTCGCTAATAAGCAGGTGTGTAGTTAGCCTACTATTTTTCGGGTTTATGATTGTATGTGATATCTGTATGTGTGTTATGAATGTGCTAACTAGAGCAATGGAAATTGTGATGTAGATACCCTCAAGGGGTATGGCGATAACCTGGTAAGTACCGAATCTGATGAAATGTGACTATTGTTATGAATATGTGATAATATGTGAAATAACATGTACATGCATGGCACTATTTTATGTTGCATGTGCATGGGTTGGATATGAAAGAAGGACAGGGTGTACTTTGAGTACGTGGTTTGATAATGGCTCTGTGCCTCATCGTGATTGATATAGGCTATGTGCCATATCGTGGTTATTGATGGCTTTGTGCTCATCGTGGTTTTGATGATAGCTTCGGCTACATCGTGGATTGGCACTGACTGAGGTCGCGTTGTGGACTAATTGCGATTAAGTTCACGTGGACGGCATTTGTTGCCATATTGGAGTAAAAAGGAGAGGGTGATGTAAAAATCCCCTGGTGTGTGGTATGCTGGATACGGGGGTTTGTAGAGGATGGACCCTAGGCTGGGTTGGGTTTTCATAATTACATAATTGTGTATGTGAATTAATGTGGTTATGGGCCAAGCCCAATAAGTGAAATTATGTGAATAACGTTGCGTTAATATCTGACATGTGGGTGGAATTCAGTGGACTAATTGCACATCGAGTCTGTGTGACTCACCCAAATTTTTACCAACATTGCGGTGATGCATATAGCTTGGGTGGGTTGGAGTGGATACGAGATGGCCCATGCGAAGATGATTTAATTGATTTACTGAATTTTATATTATCGGTATTTGGGAATTTATTTGATGTAATAAGGGCCTCCTAAAGTATTTAAGGATTTTTACGATGTCTTGGTTGGATTGGCATTTAAATTATTATTTGAAAATGTTCTTATTTTGACAACTTACATCTTTAGAATATATAATAAAGTTTTCAAATCGGATATTTTATAACAACTAAATTTTTATGGGCTTTTAATTATACAATGTTTTTCCAAAGACAATAAATTTATCGTTTTCACCTTTAAGTCAAATTCTTTTCAAACGTTTTTCAGATGACATACCGAGATACTGTCAAGGCTCGTGGGCGGGTTTGGGGTGTTCTGATTTCCTATGTTTTGTTTTATCTTTTATCTTGAGATTTTTCTTGTTTAATTATGAACTAAACCCTCGGATACAGAAGGGATGAAACCTATGATGGATTTTGTTATTTAATTCTTTCGGTTTATATGATAAATACTTAGTTTGATCTTAATTATGTTGCTTAACTTTATCTGATGTGCTTAGGTGGAGGAGGAATAGACCCTGCCTAAGAGTAGATCTAGCATAATTAAGTGGAGTTGATCGAGCGCCTAGAGATAGGGTTTCGAGATTTTGCCAGATTAGGGTGAAACCTAATATGGGAGTCCATTGATCGATTTACTGCTTCCTTAGGGGTTATTAGGGTTATTATAAGAGAACGAGAGTTCCACTAATTAACCTAAGGTTGGACGTTATTCACTTCGAGAGAAGGTTTAATATAGGTTAGGGAGTCTCACGGATCAAGCTAAATAAAGAAATCACATGAATTGAAAAGGTAGATAATAAGTGAAGTCATAGGTGGATTCTTCCCGAAGGTATCATCTTTATCAATTGAGTTTTCTTCAACGTCTTTTCCCAAAGTTTCGTTTCTTTTGTCTTTGCATTTAGTTTAAATATTTCATTTATTTTAGTTTAATAAACCAATCACTCCATATTTTAGGCTAAATAATAGAAAGAAATTTAGTAGTACTTTTAGGTTCCTTGGGTTTGATAAGATATTCTTGCCTGAGCTATACTACTGTTCGATAGGTGCGCTTGCCTCTATCATTGTCGCAGTCAGTCTATAGGTTCGATCACTCTTTTATAAATATTAAAACTAGACTGTTTTGCAGCGATCATATTGTTAGGCCTACTATAGTTGCTAATAATTTTGAATTAAAGCCTAATATAATACAAATGATTCAACAATTTGTTCAATTTGATGGTTTGCAGGATGAAGACCCGAACACTCATATAGCAAATTTTTTAGAGTTCTGTGATACTTTCAAAATAAATGGCATTTCTGATGATGCCATTCATCTTCGGTTATTTCCCTTTTCATTAAGGAAAAAAGCCAAGCAGTGGTTGGACTTGTTACCACGAGGGTCAATCACTATATGGGAACAAATGACCGAAAATTTTTTATTAAAATATTTTCCACTGGTCAAAATAGCTAAATTACGGAATGATATTTCTTCTTGTGTGCAGATGTATTTAGAGACATTATACGATACATGGGAGAGATACAAAGATCTCTTGAGGAGATGTCCACACTACGGATTACCATTATGGCTTCAAGTCCAAACCTACTACAATGGTGTAAATCCCTCAACGAGACAACTGATTGATTCAGCCGCCGGTGGAACCTTGAATAATAGAACTCTTGAAGTAGCCTACGAATTCATTGAAGAGATATCATTGAATAATTATCAGTGGCAGGTTACCAGGACAAAACCAAAAAAATCAGCCAAAGTCTACATCATTGATGCAGTAACCATGCTATCAACACAGGTAGAGATGATGAATAAAAAGCTTGACAGTTTATGTTCTTCGCAGGTACACCCAATCATGCAGTACAACGCAAGTGGAACCGTGGCGAATCCTGAGTACCCACCCTACCAACTGGATGCGGAGAATGAACAGATGAACTATATAGGTAATAATTTCAGATCTAATAATAATCCTTATAGTAACATTTACAATCCAGGTTGGAGGAACCACCCAAATTTTTCATGGGGAGGCCAAGGAATTCAAGGAAATCAGAGACAATAACCTCCTTCAAATTACCAAAATCAACCATATCTGCAAGAAAAGAAGCCAACACTTGAAGAGATGCTGACAAAATTTACATTAGATACAGAAAAACGTTTCCAAGAAATTGAGAAAACAATTAAGAGCAACGAGAATCGAATGGGGGAACTTGCGAAGTCAGTCAAAGAAACCACGAATGCAGTCAAACAACTCACAAGATAATGACAGAACGACCGCTAGGACGTCTACCAAGTAACACCGAGATTAACCCAAAGGAGCAAATTCAAGCCATCTCAGCTCAAGACAGTAAGGAGCTAGATGAACCAAAATCAATACAAGAAAACAAGGTAGATGAAGGTAAGATAGAGGTAACAAAAGAAAAGCCAAAATTGGTAATCAAGGAGTACCAACGTCGCATACCTTATCCCGAAGCGATAAAAAGAGACGATTCAGAGGAACAGTTCGGTAAGTTTCTTAAACTCTTAAAGAAAATACATATTAACTTACCTCTTCTTGAAGTTCTTTTTAGGATGCCAGACGCGAGGAAATTCTTAAGACAGCTCATGATTAACAAACGCAAATTAGATGAAGAGCACCACGTGGAATTAAATGTAGCATGCTCAGCAATGTTACAAAATAGACTACCACGAAAGCTAAAAGATCCAGGGAGTTTTACAATTCCATGTTTAATTGATAGTCTAACTATTAATAATGTGTTAGCTGATTTAGGAGCAAGCATAAATGTCATACCTTATTCATTGTTTAAATGACTAGGTCTAGGGAAGCCCAAAAAAACTAGGATGAGTATACAATTAGCTGATAAAGTTGTTGGAATTCCTAGGGGCATTATTGATGATGTTCTTGTCAAAATAGATAAATTTGTTTTCCCAGTAGATTTTGTTGTTGTAGATATGGATGAGGATAATATCATCCCCTTAATTTTAGGAAGACCTTTTCTAGCAACTTCCAAGACTAAAATTGATGTTGCCACAGGAGAACTCATACTTTGTGTAAGAGACGAATCAATCAGTCTTCAAGCTCTTAACTTGGCCAGAATAATAATCGATGAAGGTGAGAAAGTAAATACAAATGATAATCAAATTGTTCAACTTTCATCACAGGAAACACCACATAACGACAACCCTGAGTCGACTCATAAGTCCCAAAACAACAAAGAAGAATCCTACAAGGGACAAGACCTTAGGATTGACAAGTTTGAAGAGCAGAGGACACACGTCAAAGAAGAACCACACGAAGTAAAACTAGAGGAATCATAAGAAGAGCTCGAAGAACATCAAACCACTACAAAATAAGAGACCAGGTACTGTTAGACAAAGCAGATCTACACATCACCACAACAGACCTGAAGACAAAGGGAGAAATACTTCTTAAGCTACACGATATCTTCCCCCATGGAACAGTCGAGGTAAGCAATCCAACATTCGGCACTTTTAAGGTAAACGTTTCTTGACTTGAACCTCATCAAGAAAATAAAATTTTAAGCAAGAGGGAAGATATTCAAACCTTTAAACCTCCCTAATTTTTCTAATTCAAGGAAAGTCTAGCTTAAGACTATAAACGAGCGTTTCTCGAGAGGCAACCCGAGTATTAACACTATTTACTTTCAAATTTATTTTCAGTTTCTTTCCTTTCCTTCTTTATTTCCTCTTAAACTAACCGGAAGTGCAGAACTTCAAGGCCACACGACCTTAAACAAGGCTATGTCTATGACCGCGTGGACCACTAGAACCATTGTACTGACATAACAGAGGCCGTGCGAATCAGCCCCAACCACCCCACGACGTCACGGATCCAACCACTCCCCTACGGGCACTAGTAAATTGGCACGGCCGTGCTCCACAACTGTGTGAAGCCACTGACTTATTAGACACGGGACAAACATGCCCATGCTGTCCAACCGTGCCAACACACTGCCTTTTTAGGCACAGGCGTGGTGTCAAAGAAATGGGCGTGGGTGTGCAAACACACCTAAACACACGGCCATGCGATGCGGCCGTGTCATTCAACACACCCTTGATCCAATGGCGTGGGAATGTGTCAGATTTGAGACCCTATTTAAACCACACAGCCCTCCTCCTCCTCCCCTCATTTTTCTTCTTTCTTTTTCTTTCTTTCCTTAGAAAAAGTGTCCAGACTCCTGAGCTACCCTAGAATCATGCCTAAGAAGTGTAAGAAGGCAAGCATTGTCTCCTTAAAAGAGACCCCAACACATAAGTTCATGTCGGCTGCTTCATTCAAAAACCGAGCCAAGGGTCTTTTAGACCATTTAAATTCTTCTTTATGTTTATTTTCCCCTTTATCCTACTTATCTATAATTCTCTTCTGCTTAATATATTTTAAATTCTTTTAGTTTCTTGGTTTTGGGTTCTAAAGGCTACTTGGGAATCACGCATCATAGCCTTAGAGGTCAACCCACCTCGCGAACCATCCAACAATAAGGACTCCTTAGTCCATTAGTCTTTTCTTTCAATTTCAATTTTCTTCTTAGTCTCATTCTCTTTATTTCCTCTGTCTTTGATTATAGTATTAGTATATTATTAATGTTTCTTTAGATTTCTTGGCTATATCTTTGCAGGCTACTCAATTTCTTTATCTAGCACAAAGATCATCGGTAGACACCCCACCAAGCCCATAAAAATGCCGCCACCACCTCCTCCACCTACTTTCTACCACCAAAGACAACAACTCCCGGAATCATCCAAAATTCAGGAAGTTTCTCTTTTGATTATTTTATCACATAATTATTTATCTATCTTTGTACATTAAGGACAATGTACAACTTAAGTGTGGGGGGTAAAAGTACCTAACTTTTTGCATTATTCTCAAATCATGAATTTTAGTCTTGTCCATAAGAAATCTTCTCATATTATTAATTAGGGTGAAATTTCTAATGATTTATGATTGTTATTGACATGTTTTTGAGTAAGTCATTGATAATTGTGCATTGATGATTTATACTTAAAGAATACTAGAGAATTAAGCATGATAAGTCTATTTTTCAAAAAAATTGTCTACGGTGTTGAACTAAATTTGAATATTACCTTGAAGTTTGAAATCTACAGGATTGATGTCAAATACCCATAATTTTTGTGAGATTTGAGCCTTATAGAGCATATATTCTTTTTCATGCTCACTTTATTAATTATGAGTGTGTCAACATTGATTTGTTATTCTAGAACTTGCCTTGATTATACATATCGAGACCACATCAATGATTTGATATACTGAGAAGACAAAGGCACCTAGGTTTTAACCCATTCACTCCACTAAAAAGCTTACCTACATAATTAACCCTTAGTGAACCCATTTGATCCCAACAACCCTTTTATTGAATTACCCACTTAATATTAACCTAAAACCCTTTGTATTTGTTATCACCATTCTTTTGACCACCCTTCTATCGAGAATTGAATTGATCAAGTTACCGAATTAGTTCTTCATTTATTTAATTATATACTTAGTTTTTAGAATATGATTAAAGGAGCTTATGCATTTAAATTCCAATTCTTGAAGAAGAGCTCGTATCAAAAGTATTATCAATTGTAGTATTATTAGTTTCAAATTTTCAATTGATGTAATCATTTATTATTTTTAGTTAAGTAATTAGTTAGATCAATCTTGATTCTAAACCCTCTAATTCAGCCTTTATCCGCACCTTTAACCCAAGCCCCGTTACAACCCTGTCAAAGTCCTTTTGATTTGTGTATCATCTCATATTACAGTGGTGAAGATTTGATTTTTAGGTAAGCCTATGGGATTAACTTTTCAGGTTCAACTTATGAGTTCTTTTCTTGAAACTTAAACACTTTGAGTGCTTTGAGTGAATCCTTAGTGAGGATGTCAATCCTTGTCGGTTTCAAATTAAAATGTAATCGTTTAGATAAGGGAGACACCTATGTTTCGTACTACAAAATTCATAACTTATATTGTTTGAATCTTTAAGACTCTTTGAGTTAAATTATCTATGTATAAATTGTCTGTGAATCATGATGAAGCATTGTTGATAGGAATTGTGAATTACAAAAATTTGTTTTAATTGTAAGTTGAGAATTTTACTTGAGGACAAGCAAAAGCTTGAGTGTGGGGGTATTTGATAAACTGTAAAAGTAACATATTTTAACCCCATATTTAGTATGCTTTTAGGATGATTTAGCCCTGATTTATGTAAAAAGGTGCTTTTAATCCTTTCTTTTCATATTTCTACTCAGAAAAGCACCTGAGGACAAAAAGAACAAGAAACAGGCTTAAAACGAGACAATTTGGGCCAAAGAAGAAAATGGACACGGCCTGGACTTCAAGGCACACTACCATGCTTCAATAATTAACTAAGACAAGGCCATGCCACGATTTACACGGCCGTACCCCAACTGACAAAATCGAGACACGGCCCAACAATGATTTACACGAGCGTATGCCATGGTCGTGCCCCTATTACAGGAGAGAGCAATTTCACTCGGATTTGGATACTTAGAGCCAAAGAAACACTTTTCAAAGCTTATTCAAATACCGAGTAAAAAGCAGACTTAAATTAGGACACTTAGAGGCCAAGTAAAGTATTCCAAGAGCCTATATAAACATGCTAAGTGTATCCTGAAAAGGGGCGGTGAGCTAGGCCAAAGAGCTGAGCTAGAAGGATCACATTTGTGGGAATCACTCGAAGATAGCCAGAAGATTCATCTCGAAGAGCCAAAAATCTACTCAAGACGGTGGATTTCTCCTTCAATTCCTCTAGGGGGTTTTAGGGATTTCTTATGTTTTGTTTTATCTTTTCTCTTGAGATGTTTTTATTCATTATGAACTAAACCCTTCAGATACCTGAAGGGGATGAAACCTAGATGAATTTTGTTATTATTTTCTGAATTATATGATAAATACTTAGTTTGGTCTTAATTATGTTTCTTAATCCAAATCTGATGTGCTTAGGTGGAGGAGGAATAGACCCTACTTAAGAGTAGGTCTAGCATAATTAAGCGGAGTTGATTGAACGCCTAGAGATAGGGTTACGAGATTTTGTCGGATTAGGGTGAAACCTAATATGGGAAGCCATTGATCGATTACTGCTATTCTAGGGGATTATTAAAAGTGAACGAGAGTTCCACTAATTAACCTAGGGTTAGACGTTATTCACCTTGAGAGAGGGTTTAATATAGGGTAGGGAGTCCTACGGATCAAGCTAAGTAAAAAAATCATATGATTCAGTAATAAGTAACAAGTGAAGTCTAGGTGGATTCTTCCTCAGGGTATCGTCGTAATTAATTGAGTTTCTTCAAGTTATTTCCCAATTCGTTCTTTTTGCCTTTGCGTCTTTAGCTTAGTAGTCGTTAAACTAGATTAAATCAACCAATCACTCGATATTTTAGGCTAAATAATAAAAAGAAAGTGAGTATTAGTACTTTTAGTTCCTTTGGGTTTGATAATCCGGTCTTGCCTAAGCTATACTACTGTTCGATAGGTACACTTGCCTTTAAGTCGTTGTCAGAGTTAGTTTCCAGGTTTGATCATTCTAATTATAAATTTTAAAACTCTGATTTCAGCGATCATTGGATGTAAGTGTTACTGGTTCCAGCCTCTTGGTTACGCTAGGAAAAATTCGAGTGGTTTCACCATGATGGGTTATAGAAATTGGATTGCAGTTCTTGCCTTCCTCGATTTGGGTTCTGGTTACCCATGTAATATTAGGAATCTGGGTTCGATGGACATTCTTCGAACAAATTTCTTTCCTTACAATAAATATATACTACATTTTCAAATTGATTCGTTGGCTGTGCTGCAAATCTATTAGACCCATTAGTGGTAAATTTTTAAGCACTGATGATATTGAGGATACCTGAGATGCGAGTGAAGTGAGAGCATCTACTTCATGTATTCCAACGACTCGTCTTCTTAACGCTGATCGATTGGTTGGCCATTGATAATTGTTACTGGCAATCCCCTCAATGCTTTCATAGCCTCATTATAAGACTTAGAAAGGAGAGCACCATTAGCATAAGTGTCCACTACCATCCTCGTGTGAGCATTGAGACCATTGTAAAATATCTCAAGTTGGATGCAATGTGGGAATTCGTGATGAGGGAACTTTCATAATAATTCTTTGTACCTTTCCTATGCCTCATGAAAGGACTCATCATCCATTTGTTGGAAAGTAGTGATCTCGTTCCTCAACTTAGCATTCTTGCTAAGTAGGAAATACTTCATAAGGAATATTTCTGCCAACTCTTTCCATGTGGAAATTGAGTTTGGTGGAAATGAGTTCAACCAGGCTCGAGCTCTGTCCCTTAGTGAATATGGGAACAACTTCTGTAACACCCCAAACCCGGTCAAAATGCTACGATCGAATCTGGCGTGTCATTGGGAAGAAAACGTCTTAAAAGCCAATTTGTCTGCTTGATTTGAGAAGAAAACTTTTGTATAGTTGTAAAAAAAAAAAAACGAATTTGGATTGAGTGAATTGTTAAACATTTAGAAACTAAGCTTAACAAAATAGAGTTGCCTTGTTGTTATCCCTTGTTTGTTATTTACCCGGTGTACAACTTCGAAAAACAAAAATTTATTCAAGTTTTGAAAACGTCCATTTCATGATTTACCAGGCATGCCCTTAATGTTGAGCAAAAATTTAAAGAAAACTAGAACGAACAAATAATCCCCAAAGTAATATCTAAGTGGCCTTATTACAAAGCTGAGATCCAACTTAAAGTAAAGAAAAACTAAATCCGAAATAAACATTGAAACGAAATAAATATTGAGCATGGCTACCTCGAGTCCACCCCGGCTCCATATCCAAAATCTAAGAATTATCTGCAAAAAGTAACGGAAGGGGTGAGTCACTGAGACTCAGTGTGTAATTCCCCATCCCAAAAGACAGTAAGCTCTTACGCAAATTCATATGATAATATGCATGTCATGCAACCCATCCAACCTAGGTATCCATCCGAGTCTCCCAAATCTACCCCTTGTGGCACCTAGCCACTGGTGGTACCTGACCACTGGTAACCGAAGTCACAAATATTAATATGTGGGGCCAACCCACTTGTGGTACCTAACCACAGGTGACGATCCCTTATATCGATATGTGGGGCCAACCCACTTTGGTACCTAACCACTAGGACGAGTCACAAAAATAAGCATATGTGGTACCTAACCACTGGTCGTTCCAAACCACTGAGACTTAGTCACAAAATAATGATATGTAGGGCCAACCCACGTGTGGTACCTAACCACTGGTGACAGTCTGATAAATCATATCTTCCCTCTCCTCTCATCATACCCATTTTTCATGTATATGCTTTTCAATACCATATGATCATGCTTAACACTTTAAGAAAATATAACATGCCACATGCAGGTTTAATATAGATAAATCACGTTATCCACCATAATGGACTTACCCGGAGTCCTTGCTTTTACCCACAAGGGTAACATAGTGATTCCTACTATTACTTTGGCTTTTGACAACACACAGAAATAACATATTAAACATATGAAGTGTGTAAAAGTTACATACCTGATTACTCGTAATATCACACCCTCTACTTCAACACTATCGTCAATCGAGACTACCGCTCTCTGCCTACGATCTTGATTCGATGCCGGCCCACACCCGGTGGCCAATCCCGCACTACTGATATTGCTCGCTTCTTGAATTTAGGGGCTAGGGTTTACAGGTCCAACCCCTTCTAACACTTGGCTGGCATTCAAGTCCATGAACACACCTTGGTCACTAAATCATATTAAAGCAGTGAAAACAAATTAAAAGAGATTGGTGCTCATGGCCACGACCCTTACCTAGATCGACAAATCCCGAAGTTTTAAACATGATTCACAGACTAACCAAACTCCCAGAGATCTCCAAAAGGAAGTGATACCACTTCCACCTATAATCGACCAAGCATCCAACCATTAGACCAAGTAGCCATTCGACTTAACAGGCAAACCCGAAGGAGATACTACGAACTAAAAAAAAATCATCCCCTTACCTTCACCTGACAGATTCGATCACCTCCCAGCAAGATTCGACCCTACAACACCCTAGAGATGATTCGGCAAGGGCTGGAATAAGAGAGAGTCCAAAATAGGAAAATCAAAAATAAAAACAAAGGTCTTCAACTGGATGTTTAGGAGTTTCATCTCTTAAGGAGATTGAGAAAACACAAATGAAATTGGCTAAAAAGTTTGGCTACGGGAGAAGAAAAGATGGGCAAGGGGTGTTAGGCTTTTGGAAGAAATTGAAGAGGAGAAGAGAGAGTTAAAGAGTTTCGGTTTTGAGAAGTAATTGAGAGAAAAGAGGAAACCAAACAAGAAAAGGGAAATTCGGCTTTGAAAGAGAGAAGACAAGAAAGGAAAAGGAAAACAAATGAAGAATATGAACACTCTTGGCCTTCAAATTTCGGCACACTAAACCAATTCTCTCCCCCCCTCTCCTGTGTTTGATTTTTGGCCAACACTGCCTCCAAAAGATAGCCCTTATCTTCCTTTGCTATCTTAATCTACAACCTCCTCCAAAAGAGGCCTACATAGCACCAACTCTTCCCTCCTATGTCAGCAAATTATCCACATATTTAAAACATTTAATCCCTTATCTCTTAGCCTTAATGTCGTCCTCCCCCTAGCCCCCTTTAAGTGCCAAATTTGGCCCAAGAACATGGGCTCCATGTAGCCAACACTTGGGCCCTCTCCATCCACTAGTGACGCCACCCTCTAATTCCCTTGCAGCGCCACTAGACTTTGGGCCACAAGCCCACATCGCTAATTTTAAACACAGATACCTACCTTTAAACCCTATAGCTCCCCATCGTAATTTAACCTGTGTCTCATTTCAAACCTGAGCCCAATTCGTACCTCTAAATCTCAAACTAACACCTTAAACCTACAACACACAAAATGCACAGACCCACTAATTCAGGATGTTACAGTTCTACCCTCTTAAAATAAATTTCGGCCCCAAAATTTACCTGATCAAAAGAGTTAAGGGTATTGCTGTCGCCTAACATCCTCTGGCTCCCAAGCGGCCTCTTCTGATCCATGGTTCCGCCACAATACCTTCACCAAAGGGACTGATTTCCTACGCAATACTTTGACATCCCGATCTAGAATCTGTACTAGTTCCTCCTCAAAAGATAAGTCTGGGCTTACTTTAATTTCTTATACTGGAACAACATGAGACGGATCTAAGCGATAGCGTCTAAGCATAGAAACATGAAACACATTATGGATCTGAATCAATTCTGGTGGCAACTCGAGCTGATAAGCTACTGGTCCCACACGCTTCAACACCCGATAATGCTCGATAAACCTAGGGCTCAGCTTGCCTTTCCGCCCAAATTTTAGCACTTTCTTTCACGGTGACACCTTCAATAAAACCTTGTCACCCTCTACAAATTCTATATCCTTCCGCTTAAGATCGGCATAAGACTTTTGTCTGTCTAAAGCTTCCTTCAGACGAGCTTGAATCAGCCTAACCTTATCTTCTGTTTTAGCAACCAACTCTGGACCCAATAACTGCCGCTCCCCCAACTCTGTCCAACTCGTAGGGGTACGACACTTCCGTCCATATAACACTTCATATGGTGGCATCTAAATACTTGCCTGGTAACTATTGTTATACGCGAACTCTTCCAACGGTAGAAATTCTTCCCAACTACCTCTGAAATCCAAGACACAACTCCTCAACATATCTTCCAAAATCTGAATTACCCTCTCTGACTGCCCATCTGACTGGGGATGAAATGCCGTACTGAAATCCAACCTTGTACCCAATGCCTAATGCTATGCCTTTCAAAATCTTGACGTAAATCTAGGGTCTCTGTCTGAAATAATCGACACTGGCACCCCATGCAACCTCACAATCTCCACTATATATAATCTAGCTAACTTCTGAAGAGAGTAATCCACACGTACAGGTATGAAATGAGTAGACTTTGTCAGACGGTCAACAACTACCCATACCAAATCCTTTTTAGTAGGCGTAAGGGGTAGCCCACTAACAAAATCCGTCGTGATCCTTTCCCATTTCCACTGCAGAATCTTTACCGACTGCAACAATCCCGAGGGTAACTGATGTTCAGCTTTGACCTCCTGACACGTCAAACACATACTCACAAATTCAGTTACCTCTCGCTTTAGGCCCGGCCACCAAAACTGCTCCCTTAAATCCCAGTACATCTTACTACCTCCAGGATACATAGCGTATGGACTGCTATATGCCTCCTGAAGAATCTTCTGCCTTAACTCCACATCTTTAGGCATGCAAACTTTCCCTTGAAAACACAGCACTCCCTCACTGCTCAAACTATACCCCTCCAATCCACCACTCTGCACTTGGAAACATCGAGCGCCTAAGACTTCATCTACCAGTTGTTTTTCCTTAACATGGTTTACCCATGTTGGCTTCACTTGTAGTTCCGCTAGAAGACTTCCGTCATCATACAGACTAAGGTGGGCAAACAAGGTTCTTAACTCTGCTACCACTTTGTGGCTCAAGGCGTCAGCTACCACGTTAGCCTTACCCGGATGGTACTCAATCGAGTATTCATAATCCTTCAACAACTCGATCCACCTCTGCTGCCTTAAATTCAACTCCTTCTGGGTAAGGAGGTATTTCAAACTCTCATGATATGTGTACACAATATACTTCTCTTCATACAAGTAATGTGTCCAAATCTTAAGGGTGAAAACCACTGCAGCCAACTCCAGATCATACGTCAAGTAATTCACCTTGTGAGGTCTTAATTGTCGAGAAACATACGCAACTACCTTCCCTTCTTGCATCAGCACACATCCTAACCCCATATGCGATGCATCACAATAAACTGTAAACTCCTTCCCTGCTTCAGGCTGAATCAGCGCCGGGGCTTCCATCAAAATCCTTTTTAACTTCTCAAAACTCTCTTGTTGCTTATCTGACCACACAAACGGAACCCCTTTCCTTAGCAACTTGGTTAACAGCATTGCAATCAAGGAAAACCCTTCTACAAACCTTCTGTAATATCCTGGTAAACCCAGAAAACTCCGAATCTCTGCCACAGACTGTGGTGGTTTTCAATCTAATACAACTTCAATCTTCCGAGGGTCCACTCTAATCCCCTCAGCTGACACCACATGATCCAAAAAGGTAACTTCCTTCAACCAGAACTCGCACTTACTAAACTTAGTGAACAACTACTTTTCTCTTAGAATTTGCAAAACCACCCGCAAATGTGCGTCGTGCTCCTCCTCTGACTTCGAGTACACAAGAATGTCATCTATAAATACTATGACGAATCAATCCAAATACGGATGAAACACCCGATTCATCATATCTATAAACACAGTTGGTGTGTTGATCAACCCAAACGGCATCACCAAAAATTCATAGTGACCATAACGAGTACGAAAAGCCGTCTTATAGATATCCGACTCCTTGACCTTAAGCTAGTGATACCCCGACCTCAAATCTATCTTGGAAGAGACTAAGGCTCCCCTAAGTTGGTCGAACAGGTCATCGATCCTCAGTAATGGATACCTGTTCTTAATTGTCAACTTATTTAGCTGTCGGTAATATATGCACATTCGCATCGACCCGTCCTTCTTTTTAACAAAAAGCACAGGCGCTCCCCAAGGCGATACACTCGGCCGGATAAAATCCCGGTCCAACAATTCCTGAATCTATGCCTTCAGATCCACCAACTCATTTGGCGCCATTCTGCATGGGGCAATAGACATTGGCGTTGTTCTTGGTAAAAGGTCTATACCAAACTCAATTTTACGATCTGGGGGCAAACCCGGAAGTTCTTCTGGGAACACATCGGTGAATTCTTTCACCGTTCGAACATTCCCCACAGCTGATTCCTTAACCTGCAAGGTACAAACATATGCCACAAACGCCTTACATTCTTTCCTCACCATTTTCTTAGCCTTCAAGGTGGATACCACACCAGATAGGTAGTTTCTTCTTTCACATATCATCACTACCTTTTCACCCTCGACCGTCCTCAGCACCATGCGCTTAGCTGCACAGTTTAAACCCGCTTGATGCTTTGCTAACCAATCCATCCCTAGGATCAGATCGAACTCCCCGAATGGCAGTTCCATCAAATCAGCCAGAAACACTACCCCTTAAAGTTCTAGGGGTACATCCCTATACAATTTGTTTACTACCATAGAGTGTCCTAGAGGGCTAATTATCGTCATCTCGTTAGAAGAAGTCTCATAGGCTAAGTTCAAGGTTCCCACTATACTACTAGCAACATAAGTGTGCGTCGAACCAACATCAACCAAAGCAGTATAAGGTAACCAAAAAATTAAAAACGTACTAGTTATGACGTCCGGCGCGTCGCCCTCCTCTCGATGCTTCGCTGTAAAGACCAACCCAGGCTATCTTGCATCAGTATTTCCAGCACCCCTACCCGATGCTCCACGGCCTCGCCCGTTACCATTACCACCCCTAGCTGAACCTCGACCCCTTTGCGGTTGCTGACCACCTTTCCTAAATTGTATACGACTTTGACCTTCAGCCTGTGCCCTAGCTGGTCTCTGTGGACAATCCCTTATCTGGTGATTCATTGACCCACACTCGAAGCACCCTCTATTACTTGTTCTTGTTCTTGTTTTGATTCTATTTCTCGATTTTCTTCACCTCATCAGCAATCTTGTCCTTCTCCACAAGGACAGAAAATTCCCTCTCCCGTTGTGGAGCAATCAACACCCGCAACTCATCTCTAAGCCCGTCCTCAAACCTAACACAATGCTCATGCTCCGTAGCCACGATACCCCGAGCATGCCTACCTAACCACAAGAATTCTACCTCGTATTCAGATACCGACTTATTCCCTTGAACCAAATTCAAAAACGCCTTACCTACGCATTTATATAACTAGACCCAATGTACTTCCTCTAGTAAACTGCCTTAAAGAAATCCCAAGTGATATCATCGGCCATCGCACCTTCCCTGACGGTGAGCCACCACTGATAAGACTCATCCCGAAGAAGAGACACTATCCCTTTCAACTTCTCCTTAGTCGTGAAATCTAGGTCATCCATTATGCGCTCTGTCGCCTCTAACCAGTATTCAGCTGTGTTGGGAGCTACATCCGAAACTCCCCTAAATACCTCTGCTCCATTAGCTCAGAGTAGTTCGAACAAAAATTTCTAAGCCCCCGTACCAATGTGTGCTCCAACAACTCTCTCTAAGACCCATAGCATTGCCTGCGACACTGCATCATCACCACCTATTTGCTCTTGAACTCAACGCCCACTGCTGGCGGCGGCGGCACCTCATTCTCTGACCCATAACCAGATCCTACTGGTTCCGACACAGTCATCCTACCCCTACCACGACCACGCACATTACGGCCACGTCCTTGAGTACTCATTCTACCACTCAGGATTTATCTGAATAGAAATTTTTATGGATTAATAATTCTTTCTTACACTGATTAATAATGAACGATCTTATGAAAAGAATTTTTAACAGTGGTTCTTTCGAATTCGAACCATGTCTACATAGTTCAGTTCTCAAGTCTGTATTTCCTAATTCTAAAATTCACATTCAATCAACATCCAGCAGAGCACTAATACATGCATCCAACACACAAGTACATCCATGAATTCACATTCATCACCTAGGGGTATTTTCGTCATTTCACTACCCATGGGTATTTTCATAATTTTAACCTACAGGGGTATTTTCATAATTTTTCAAAATAAGGTATTTCGGTAAATTTTCAAAATAGGGGTATTTCGATAATTTTGCAAATTTTGGTAACTTTCATAAATTAGGGGTAATTCAGTAATTTCTCAAGCAAGGGTACTTTGGTAATTTTTTTCCAACAACGGTATTTTGGTCATTTTACAAAATTAAGGGTATTTAAATAATTTTTTTAAAAAATAGGAACTGGTATCTTTTCGGGTTTTAGGTATAAATTTTGGCCCATCAACAAGTCCTCGTGGCTAAGGTGAACAATCACTACGCACCAGGGAGGATTCCAGAAAAGAGGAGGTGAGTCGCTAGGACCGCTTAAATACCAAGCTCTTCCTGGATCCAATCCTAGACATGCGTATGCCTGTTACCACACCCTAACCCTTATGGCTTGTTCATAGACATGTTTATTTAGGGAAATTAAGTTTTATGGAATTTAAGAGGTTGAGTAACTAGGCCTAAGGTCTATAAGCCCTAGCATACGATATGTCCCTATAAAACCCATTAACCCCAACATATATATCACATCAAGAATTAGGGTATTTACCTGGGTGGATCGGTGCCGGAGACTTAGGTGCCATGCTTTTCGAAATCTGCATTTCCAAAAAAATCATTTTACAGACCCTTTATTGAAAACATTTTAGGCCTTATACCCACAACCGAGCTTTTGAACCTGTCTCTGATACCAAAAATGTAACACCCCAAACCAGGTCAAAATGCTACGACCGAATCTGGCGTGTCATTGGGAAGAAAATATCTTGAAAGCCAATTTGTCTACTTGATTTGAGAAGAAAACTTTTGTATAGTTGTAAAAAAATGAATTTGGATTAAGTGAATTGTTAAACATTTTGAGACTTAGCTTAGCAAAATAGAGTTGCCTTGTTGTTATCCCTTGTTTGTTATTTACCCGGTGTACAACTTCAGAAAAAACAAAAATTTACTCAAGTTTTGAAAACGTCTATTTCATGATTTACCAGGCATGCCCTTAACGTTTAACAAAAATTTAAAGAAAACTAGAACGAACAAATAATCCCTAAAGTAATATCTAAGTGGCTTTATTACAAAGCTGAGATCCAACTTAAAGTAAAGAAAAACAAAATCCGAAATAAACATTGAAATGGAAACAAATATTGAGCATGGCCACCTCAAGTCCACCTCGGCTCCATATCCATGATCTAAGAATTATCTGCAAAAAGTAACGGAATGGGTGAGTCACTGAGACTCAGTGTGTAATTCCCCATCCCAAAAGACGTTAAGCTCTTAACAAATTCATATGATAATATGCATGCCATGCAACCCATCCAACCTAGGTATCCATCCGAGTCTCCCAAATCTACCCCTTGTGGCATCTAGCCACTGGTGGTACCTAACGACTGGTAAACGAAGTCACAAATATTCATATGTGGGGCCAACCCACTTGTGGTACCTAACCACTGGTAACAATCTTTTATATCGATATGTGGGGCCAACCCACTCTGGTACCTAACCACTGGGATGAGTCACAAAAATAAGCATATGTGGTACCTAACCACTGGTCGTTCCAAACCACTGAGACTTAGTCATAGAATAATGATATGTGGGGCCAACCCACGTGTGGTACCTAACCACTAGTGACAATCTGACAAATCATACCTTCCCTTTCCTCTCATCATACCCATTTTTCATGTATATGTTTTTCAATACCATATGATCATGCTTAACACTTAAGAAAATATAACATGGCACATGCAGGTTTAATATAGATAAATCACATTATCCACCATAATGGACTTACCCAGAGTCCTTTCTTTTACCCACAAGGGTAACATAGTGATTCCCACTGTTACTTCGGCTTCTGACAGCACACAAAAATAACATATTAAACATATGAAGTGTGTAAAAGTTACACACCTGATTACTCGCAATATCACACCCTCTACTTCAACACTATTGTTAATCGAGACTACCGCTATCTCCCTATGATCTTGCTCTGATGCCGACCTATAACCCGGTGGCCAATTCAGCACTGCTGATACTATTTGCTTCTTGAAATTAGGGGCTAGGTTTACAGGTCCAACCCCTCCTAACGCTTGGCTGGCATTCGAGTCCATGAACACACCTTGGTCACTAAATCATATTAAAGCAGTGAAAAAAATTAAAAGAGATTGGTGCTCACGGCCACGTCCCTTACCTAGATCAACAAATTCTGAAGTTTTAAACTTGATTCACAGACTAACCAAACTCCCAGAGATCTCCAAAAGGAAGCGATACCACTTCCACCTATAATCGACCAAGCATCCAACCATTAGACCAAGTAGCCATTCGGCTTAACAGGCAAACCCGAAAGAGATACTACGAAATAAAAGAAATCATCCCCTTACCTTCACCTGACAGATTCGATCACCTCCTAGCAAGATTCGACCCTACAACACCCTAGAGATAATTTGACAAGGGCTGGAATAAGAGAGAGTCCAAAATATGAAAACTTAAAATAGAAACAAAGGTCTTCAACTGGATGTTTAGGAGTTTTAACTCTTAAGGAGATTTAGAAAACACAAATGAAAATGGCTAAAAGGTTCGGCTATAGGAGAAGAAAAAATGGGCAAAGGATGTTCGGCTTTTGGAAGAAATTGAAGAGGAGAAGAAAGAGTTAGAGAGTTTCAATTTTGAGAAGCAATTGAGAGAAAAGAGGATACCAAACAAGAAAAGGGAAATTCGGCTTTGAAAGAGAGAAGATAAGAAAGGAAAAGAAAAACAAATGAAGAAGATGAACACTCTTGGCCTTCAAATTTTGGCACACTTAACCGATTCTCTCCCCCATCTCTTGGGTTTGATTTTTGACCAACACTGCCTCCAAAAGATAGTCCTTATCTTTCTTTGCTATCTTAATCAACAACCTCCTCCAAAAGAGGCCTACTTAGCACCAACTCTTCCCCCCTATGTCAGCATATTATCCACACATTTAGAACATTTAATCCCCTATCTCCTAGCCTTAATACCGTCCTCTCCCTAACCCATTCTAAGTGCTGAATTTGGCCCAAGAACATGGGCTCCAAGTGGCCAACACTTGGGCCCTCTCCATCCACTAGTGATGCCACCCTCTAATTCCCTTGCAGCGCCACTAGACTTTGGGCCACAAGCCCACTTCGCTAATTTTAAACATAGATACCTACCTTTAAACCCTATAGCTCCCCATCAGAAATTTAACCCATGTCTCAACCCAAACCTGATCCCAATTCGCACCTCTAAATCTCAAACTAACACCTTAAACCTACAACACAAAAAATGCACAGACCCACTAATTCAGGATGTTACAACTTCAATCGTAATGCATCTCTGGGAATTCTAGCTAATTTGAAAGAATCTCTTACCTCCATAAACAATCTTAAGTGTAGGTGAGGATATTCGGTAGGCATTCCACTGAATTGGCCCACTGTCTGAAACATCTGGAACATGACAGGCTTCAGCTCAAACTTTTGTGCCTCAATATCGGGTCTTTTAGTACCCGAATTAAGATCATGAAATACTGGCACGGCATACTGTCTTAAAGCTCTATCCCTATCATCAGCAATAAGGATAGGATTTTGAGCAGGGTTTGCTCTGTTTCCTTGATTCAGATTTTTGAAGTTCATCTCTTCGGTCCTTCTCTGACTTGCTTGTCTTCTTCGCTGTCGAAAAGTTCGTTCAATCTCAAGGTATACAGGGAGTAAATCGATAATTCGGTCAATACTCATAAACACCTGAAATAATCATGGAAAAATTAATTAAGTTAACATTGATCAGAAAAAGAAACCAAAATGCAAAACTAACAAATTCACAAATAATGACTTTTTAAAACAGTCCCTGGCAACGGCACCAAAAACTTGGAATGACGGAAATGTGAAAGTGTACACAATCACAACAAGTAATAAAGTGACAAGTAAATGTCAAGTTATCGTACCCACAGAGACTGTGAAAAGAATTATTTACGAATGCTATTTAAAACACTTTGGTGAAGAAAAATATTTTGTTTGAAGAGGGTGATTAAAAACTAAGATTTTAAACTAAGTAAACTAAATAAATAAATCTCGAATGCACGATTTCAAAATACGATTTTAATCAAGATGACATAATTGTGTTAGATTAATTACATTTCTTAACTTTGAATTATTAAACTCATGTTTATATTGTTACGAATAAATTCACGGGAACTCGGTAATTTGCTAACTTGTGAACATACTCACCTACTAAAATCCATTCATCTCTTTACTATATCACTATGTCAATTCAACCGATTAAACAAATCTTAATAGGCAAATATGTTTTGCACATACATACTTATTAACCCGAAATAATCTCTTGTACATATCCCTATGTCAATTCAAATGATTAATTAAATCTAATAAGCACATAAAAGGCTACTTGAGGTAACAAAGTATCCCTACCTTGAAATAGTTTAATCACAATAATATTGCAAGTTATGCAAGGTAAATGTATTGTCAGATACCGTCGCTAATTTAACCCTCAGCTACCTTAGATGATTAAACATGCACTGATTAAGTACTGTGTCCATTAATTACAATTTCAATCCATTTAAATAATGAATTCATTAGCTATCTCACAATTTTAATGCAAGAATAACTTAGTCATGATTTTACTTAGTCAAGCATCTTACCAAGGCCTATAACAACATAAACACAATTTTAAAAATTTAGCAAATGAAATGCAATCAACCTAACACGAATTAAATTCAAGCTAAATTGATTAAATTAACCATTACAACAACATAAATATTCATAGATATGTTCATCATAACAACAACGAAAATTAAAGAGATAGGGAATAAGAATCAAATCTGTTGTTTTTCTGTGGCTTGCCTAGTTTGCTCCATTCTTCCTTCTCTATTGTCCTCGTCGACCAAGGCTACTATTAACACTTAATTGATACTCTAAATGGCTGATTAATGCCCCTTTCCAAGAGGAGAAATCAGCAAGAGATCAAGGGAATTTGGAATGGAAAAGAAGAGAGAAAGTGGAGAGAAGAGAGAAAAGATGTGAATGCTTGAGATGTGTTTCAAATGACCAGCCTAAGGGGGTTTTTATAGCTGAAGAGGGCTGCTAAAAATAGATAAAATTATCAGCCAAAGATCCCTCCCTTGGATGGCCACACATGTGGCAAGGTTGATAGTTTCAACTTTGCTAATTTAGGTTTGGGGCAAATCTATAAAGCCACCAATTGTGGAGGGGTTTGTTTGCAACTTGAACAAGTCTTTAAGGGCCTCTTTGCAAGCTAAATAATCAGCTAATAAGCTGATTTGGGTCAGCATATGGACGGTTTTGGGTTGCCCACTTCTTGGTCGGTTCTGTTCACTCGGTTCGGCTCAATTGGACCACTTTTTCGTAATTAATTAAAATTAATTTATTTAATCCAGATTAAAATGGATATAAATTAAAATTAATTATATCATGAATTAATACACATAATTGGACTAACTTAGGCTGAAAACTAATTCACCTTGATACTTCAAATTGCATCTCGGTTTTGAACTTTTAGTTGTGTCTGCTGAGCCAATTTTCACCCTTTTGTGCAAATCTATCAAAATGATCAAAATTAGTCAAAATTAATTATAAAATTAATTAAAATTCATTATGTTAATAATTTAAGTACAAATAATTATTTTATAATAATTATCTATTTTTTGACAATAATTTTATCGAAACTGCATGAATTTGAGTTAAAAAGGGCATAAAAAATATGTGTATTTTCGTGTTTCCAACTATCCGAGTATTTGATGAACTATCTTACATGCAAGCTAAATGTGTAAAATGCACTGTATCACTTCTGAGAGACACTACATATCAGTGGTGGAACACTTAGAAATCTGTGGTACCAAGAGAAAGAGTCACGTGGGAATTCTTTCAAACCGAGTTTAGAAAGAAATACATCGGTCAGCGATTTATTGATCAAAAGCGCAAAGAGCTTCTAGAGTTGAAGCAGGGTCGTATGTTTGTGACTGAGGATGAGAGAGAATTTGTGAGACTTAGTAAATATGCTCGAGAATGTGTTTCCACTAGGGCAATTATGTGTAAGCAATTCGAAGACGGGTTGAACGAAGACATTTGACTTCTAGTTAGGATTCCAGAATTGAAAGAATTTGTGGTGTTAGTTGAAAGAGCTTGCAAAGCGGAGGAACTTGGCAAAAAAAAAGGGAGAAAAGCTTATTTTGAGGCTAAAAATTCAAGAAAAAGGTCGATAAGTAAACCCTATCACTCTTCGTCAAAGAAATCATGGGATTCATATAATTGTTCAACAAATTCAGTAGGATATTCTAATAAAGATCATGGAAAGCAACACACGAGTCCTAAAGCCCAAGCCACTTCAGTATCGAGTGTTAGTAGTGTTAGAACCAAAGAACCTGAGTGCCAACAGTGTGGGAGACGACATTTTAGAGATTGCTGGATGAATAACAAAGCTTGTTTCAAATGTGGCTTGCAAGATAACTTTATTCAGGATTATCCTGAGTTAACTGAGAACGACAAATTTCATAATGCAAGACTGAGCAAAACAGCTGCTATAAGGAGACCACCTAGAAATACGAGCAATGTGATTAGTAGCAAAGGAGCGACAAAGGACTCAGATGTGAGATCTGAGGCACAAACACTAGCCAGAGTTTACGCTATTCGCGCTTGTGAAGATGTGTCATCACCAGATGTTATCACCAGTACATTTTATCTCTATGACACTAATGTAATTGCCTTGAATGATCCTAGATCGACTTTCATATGTCTGTATGAATTTAGTGTCTAGTAAGACTTTTCCTATTTAGTCTGTCGAATTTGTGATTAAAGTATCGAACCCCTTAGGCAAGTATGTCCTAGTTGATAAAGTTTACAAGAATTGTCCTTTGAAGACTCAGGGTTACTGTTTTCCAGCAAATTTTATGATTTTACCATTTGATGAATTTGATGTGATTTTGGGCATGGATTGGTTGACTCTGCATGATGTTGTTATGAATTGTAGATGAAAGACTAATGATTGAAATGTCAGGATAATGAAATTCTTCGAATTGAATCTGATGAGTTGAGTGAGTTGCCTGTTGTGATATCGACAATGTTAGCTCAGAAATATGTGAGAAAAGGTTGTGAAGCTTATCTTACATATGTACTGGATACAAATGTGTCTGAATCGAAGACTGAATCAGTACCAGTGGTTTGTGAATATTAGAATGTGTTTCCAGGAGAGTTACCTAGGTTGCCATCGATCAGAGAAGTCGAGTTTACTATTGAATTAGTACCGAGAACATGACCAATATTGATAGCTCCGTACAGAATGGCTTCGACAGAATTGAAAGATTTAAAAGCTCAGTTGCAAGAGTTAACCGATAGAGGTTTTGCGCGACCTAGTTTTTCGCTCTGGGGCGCACCAGTGTTATTCGTAAAGAAGAAAGATGGATGATGAGACTGGGTATCGACTATCATTAATTTAACAAGGTTACAATTAATAATAAGTAGCTTTTGCCGAGAATTGATGATTTGTTCGATCAGTTGAAAAGAACAACAATATTTTTGAAGATTAATCTATGATTTGGTTATTATCAATTGAGAGTTAAAGATTCAGATGTGCCAAAAAATGCATTAAGAATAAGGTACGAGCATTATGAATTTCTTATTATGCCATTCAGATTAACTAATGCTCCTGCAATATTTATGGATTTGATGAATCGAATCTTTAGACCGTATTTAGATAGATTTGTTGTAGTATTCATTGATGAGATTCTAGTCTATTCCCGAGATGAATCTGAGCATGCTGAACATTTGAGGATTGTGTTACAAACATTGGGAGATAAAAAACTGTTTGCTAAATTCAGCAAATGCGAGTTTTGGCTCCAAGAGGTTGGATTTTTACGGCATATTGTTTCAGCGGAAGGTATACGAGTTAATCTGAGTAAGATTTCAGCAGTTGTTGATTGGAAACCCCCAAGAAATGTGTTTGAATTCAGAAGTTTTCATGGATTAGCTGGCTACTATCGGCGTTTTGTAAAAAGGTTCTCAATAATTGCTACACCGATGACTCGATTGCTGCAGAAATATGTGAAGTTTGAATAGTCCGAGTGTAACACCCCATACTCGTATCCGTCGCCAGAACAGGGTTACGAAGCATTACCGAAACTTTCAGAACATTTTATAAACAATTCATGTAACTTTCTATTTATACATCAAGATTATTCATAATGTCCCTTAAAAGGGCCCTCGAGGCCCAATATGAGCATTAGAAACTAATTGGGACTAAATCAGGATCTCAGGGAATTTTTTGTGAAATTTTAAAATTTTTCTTACGTATAGTGCCCACACACTCGTGTGGTCTAGGGACACGCCCGTGTGGTCGGGCCATATGACCACACACGCTCGTGTCTCTAACCTGTGTAACTCTCTGACTTCTAAGGCATGAAAAAGTTGAAGTTACATGGCAAAGTCACACACCCGTGTGCGAGGCCCTATGGCAAATTTTTATTTTTGAAATTAGGTGCGGTTTACACATGGCCGTGTAACACGCCTGGGTTCAAGGTTGTGTCAACCACACTGCGGAGGCACACGTCCATGTCTCTGCTCGTGTGCTCAATTTTGAGCATTCTGTTTCTCATTTTTTAGATGCAGGGGACACACGGCCAGACCACATGCCCGTGGGGCTGGCCGTATGGGATACACGGCCTAGACAAACGCCCGTGTGTCTACTCGTGTGGACAAAATTAAGCCATTTCTTATCTTCATTTGTCACCCAAATTTACCATGTTTCTGCACTAAAACATACCAAATACAATCCAACCATCTCAAGCATCCATCTCAAGCAAATTTCATCATTTACCTGGCATACCACGACATGCATACATGTTTATAATTTTACCTTGGTTTAATCCATATGTTAGACATAATTTAACAACTACTTAATATATATAAAGCTAGCATAGCATGACATTACAAGTATACCAAAACAACCATTACTAGGCATTCCAATGGCTAGATTACAACCATCATTATCAGGCCACAATTGGCCAAATAAGCTTATACATGCCATTATACAAAAATGAGATTTCTATTTATACAAAAAAGAGATAGTGGATAGTGTGATGATTGCTCCGACCGACTTCCAATCTTCACGAGCTTTGAGCACTATAAAACAAGGAAAATTAAATGGAGTAAGCATTTTATTCTTAGTAATTAGTATAACGGAAAATAAACTTACTGATCATGTTTATTAATACAAGCATACATAATACACATTCCATCAATTTTGGGTAAGTTACCTAAACACACAATCACTTATTCAAACAAGTTAGTCACATAATCTCATATGAATTTCAAGTAAAACATAGATGAGTTCATCACATTACAAGTTCCATAAATTTTCACCCTTCCATGTTTCAAGATTTCTTTTTTGTTGAACTATTCAAATGTCGATGGACATCCGATTAGTATACCCAAAAGTACCCACTTGAGCAAAAACTTAACAAGCACACTCTCGAGCCTCATATTATGTTATAGGATTACCAGTTCAGGCTAAATCCTTTTCATATCACCTGCTCTGAAGAGCTTAATTTGGATTGCCCGTCCGGGCTAAATCCAACCTATAGCATATGCTTGAACAGTTTATATCTGGATTTCCTATCCTGGCTAAATCCTTTATACAACATGTTTAATATCATTCTTGTTCAAGCATATCACCTTAATCCATCGAATTTTCAACGTTCAACTGGAACATAGAAATTTGTCCACATTTCACAACTTATGATTATATCATAATGTGTATCATCTCATTCACATCAACACAATCATACAATTAAATTCAAGCATTTAACATATATATTTAAGTTACAAGAACTTACCTTGAAAATGGTTCGTTTTTGAATTTCAACTAATCTAAAACCTTTTTCTTTCCTCGATCTAGTTCTGTAGTTGGTCTTTTCGGATCTTTTCAAGCTTGGTGAGTTGTCTTCCTCTCTCCTAGGGTTTTCATAGAAATTTTGGAGAAGATTATATGAAATTAGAAGAATATTTCTTTTTATCTAATTTTAATCTTTTAATTTTAGTGATTTCCAATTTAGTCCCTTTCTTTTTCTAATTTTTCCATGGATGAGTCATTCAATGGTCTAATTACCATATAAGGACCTTAAGTTTTGAATTCCATGGCTATTTAATACCTATAGCTACTAGAATCCAACTTTTACATTTTATGCAATTTAGTCCTTTACCTCATTAACCACACAATCGATAAAATTTTCGTATCAAAATTTTCATGTGACCTTCCTATCATAATACCAACCATAAAATAAAATAAATTCTTATTTTTAATCGGATTTGTGGTCCCAAAACCACTATTTTGATCTCACCAAAAATGGATTGTTACACCGAGAAATTTCAAAAGAGTTTTGAAAATTTAAAGCATTGTTAACTGAAGAGTTCGTGATTTTTAGTGACGTGTCATTAAATGGACTGGGATGTGTTTTGATACAAGAGGGAAAAGTGATAGCTTATGCTTCCAGACAGTTAAAATCGCATGAAAAGAATTATCCGACGCACAATTTAGAGTTGGTTGCTATTGTGTTTGCATTAAAAATTTGGCGACATCATTTATTTAGTGAAAAGTGCAACATCTTTACGGAACACAAGAGTTTGAAGTATATAATGACTCAAAAAGATTTGAATTTGTGACAACGAAGATGGCTCGAGTTGTTGAAAGACTATGAGTTATTAATTGATTATCATCAGGAGAAAGCGAATGTTGTCGAGAATGCTCTAAGTAGAAAATCTTTATTTGCTTTGGGAGTAATGAATACGCAGTTAACCTTGCCTGATAATGAATTTGTGATAATGATTTGCAAGCTAAAAGAGTGCAATGCGAGTCGACTATTGATTCAGAATATTAGATTGGATCTGATGATTGTTTAATGTTCTGAGGTAGAATTTGTGCAGCAAAAAATTCTGAGCTTATTTAGAAATTCTACACGAAGCACACAGTGGTTTTTTATCTATTCATCCAGCGAGTACTAAAATGTACAATGATTTGAAACAGTTGTACCGGTGGTAGGGCATGAAACGAGACATTTTAGAGTTTGTGTCAAGATGCTTGGTTTGTTAACAAGTTAAAGCCGAACATGAAGTGCCTTTGGGACTACTACATCTAGTGATGATACCAGAGTGGAAATATAATAAAGTTACGATGGATTTCGTATCGAGATTGCCCCTATCTTCTAAAAAGAAATATGTTATATGGGTTGTTGTTGATTGTCTAACGAAATCTGGATATTTCATTCCTGTACGTACAGATTTTTCACTCGAGAGATTAGCTGAATTGTATATCTATGAGATTGTTAGATTGCACTGGGTACCAGTTTCTATTATTTAGGATAGTGATCCGAGGTTTACGTCACGATTTTGGAAGAAATTGAAAGAAGCTTTAGGTACGCGATTGCACTTTAGTACCTCATTTCATCCCCAAACTGACGGTCAGTCTGAGAGAGTAATATAGATTCTCAAAGATATGATTCGTTGCTGTATTTTAGAATTTGAAGGCAATTGGGAGAAATATTTACTGTTGGTTGAATTCGCATTCAATCGAGCTTAAAGATGGCACCATATGAGGCATTGTATGGTCACAAATGCCGAACTTTGTTGTACTGGACCGAGCTTAGAGAGAAAAAGATTCTCAGGATTGATTTGGTCAGAGAGACAGAAGAGAAAGTGAAAGTAATTTGTGATATTTTGAAAGCAACTTCAGATCGACAAAAATTGTATGCGAATTTAAAACGTAAAGACATCGAATTTCAAATTGGCGATAGAATATTTCTAAAAGTATCTCCATGGAATAAGATTCTTCATTTTGGACACAAAGGAAAATTGAGTCCACAATTTATCAGGTCGTATGAGATTATCGAAAGAATAGGGCCAATAGCTTATTGACTAGTTTTACCATCAGAATTAGAAAAGATCCACAATTTATTTCATGTGCCGATGTTACGACGATATAGATCAGATCCGTCACACGTAATTTCTCTGACAGAAATTGAAATTCAGCCTGATATGACATATCACGAAGAATCGATCAGAATTCTAGCTCGAGAGATTAAAGAATTGAGAAATAAAAACATAGTTTTAGTGAAAGTAATTTGGTAACGGCACGGTGTCGAAGAAGCTATGTGGGAACCCAAGGAAGCAATGAGAAATTAGTACCCTAACCTATTTTTGGTAAGATTTTCGGGGACGAAAATTCCTTAGGGGGAAGAGTTGTAACAGCACATTTTTAGTCAAATCAAAACAGTGGTTTTGGAACCATAAATTTGAGATCAAAATAGTTATTTTATTATTATTTTAATGTCTATAGCATGATAGTATGATTGTGTAAAAATTTCGTTAAGAATTTTCTCATTTGAATGCTTAATTTGATAAAAAAGACTAAATCTTGTAAAGTGTAAAACTTGAGTTCTATTAGCTAAAAGGGTCTATTAGCTATGGAACCTTAAATTGGAGGTCCTTATGTTGTAATTAGACCATTGTTAATATAAGTGGACAAATATGGACATTGGATGAAGTGTTTTTAAACTAAATTAATAAGGTTATTTTAGTAGATTATTAATTATGTTAATGTAAATTAAGAAATAAACAAAAGGTATCATTTTGTTTCATCTTCCTCCATCGAATATTGCAAGAAGAAACCTCCATGGCTACTAGTTAAGGTTCGGCTAGTATTAACCTTGCATGTAAGTAATTTTTGACTCGGTTTTTAATGATTTTTATGTTTTCGGAGTCGTTATAACTTAATATAGCTAGCCCAGGGACTAATTTTCAAAATTGTTAAAGATTTAGGGTTTTACCATTGTTAAATATGTGTGTATTTTGATGTTTGATGATAGAAAATGAATGGTTGTTGTTAGATAAACAACATTTGTTAAGTGATTTTGGGTAAAATTTTCAATTAGGGATTTATTTGTGAAAAATGAAAATTATGTGGTAAAATGTGAAATAAATGAAAAATATGGGCAGCTATGATAATAAGAGAAATTCGTCTAGCATTGGTAGAGACCTAATTGCATGAATTTGTATTTTTATGAGCCAATGACTAAATTGTAAAGATATTGAAATATTAGGGGCAAAAGTGTAATTTTGCCATAAAGTGATTTTTGGCTAAATTTAATAGAATGATAATGAATAAGTTAAATTTGATATTATATAGATCAAGAAAAATGAGGTTCAGATTTAGATCAAGGGAAAATAAAGTATTGGACTAGTCGATCCATTTCGTCATTTTTGCGATTGAGGTCAATTTGTATGTCAATAAGCATTGATATAAAGTATTGGACCCATTGATAGGCTCGAGAGTGAGCATTATATGAGATATGAGATTGAGATAGCTTCGGCTATGTTTTGGCACTTAGGGTGTGAGATTTTTGAGTATCCGATATTATTTCAAATGATTCAACGGGTATATCAAAGATGTGAAATGATGTGAGATAAATATGTATCAGTACATGTTTGTACAAAATCATATGAGCATTGAATCTATGAAATTGTAAGTTCATGATCACTATATGGATGAATACATGTTAACTTTGTGATTAAATGGTTTTGTAGTACATTATGTTTATATCACTTGAATGATGAATGAATGGTAAGTTTTACTTATTAAATATATGAGCTTACTAAGCTTTATAGTTTACTCTGTTTACTTTTCCTTGTTTTATAGTGAATATCAAAGCTTGCTCGAATTTGGGAGTCATCAGAGATCTCATCACACTATCAAGCTATCATTTTGGTACTTTTGAATTTAACTATTTGTTTATATGGCATGTATAGGAGTTATGGTCATTTTGGTATATAATTGGTAATGGATTTAGCCATTTGATTTGGCTTGTAAAGGATGAATGTTTAGTTATGTGTATAGCCATAAAATTTGGCTTATTTTGGTATGCTTGGTGATGTATATATGTATATGTGCAAATGGCCTTTTGAAATATTGTGTATAATTGCTATATAGATGCTTAATGTGAATTGGTGTTTGTAGTTCCAAATGGTTGAAATTTGAGATTGGTATGTTTGTGGCCTTAGGTAAAGTGATGCATAGTTGAAAGTGATCATTTAGGTGAAATTGTGAATGTGAAATTGGTATGTTTTGTATAGGGAAGTCATGGTGATATGAGCATTATAGCTTTTGGTATGAAAATAGCATGAAATAAACTTGATTGAGATTGGTTGGAATGCCTATTTATGCCATGTTATATGCCATTTGGTTTGTGTAGGTAAATGCAAGATTGGGTGAGAAAAATGGCTTGATAAATAGCCTATTTTTGTCCACACGGGTAGAGACATGGGCGTGTGTCTCAGTCATGTGTGACACACGGTCAAGTGACACGGCCGTGTGTCCTTTGGTGTTTAATTAAAAAACAAGTCAGTATGCTCCACATGGCCCAACACACGGACGTGTGACTTGGCCGTATGGTATAATTCAGTATACCCTACAGTTTTGGCACGACCTAGCACACAGCCTGGCACACGGGCGTGTGTGGCCATTTCGAAGGGCATACAGGCTAGTCACACGGACATGTGTGTTGGCCGTATGACCCAAGTAAGAGAGTTACATGGGATCAGACATGGGCTAGGACACAACTATGTGATCCCATTTCGAATGTCCACAAGTCCTGTGACACGAGCGTGTCTTTAGCCATATGAGACACACTGTTAGGCCACACGGGCGTGTGTCCCCTGTATTTTGAAAAATTTTCTAAGATTTCCAAAATTTTCTTGAGTTATTGGTTTAGTCACGAACCACTTCTAATTCATGATTTAAGTCTCGTAGGCTTGTATTAGGGACAATGTGATTGATTGTGAATGATATTTATTTGGAATTGGAAAATGTATGTGAAATGCATGATTATTTATGAAATAAGTCTAGTAATACTCCATGACCCTATTTCGGTGACAGATACGGGTTAGGGATGCTACAAAATATATGTATATATGTTTGCCTAAACATTCGTATAAATAAGGTGTAAAAGAATGCATGGAATATGACTAAATATGTGAATTATGACACTTGGTTAATGATGCTTTGGGAATATGCTGTATGTGATTTGGTTGATGCATGATGACTTGTTTGTGTTGTGGTTGTTCTATGCATTCACTAAGCTTGTTGAGCTTACCCAATCCATTTTATCATTTGCAAAGTAGTTGCGTTCTCGGTGTGAGCAATGTGGCCGTCGAGGGATTGATCCAAGCCATTCTTTATTTATTATAGTAGGTGTTTTGCTTATTCTAGTTCTAGGGAATGAAAAGGCAACATGGTAGAAATTTATATCGGTTTTGTTAAGGCTTATTTGGGATTATTTCCATATTGTGTATGCTTGGAAGCTTGTGAACTTGGACACGGTGTTTGGTTTATTGTTTAGACATTTTGATGCTTAAATGACTAGGTGAATGAAGCTTGATGTTTAGGGACTAAGTTTGAATGACTTAAATGCTCCTATATGCTGAATTTTTGTAACCTGAAGTAGAGGTATCGATATTATGGTTTTAAAATGATACCTCTGTTTTTTCAAAAGTGCAAGGAGTTAGAATACCAATTTGGTATCGATGCTCGAGGTGTAATTATCTATACCTTGCGAAAGGTACTTATAATGTTTGATGTTTTGAAATTTGGCAAGAAACAAAATGCTACTTTGGTATCAATTTTCCAGGTGGTATCGATACCACTTAAAGGAAATATCGATACCATAGAAGTGGTGTCGATACCTACATAACATTTTTGGGAAATTTGATAAGTGGTCCTAACACACGATTAATACATATGTTATGCTATTTTATGAATTCTTGGTATGGTTTATCAACAAAAAGTAAGTGTATGGTTTATAATTCATGAAATGCTACATTATTATTGATCGAGAAAATGCATGAGAAATAACATGTTGTTTTAGATGAACAAGTAGTGAGATGGTGGTGTGGCATCTCGATATTTGGCTTGGCGTCCAGGTCGAGGATTGGGTGTTACACCCATGCTATATTTCCTTTGCAGTGGAGTAATCTGGGAAAATATGTTCTAAGTTTGTCAACTCCATTGGAGCATCTTGGACAAGTTATTGAACCAACTAGTCTTTTGTAATGTAAATTGTTAAAAGGAGGAATAAATTTTTGGAAAACTCGCCAATTTGTGATTTTCATCTTGTTGGTAGATTGAGTTGCCATAACTTTTTATAGAAAGGTGTAAAAATATTTTGGTTGTTCTTTCGTATTTAAAATAAGTTATACGTATATTCAACCTACATCAATTGGGTTGGTAAAATTTTAAACTTTCCACTCAACCAAATTGTAATATTAAACGTTGATAATGGCAGTAGAACGATCGCAAAGCAATAAGAAAAGGAAAAAAAAGTTAATAGATTTTACGTGGAAACCCTTTCGGGAAAAAAAGCACAGGCAGAGGAGGAGAAATTCACTAATGTTGAAAAACGAATGATACAAGAGTACTTTCGACTACATCTATTTAAGGGTTGAAAAACTCTGTTCTAATCAAAGTCAAATAGAAAAACAATAGTTTTATACTGATTCAACTTGTGTTGTATGGTCCCCACAAATCCCTTTATTTTTCCACTGTATTTATTTCTTCAACAAGTGACAAGATTCAGGTCACACAATCTCTAACAAGTAACAATCTCTAACAAGTAACAATAAATATACTAATAATATTGTTGATTGGGTTTGTCATCAATCTTGAGTCAGTGGTAAGTTACCTTGTGACACCAACTCAACCAACAACATTACTAATAAGAACTTCTATCACACACATACGTATATGGTAGCCACGTATTAGAACATAGAGTATTTAAAAATAATATAAAATAAATAATGAAATGTATTTCCTTGAAAACCTTAAAGTTCAGGTTCCAATGTGAGAATAAGTACCAAGTTTTGGGACTAGCTTGGATTAAAAAAAGAGAGCTTAGATTCCAATGTAGAAGTAGTTGCAAACTTCAAGCCCCAAAAATGATTTAACTTTATAAAAAATAATCATTATTATTATTTTTTTGTGAATATAGATTGAGTCCACCTCAACTATAACAGCCCACTCAGCATAGATCATACTGCTATGTCGTTGGCGTATAATTGGGTAAGCCAAGGAAGAAAAGGAGTGAATTATTCATTAAGTGTTAGGATGGCGTATTGCATGAACTTGACAGTATGCACTTTTGGGAGGCGTCTTGTTGGAATTCGCCATTTGGAGAACTCTAGGGTTTGGAAACCTCTAAGGTTTGACAGACTCTTTTATGAGACGGTCCGCCAACCCCAAGTGTTCTGGGTAAACTGGTTAGTTCGCAGAGCGATAGAATTGTTTTATGTGGAAATGATAGCTTGGAGAGTATCGATATAGTTTAGTTGAGATCTAGATGGAATTAAACTAAAATATTGTATATGACACAACATGATATCTTAGGTAGTCGAATGACTTGTTTAGTTAGTTTCTTAAGTGACCAAGCAATGTTTTACCACTTTGATTGGTGGTAGTAATTACATTTGATAAAATATTAGACTTCAAATTTTGCTAAGCAAGTTTAGTCTCAGATTTCAAGGGCGATAGTGGGATTTTTAACCTTCCCACTAAGCTTATTTTCCAGTATTTGTACTATAAGAAGATTCTTCTAGTCGGCATGTTTCACCTTTGTTTTCTCTCTGTGTTCTTCCTTATGTCTCTAAGAATTTTTAAGTTATCTTCACTAGGAGATGAGGAAGGTTTCCAGAAGCTTGTCAAAATTCCATTGATAAGTACCAATTGACTAGTAATTTTTTGGAAAACCCTTAAGTTGATGATGAGGGGATTTACGTGTTTGCATTAGTGTATGCATGATCAGATTTTAATATATAAATGGCATGATAGTTATGATTGTTTCTTATTTAGCTCAAGAAGCTAGTGAAGGTTCGAGCAATCGAGGCAAATGACCAGTAAAGTAGATTTTGTCCCGAAGTTTCTGGTGAGTTCTTTCTTACTTCCATTGAGTTATGAAAATTATATGATCTATGGGTTGTGTAATGTAATTTGTCTTTACTGAAGATGGGTCGATGTATTGTGAATTACGTGTGAGTAATAAACTAGTGTTGTGTGTGTGAGCACGGCTATGGTCGAGGTGAAAATACCCACATTGTATGCGAGCCCAGTACCCAACTGTTTGTGACATGTGAAATATGGAAAGAGGCTTTATTTGTGATGCCTCCGGTAGGGTAGCTTTATTGCAAAATGGACTGGTAAATCATGGTCCAACCTTGCAAGACAACAAATGTTCAATTTAACAAGGAATACGAAAATAAATATTGTTATGGCTAATATACGATTCTGATTTTTGAAATATGGGTTTCTAGTGAGTTCCTTCTTACTTCCTTTGAGGATAGCACAAGGCCGGGTCATAGGTAAACATACATGATTGAGAGAAATATGAATAAATTGTCTGTATGTATCTGCCAGGGGTACTATGTGTGTTATATTGGTAAAGTGTTGTCACCAGAGAACTGTACTCACAACTTGATGTAATATGTTTGTAAGACTGAGTCTTGAAATTGTCCTTATTTTTTAGTTCATTATCGACAAACTGATAATCATTTTGCATCCATTTGGAACTCATTAAATTAAATAGAACTTACTCCATTACTTTTCTTTCTCAGGCAATTGAGTAGTAGAAGAAGATTAATAGAAGGGGACTACACCAGAGCTGCGTCTGCAAGTGAGCCATTTGTTAATTTTTGTATCATGCATGGCTACATTGGTGGGTGGTGCATTAATTCGTTTTGTAAAAAAATTTTGTAATTCATTTAATTGTCTATGTTGTTTTATTTTTTTAAAAGATAATTTACCCTTATTATAAAAGTATAAGCCAAGGTTTCTTGATTTGCAGATTATGACCTCTTTTATATGTAATCGCCATTGATTGCGGTGAAGAAATGATAGGTTGACTTTTATAACCCCTATTGTTTTCTCTTTTAAAGACATGTTACCAATTTAGAGAAAAGAATAATGGTTTGTAACTAAAAAGGGAACCTTCATAACTATTTTCGTAAAGATTTAAGTAAAACCAATGAATTTTTTAGTCCAGCAATAACACCCAGTCCGTTGGATGTTATATTTGGCTGAATGATGTACGCTATGTCATTCCGGTAGGCTAATGGGGCGTTACAAACTTTTGGTACAACTAGAAACTTTGGAGGTGAAACCCAACTTATCTTATCAAGAAGAGCCTGTTAGCATTTTAGAAAGAGAAGTGAAAGAATTGAGAAATAAAAGAATTCCACTGGTAAAAGTATTGTGGAAGAACCTTAATACGGAGGAAGCCACCTAGAAGAGAGAGAGTTCAATGAGAGAGCATTATCCTTAACTATTCATAGGTAAAAAATTTTAGGACAGAATTTTCTAAGTAAGGGAGAGTTGTAACAGCCTGCTGGGTGTAGATCATATCGATATGCCGTTGTCGTATAATTGGGTACCAATGTAGAAAAGGGGTGAATTATCCGTTAAGTGTTAGGATGATGTATTGCACGAACTTCATAGTATGTCGTTTGGGTGGTGTATTGCTGGAATTCGCCATTTGGCGAACTCTAGGGTTTAGCAGACTCTTTTATGAGACGATCCGCCAACCCCAAATGTTCTGGCTAAACTAGTTATTTTGCGGAGCGATAGAATTGCTTTACATAGAAATGATAGCTTGGTGAGTATTGTTAAAGTTTAGTTGAGACCTAGTTGGAATTGAACTAAAATACTGTAGATGACAATTTGATATATTTAGGTAGCCGAATGACTTAGCTAGTTACATAAGCGTACAAGCAATGTTTTACCACTCTAATTAGTGGTAGTAATTGCGTTTGCTAAAAGGTTGGACTTCAAATTTTGTTAGGCAAGTTTAGTCTCAAATTTCAAGGTTGATAATGAGATTTCTGACCTTCCCACTAAGCTTATTTTTGGATGTTTATACTATAAAAGGATTCCTATAGTTGCTTGTTTCACCTTTGTTTTCTCTTTCTACATCTCTAAGAATTTTTAAGTTATCTTAGCTAGAGGAGACGAGGAGGTTTCTAGAAGCTTGTCAAAATGCCATAGATAAGTACCAAATGATTGGTAATTTTCTAGAAAATCCTTAGGTTGATGACAGGGAGATTTACATTTTTTGCATTAGTGCATGCATGATTAGATTTTAATAGATAAATGGATTAATAATTATGATTATTTCTTATTTAGCTCAAGAAACTAGTGAAAGTTCGAGCAGTCAAGGCAAAAGACTAGTAGAGTAGATTTTGTCCTAAATTTTCTGGAGAGTTCCTTCTTACTTCCTTTGAGTTATGAAAATTCTATGATCTATAGGTTGTGTAAGGTAAGTTGCCTTTACTAAAGATGGGTCGATGTGTTGTGAATTGACGTGAGTAATAAACTAGTGTTGTATGTGTGAGCATGGTGATGGTCAAGGTGAAAATACCCACATTGTGTGCGAGCCCAGTACCCAACTATTTTTGACATGTGAAATGTGGAAATAAGCTTTATTTGTGATGCCTTCGGTAGGGCAAGTTTATTGCAAACCAGACTGGTAGATCACGGTCTGACCGTGCGGGAGAACACATGTTGAATTTAACAAGAAATATGAAAATAAATATGATTATGGCTAATATACGATTCTGATTTTTGAAATATGGGTTTGAGGCTGGCACAAGGTTGGTTTATAGGTAAATGTAACATCCCAAAATTGGGCCTCGTAGGATTGGGCCCAATGGGCCTTAGGCGTAGGAATGTTTAAAATTTTCAAGAATATGAGAATGGCGTTGTTCCAAATTAGACTTATTAGTTAAGTGAATTTGGAAAGTTATGAGGTTTATATGAAGTTCCGGGTTCAAGTTGGGCCTTAGTAAAATTTTGTGTTTAAGCCTTTAAGGAGATGGAGTAAGTGTCCTTATAGCATATGGAAATAATTGAGTAAATGGCTAGCATAAATGAGCAAAGGGTAAAGAGGTTATGGCACCACATGTATTACCTTGAGGGAAGAGGTTCGAATCACTTTGTGTGCAAATTTTGACTAATATTTTTGCACTCTTTCCTTAAGTGTCGGCCAAGAAGTAAACATGGAAAGTTTGACTTCTTTATTTTTGGCATGGTGGCTTAGAAATAAGGCAAGGTTGAGGTTAAGGAAAGGAATCAAAAGAAGTAGGTAAGTAAGGGGGACAAGAGGCTCATTTCATGATAAGGTTTTGGGTTCTTTTAGCATTTTGGATACTCTTCCTTGCCAACATCTTTTTCTTCCATTTTCGTTTTGGCCTAAGCATCTAGTGTGCAACCACTGATTTAGGGCCTAGTCGGGATAGTGGTGCGAAGCCACGAACCCGAGGTGAAATTATGAGTTTTTCAAGTTTATGTCATGTTTGCACGATAGTATGAAAGTTTTGTAAAGCAATTTTATTAAGTTGAGGTCAATTGGTCCAAAAGGACTAAATTGCAAAAGTTGCAAGATATGAGTTTTTAGAAGCTTTTTGCATGAAATAACTTTAGAATAATAATTATGAGCCCTTAAATTGAAATTTGCCCAAAATTTAATTTTTGGACAAAATTGGCCTTAAGAGACTATTATGGAAATTTTTAAGAGGAAGGGCATTTTAGTCATTTGGCCTCACTAGTAATTAAAATAGGATAAAGATGACAAAAATTCACTCATCTTCTTCCTGGTTCTTGCCAAAAATTGGGAGACACCATAGCTAGGGTTCTTCATTTTTTTCAAGCTCATAATCAAGAAAAGTGAAGCCCGGATCAAAACCGAGGCAAGAACAAAGTCGAGGACTAAATTGCACATCTACATACATTTTGTATATTGAGGTAAGTTTGTATGATTTATAAACTTTACGATTATTATCATTAAATTGCTTAACATAATGTACAATAATTGTATGAAATGATCATGTTATGTTCAAGCAAGAAATCATGATGATAAGTATGAGCAAGTCCGATGGGAGATGAAATTCCAAGGATACTCGATCTACCACACAAGATATCATGTAAGTCCAAGGCAAGCTTGGCATTGATCAAGTTATCATGTAAGTCCAAGGCAAGCTTGGCACTGATCAAGTTATCATGTAAGTCCAAGGCAAGCTTGGCATTGATCAAGATATCATGTAAGTCCAAGGCAAGCTTGGCATTGATCAAGTTATCATGTAAGTCTAATGCAAGCTTGGCATTGATCAAGATATCATATAAGTCCAAGGCAAGCTTGGCATTGATCAAGTTAGCAAGCAAGTTATCATGTAAGTCCAAAGACTCAAGCTTGGCATTGCGTATGTTACCAAGAGCAATACTTCATATAAGTCCATGTCAAGACATGGCCTTGAAACCAAGATGAGATAACCCATGTAAAACCATGTCTAGGATATGGCTTTGGCATCATATTATGTGCGAAGAGATTTAGTATCCTCGGTTATTCACAGAAATTCATTGGGCAAATGAGTAAGCTAAAAGACGATAGCAAGAAATCTAAGAAAGTAATGTTAGTATCAAGATGAAGTTAGATGAAGTTGAGTATTATTCATGTTGTGAATGAGAAAGTAGATATCATGATTATTGTTATTATAGTATACTGATCAATGTGATCAAGTGATAAAGGTATCATGGTTACCTTACAAGTATGATAATAGTAAGTGTCATGAGACATGTAAGAATCTATATGAGTAAGTAAGCTCTTTAGCTGAAATTCATGACACCATTGTTTATGTGAAATGGTTTATAATAAGCAATGATGATGATATGAGTTGTTACATGCAAACTTACTAAGCTATATACTTACGTTATGATTCTTTCTTTCTATGCAGTCCTGCCAAGCTAACTCATGGATCATTAAAGCCAGAGCTTGCAACACACTATCAACTCTTATTTTGGTATAGCCAAGTTACTTTACTAAGTATGGCATGTATAGGAAACATTCATTTTGTGGACAAGTTTTAATAAGGGCCTTTGTAAAGGCTATCAAGTTTATTATTCTTTTGTATATGGCAAAGTGATTGGCCAAACTTGACTAAGCATGTATGTTTATTGAGATCAATGAAGCATGTAGTATTATTCATAGAATTGGGTTGTTATTGCGTCGTTGAATTGTGTATGGATATGATCTTCATTTCAGGGTGCCTAATGGCTTGGTAAATAGCCTGTAAGTGCCCACACGGTTGGACACACGGGCGTGTGTCAAGATCGTGTTAACCTTGCACCTTAGTATTATTAACCATAATAGGCCACGGGGAAATCCCACGGCCGTGTGTGTGTGCCGTGTAAGACACACGGTTTGGACATGGGCGTGTTCCCAGACCGTGTTGATTTAGCCAGTATATCAAGGATTAGCACACGGTCTAAGCCCACGGGCATGTCATGACCGTGTGAAATTAGTCAGTAACCTCCCACGGTTGGTAGACATGGGCGTGTCTAATCCGTGTGGAAATAGTAAGTAGCCCTACACAGTTTGAGGGTATATGCGTGCTTAAGGGTACACGGGCGTGTTCCAAGTCACACGGGCGTGTGAACCCTGCTTCAAAAATGAGTTATTCGATTTTAATTTCGAAAGTTTTCTGACATGAGTTAAAGGCCTCGTAGGACCTTGTTATATGTGTTGACTAAGAAAGTGAAGTTTTTAAGTTGGAACGAAATTTTATAGCCCGTAAGTACATGTTTCAGTGAGTTCAAGTATAGTAATGTCTCGTATCCAGACCCAGTATCGGTCTTGGGTGCGGGGTGTTACATAGTGCATTTGTTCATCTTACTCCTTTGTTTTGTCTTAACCCCAATTCATTTTTGTTTCATCTTCTTTAGTTGGCCGAAACTAATAAGCACTTTTCTCCATCCATTCTTTCCTTTTGACCATTTCATCAACCTTTTCTTCTTCTTTAATCAACATCACTTTGTGTGATCTTCTTGTTCGATTTTCTCTATAGCCGAACCATTATCATCCTATTTCTTCATCATTTCATTCTCTATCGTGTGGGAAAACCTCATCTTGATCGAATCGGTAAGTAGTAGTTTTCTCTTTGTCAATAACCTTGTTTCATTCGAGTTTTTCCTTAATAAATCGCGTGTTCTTCCTTCTCTCTCTCGTTGAGTCTGAGTTACATTCTTTTCTGTGATATGGCCATCATTGGCTTAGGATTTTCAACAAGGTGAAGGAGCACAAGTGATTTGTATTAACCAAATCATTATCGTCGACTCATCAAGATGGGATTTCAATAGCCAAAGGGTAGGATCGAGGGAGATCACATTCGTGGTGTTGAAATCGGTGGAAAGCACAACTCATTATTAAGGTGTGTAATCCCGTACTTTCTGAATATATATTTGAAATGGTGTGTGATCTCACACTTCTCTGAAGGCTTGCATGAAATATTCTGTGATTCGGTCGAAATACCAAAGAAAAATCGGAAACCGACATCCGTAATCACTTGGGCGTGCGTATGATCGTAGTGGTAATCATATTTGTAATAAAACAGTTTCGGTTAGAAACAGTGACATGTTTTTGAAAAATCACAAAAAATAGGAGAAAGAGAATTAGAAAGTGAATGAGATATAAAATTAAAGCTTACTGTGTCTATTTTGATATGGAAGAAACAGAGAAGGAAAAGGAATTTTATATTCTGAGATATGTTAATTTTAGTGAGACTGGTTATGAATGACTTCGTGGTTCCCTGATATATCTTGGTAAAATCAGATAAAATTGTACAAAGTGATTTATGATTTATAATTGATATGTATGGATTCCTTAGTGAGTCTATTTTCAATATAGAGAAGTGAGAGCAGCATATGAAAACCGTATAGTAAGATATTTGAATTTTGGGTAAAAGAGGGCAGAATCTTTGGATAGTGAAACAAGGGAAATTTTAAGGAATAAACTGTACTAAATGGTTAAGCCAAAAATTCTGAAAAAAAATTGTAGTCAGAATATATATGAGCCTAGTTTCAAGGAAAATTTACGGATCTAAATTTTGAGTTTCCTAACACGAGTGATAGTCAGTTTAGTCAAAGTGACGCAGTTGGACAGTTTCAATTTGTATGCCCCAAATTAGTAGTTAAAGTCTTAGGTTGTGATATTATCAAATTACCCTTAGTGGGTAAAATTACCGAATTACCCTCGATGGGTAAAATTATGAAAATGCCCCTGATGGGCCGAATTATTAAAATGCCTTAATAGGATGATTTGATAAGATTGCCTTGAAGGGCCGAAATACGAAAATGCCTTAATGGACCGATTTGTTAATTTGCTATATGGACCGATTTGTTAATTTGCTATATGGGCCGATTTGTTAATTTGCTATATGGGGCGATCTGATAATTTGTTATATGGGACAATCTGATATTTTGCTAAATGGGCCAATCTGACATTTTGCTTAATGGGCCTGATTGATAAACTGTTATAATGAGCCATAATTTTTGTAATAAATATCCGAATAAATTACTGTTGTTATATTGTAAAAATCATGATTTGTTATGCATCATATACATGATTTGCATGGGATGGGATAATGTTGAAGAGGAGTTCTTGCGGCTTTGCCACATAATTCTGGTGGCTCTACCACAATCTGTCTGGTGGCTATGCCACGTAAACCCTATTATTTTGGTGGCTTGTCCACAACTAAATTTGATATAAATGGCTTAATGCCTATGTTTGGTGTGTTGGCGGGGTGGGTTACTAAAGCTCCCCACAGGTGTGTTGGTTGGCACGAGTGGTGTGTAGCGGATGGATTACTATGCTTGGTTTGGGAATTTTCATTTCATATACATGTTATATTTTGATATATTATTGTTATTGTAAATGGGCTTAGGCCCAAATAATTGCTTAATGAGATTTTGGCCCAGTGGACAACGGTAAGTGGGTTACATACTGAGTTCTTGTAACTCACCCCCTTTCTCAACCCTTGTAGGTAATGCTCACTGATGAGGACTTGGGGCGATGGATGACTCGGTGGAGGCCATGCTTCGGAAATAACATTTTCGAATATTAGTAAACTATTTTCTATTTTATTTCATTACTTCTGCTATTTTGGGTTTTTATGTTGTAATAAGGCCTCTGGAGTATTTTTATTATTTTCTTTACGTTTGATATACTTATTATCTTGCTTAATTTGTTTTAAATGATGATTTTCTAAAATGGGTTAACAAATGGTTTTCATAACAAACTTTTACAAATATTTTTAACTCGGAAATTTTTTGTCGAATTATAAACGATGTTTTCAAAAGTCACGGTTTTATAAGATCACTAGTTTAAATATCGATTCTTTAATCAGCATTTCAAAGATTAGTAGTATTTTTTTATAAAAGATTAGTAGTATTTTTTTATAAAATATTTATAAACAAATTTGTTTTTCTTAACTATAACAAAAAAATAACTTCATCTTTAATCACAAGTTCTTTATACGTTTTCGAAAAACTCTTCAGTGTGACATGCCAGATTCAGGTCTAACTTTTAGGCCGGGTTTGGGGTGTTACAGTAAACATACATGATTGAGTGAACTATGCATAAATTGCCGTATGTATTTGCCAGGGGTACTGTGTGTCTTATATTGGTGAAGTGTTGTCGCCAGATAACTGTACAGGAAATTGGCGTAATATGTCTATAAGACTGAATCTCAAAATTGTCCTTATTTTTTAGTTTATTATCGGCAACCTAATAATCATTCTGCATTTAATTGGAATTCATTAAGTTAAATAGAACTTACTCTATTACTTTTCTTTCTCAGGTGTTTGAGCAGTAGAAGAAGATCAATAGAAAGGGATTACGCTAGAGCTACATCTGTAAGTGAGCCACTTGTTAACCCGATGTATTCGAGCAAATGAAAAAATAGTTTTTCTATCTCAAGCAGGGACGAATGTTGGTAATGGAATATGAACGAGAATTTTTCAGACTTAGTTGTTATGTTTGAGACATGTTCCAAATCGAAAAAGTTTTGTACGATAAATTTGAGTGGGGATTAAGGGATGAAATTCGTGCCCTAGTGGTAGCATCAGAAGTTTTGAGTTTAGCAGCCATGATAGCCAAGGCTAAAAAGATGGAAATGGTTATTCAAGAAAGAAAAAAGGGACAAGATGGGGAAAAAATGAAGCATGGCATCTTTAGTCCACCACCATCGACAAATTGTAAGAAATTTGAAGATAAAAGCTTCTCTATACCAAGGAGAGATTTTCAGCCCTCAAGCTTCTTATGAGAAGGAGGTGCACGAGAAGCCACCTCAATAGCAAGCACAGGTGGCTCTAGAATGATAAGGGACCTTGTATGTGAACAATGTGGGAGGAATCATCGGGGTAAATGTTGGAAACAATAGGGAGCCTGCGATTCTTATGGATAATTAGATCATCATATTAGAGACTAGCCCTCGAAGGCTGATACTGCCTCGGAACAATCTATGCATAGGGCTCAAAGTACTTAGTAGGAGGCGAGATCAGGATTAGTTGGAAAATTGGGATTAGTTTAGGGAGCTTCTAAGAAGAACTACACCAAGTCAACCTCAAGAGTGTCTGCCCAAAGCTATTAGGAATTGTGTTAAACTCAAATTCTAAGAAATCTTTAGGATAATAACAAATCTGATTAGTTGAGTTAAAATAGTGATTTTAAAAATTGTTTTTGATAAAACTATCTCCTAAAAATCCTTCTAATTTTTGTCATCCCCCTCTCTTCCACTTATTCCATCTTTTTTTTTTTTCAATTTTGTTGATTAAAACACCTTTCTACCATTCTTTCCTGTCTGTTTCTTCAATTTTCTTTCTTTTCTTTATTTTTTTAGTTATTTTCTTAATTGCACGATATCACACTTTGTTGTTCACTTCATTTCCACCCTATCTTTTGTATTGACAGTCACCGCATTCTATTGTACGCAATCGACAGCAATCGATTTTCATCACACCCAGTTGGTAGTCATTGCATTTTGTCGCACACAATCGATAGTCGTCAAAAGTCATCACCTTCTATGGCATGCATTCGATAGTTATCGGCATTCATTGCATCCTATCGCAAGCAATCGACAGCCATCGCAATCTATTGCACCTTGTGCGCCACTAGTGACAATAGCAACATCCCTTCTTCGTATCCCGTTGGTGACCGCAACTGATTCCCTCAACGCTCGACAACCTTTATTTGTCGCCCCTAGTCATTTTCTACATAGATCAGGTATGGGTCCTAATCTTTTGTAATTCATTTATGTGTCTTATTCATAAATGAATCATGTGTTTGATGATAATCATATGCATTTGTGCCTCATTTGAAATTGTTCGATTGTGAACGATGTTTTTTTTTCTTGGTGGTGGCTGAAAGTAAGTACTCCCCCCAACTATTAAGTTAGTGCTAGTCGATGGATTGTGAGTGTGTTTCGGTTATGGCTGAATATCGATAAGTGAGTTGGGTGACATGACCGAAGATGCGTATGCCTTAATTTGAGTTAGCCGAATGTGTATGTGTCCTTACTGTGTTGCTGAAAATGATACTTTCCTATTTTTGTGATGGTCAAATATGGCAATAGCATGTTTTTGATCTGTTAAACTATATGGGTAACTAGTATGTTCTGATATGTTTTATCTAAATAGGCTAATAGCATGTTTTTGATCTGTTAAACTACATGTGCAACTAGTGTAACATCCTGAAATTCGAGATTTTATGTTTTGCATTATTCCATGCGTTGAGCTAGTTAAATATGTTTGATGTATGTGTATGGGGGCTTGAAGAAGGCCTAGGTTTGAGCTAGACCTTGGTAGAATTTTTGAGTTTAGGCACTTAAGGGGGAGAAGGTAAGTGGTGTCAAGGCTTAAGGAAATAAGTGTGAATTTTGCTAGCACAAGAGGAACTAGTAGCAAGGTGGTGAGGCGTCACATGAAGGGGCTTAAGGGGTGGAGTTTGAATCCCACCTATTGCAATTTTTGGATTTAATTTTTGTACTAATCAGGTGAAAGATGGTAAGATTCGACCATGACTCTAAAGAAGGAAATGAAGAATCATTCAAATCCATTTGAATGAGATGATGGAGAGGAGATTGAGGAGGGAATTAAGGAGAAATAAAGGATAGTGATGAGGGGGATATGATGGCCAAATTTTAGGAGATGTATGGGGAAAGAAATTTGGTCATCTAAGATCTTTTTAGTGTAAGGGGGATTTGGGAGCCGAATTTCTTTTGGTCTTTTTGCAAGTTTTGTGCATGAAAAGCTTTTACTCTTTTTTTACATTCTGTGCTTTCTTTTCCAATTTTTTCCTTGCTTGCTGAAAAAACAAGTCCTTCTTTGTTCATCTCCTTCATAGTTTTAGCCAAAATTCTCTGACACTTCTCTTGTCCATCTCTTCTTTTCTTTCCTCACCATTTCTTCAACCTTTTTCTCTTTTTCTTTAATCGATATTTCTTGGTGGCCGAATCCTCTTTGTTCATTTCTCTCCAAATAGCCAAACCTTTTAACACTTTATCTCTTCTTCATTTTCTTTTGCGTGTTGGGCACTCTCTTTCTTGACCGAATCGGGTAAGTGGTTTCATTCTCTTCTTTTCACCTTGTTTCCTCCATGGCCAAATATGTCCCCCTTATAATTGGATGGTTCTTTAAACCAAAACATCACTCTCTCCTACTCCCTCACATCATGTTCTCTATCTTTTTGTAGTGTTATAGTGGGCAGGCCGAATCTCATATCTTTGTCGATTCATCCGTAGCCATAAGCCCAATTGGTGGGAGTCAGATCTATCATCGATTAAGGTAAGGAGTCTCTTTTTGGTTCATTCGATATCGCTACTCGGTTATTTTGCTAAACGAATCGATAGATTTGACTAATCAATTATTCTAGGGACTAAATCACTCGTTCTCCTCTACTCGTTGATCCTTCGGAGGTAGTGGTCAACCGAAACCCTCTCCTTAGACAACTACTTTCTCTCATCGTAATATTATTCTGACCGAGACTCTTCCAATAGAGGCACGTGGTAGCAATATTAAAGGAAAATTAATAGGAGGTCGAAAATGAAGTGGACTTACAATCTCTACTCCCAAGTTCAAACGTAGGGCGGTATCAGCAGTTCGGGATTTCCCACTGGGTTATGGAAGGGAGCCAGCATCCGGTGAGAATAGGTAGATTGTGGTTGTTCACGTGGTGAGGGTAAGTGTGATAAACTGGATGTTTAGATTTGGATTAAAATACTCTCTTTTGTTAGTTAATCGAGTGTTATGATGACTCAGGTGCCGATGATCAAGAAGGTTTAGTTCTTACCGTAATCAGGTGTGTAATCTCGCACCGAAATCCCGTAAATTCGTGATTCACCATCATGTTGGAAAAATAGATCGTTGTTGCTTACAAATCTAATAATTGTAATATGACATGAATTGGGTAACTTGCTTAAACAACATTAATCCTAAGATCTGTCAAAAATGGTATTAACTGGCTTAATTACCAAAATGCCCCCAATGGGCCAATTCATCGAAATGCCTTAACGGGCCGAATTGCTTTAACGCCTTAAAGGGTTGATTCATCAAAATGCCTTCGAAGGGCCTATTTATTAAACTACCCATAGTGCGCCGATTTGTATGTTAATAAACATTGATATAATTGTATTTTAAATGCTTTATTATTGAATTAATTGTGAACATGACCTTACGAATACGTTCGACGAAGATTCGGCAATGTGAAATCCCGGTTGAACCTTAGGAATAGATTAGGATACGAATGACATGTCATTAGGGGTTATATGTTTTGGGTGCTGGTCCATACGTCCTACTAGTGGCTGAGTTATCCAGCATGTGTTACGGATTCTCGTCAGATTGTGTGAACAACATTGTGTAGCTACGTCATGACTGTCAGCTTGTGTGAGCAGACCCGTTGATAGGCTTGAGAGTAAGCATTATATGAGATATGAGATTGAGATAGCTTCGGCTATGTATTGGCACTTAGGGTGTGAGATTTTCGAGTATCTGATATTATTTCAAATGGTTCAATGGGTATATCAAAGATGTGAAATGATGTGAGATAAATATGTATCAGTACAGGTATGTACGAAAATCATATGAGCATTGAATCTATAAAATTGTAAGTTCATGATCATTATATGGATGAATACATGTTAACTTTGTGATTAAATGGTTTTGTAGTACATTATGTTTATATCACTTGAATGATGAATGAATGGTAAGTTTTACTTATTAACTATATGAGCTTACTAGCTTTATAGCCTACTCTATTTACTTTTCCTTATTTTATAGTGAATATCAAAGCTTGCTCAAATTTTGGAGTCGTCGGAGATCTCATCACACTATCAAGCTATCATTTTGGTACTTTTGAATTTAAGTATTTGTTTATATGGCATGTATAGGAGTTATGGTCATTTTTGTATATAACCGGTAATGGATTTAGCCATTTGATTTGGCTTGTAAAGGATGAACGTTTAGTTATGTGTATAGCCTATTTATGCCATGTTATATGCCATTTGGTTTGTATAGGTAAATGCAAGATTGGGTGAGAAAAATGGCTTTATAAATAGCCTATTTTTGTCCACACGGGTAGAGACATGGGCGTGTGTCTCATTCGTGTGTGACACACGGTCAAGTGACAAGGCCGTGTTTCCCTTGTTGTTTAATTAAAAAACAAGTCAATATGCTCCACATGGCCCAGCACACGGGCGTGTGACTTGGCCGTGTGGCATAATTCAGTATACCCTATAGTTTTGGCATGACCTAGCACACAGCCTGGCACACGGGAGTGTGTGGCCATTTCGAAGGGCACACAGGCTAGTCACACGGACGTGTGTGTTGGCCGTATGATCCAAGTAAGAGAGTTACATAGGGTCAGACATGGGCTAGGACACAACTATGTGATCCTATTTCGAATGTCCACACGTCCTGTGACACGAGCGTGTCTTTGGCCATATGAGACACACGGTTAGGCCACACGGGTGTGTGTCCCCTGTATTTTGAAAAATTTTCTAAGATTTCCAAAATTTTCTTGAGTTATTGGTTTAGTCACGAACCACTTTCTAATTCATGATTTAAGTCTCGTAGGCTTGTATTAGGGACAATGTGATTGATTGTGAATGGTATTTATTTGGAATTGGAAAATGTATGTGAAATGCATGATTATTTATGAAATAAGTCTAGTAATACTCCATAACCCTATTTCAGTGACAGATACGGGTTAGGGGTGTTACAAAATATATGTATATATGTTTGCCTAAACATTCGTATAAATAAGGTGTAAAAGAATGCATGGAATATAACTAAATATGTGAATTATGACATTTGGTTAATGACGCTTTGGAAATATGTTGTATGTGGTTTGGTTGATGCATGACGACTTGTTTGTGTAGTGGTTGTTCTAGGCATTCACTAAGCTTGTTATGCTCACCCAATCCATTTTATCATTTGCAAAGTAGTTGCGTTCTCGGTGTGAGCAGTGTGGCCGTCGAGGGATTAATCCAAGCCATTCTTTATTTATTATAGTAGGTGTTTTGCTTATTCTAGTTCTAGGGAATAAAAAGGAAACATGGTAAACATTTATATCAGTTTTGTTAAGACTTATTTGTGATTATTTCCATATTCTGTATGCTTGGAAGCTTGTGAACTTGGACACAGTGTTTGGTTTATTGTTTAGACATTTTGATGCTTATATAACTAGGTGAATGAAGCCTGATGTTTAGGGACTAAGTTTGAATGACTTAAATGCTCCGATATGCTGAATTTTTGTAACCTGAAGCAGAGGTATCGATATTAAGGCTTTTAAAACGATACCTCTATTTTTTCAAAAGTGCAAGGAGTTAGAATACCAGTTTGGTATCAATACTCGAGGTGTAATTATCTATACCTTGTGAAAGGTACTGATAATGTTTGATGTTTTGAAATTTGGCGAGAAACAAAATGCTAGTTTGGTATCAATTTTCCAGGTGGTATCAATACCACTTAAAGGAAATATCGATACCATAGAAGCAGTATCGATACCTACATAACATTTTTGGGAAATTTGATAAGTGGTCCTAACACACGATTAATACATATGTTATGCTATTGTATGAATTCTTGGCATGGTTTATCAACAAAAAGTAAGTGTATGGTTTATAACTCATGAAATGCTACGTTATTATTGATCGAAAAATGCATGAGAAATAACATGTTGTTTTAGATGAACAATTTCCTTTACGTGAGTAATCGGGAAAATATGTTCTAAGTTTTTCAACTCCATTGAGCATCTTGGACAAGTTATTGAACCAACTAGTCCTTTGTAATGTAAATTGTTAAAAGTAGGAATAAATTTTTTGAAAACTCGCCAATTTGTGATTTTCATCTTTGTTGGTAGATTGAGTTGTCATAACTTTTTATGGAAATGTGTAAAAATATTTTGGTTGTTCTTTCGCATTTAAAATAAGTTATACGTATATTCAACCTACATCAATTGGGTTGGTAAAATTTTAAACTTTCCACTCAACCAAATTGTAATATTAAACGTTGATAATGGCAATAGAACAATCGCAAAGTAATAAGAAAAGGAAAAAAAAGTTAATAAATTTTACGTGGAAACTCTTTCGAGAAAAAAGCACAGGAAGAGGAGGAGAAATTCACTAATATTGAAAAACGAATGATACAAGAGTAGTTCCGGCTACATCTATTTAAGGGTTGAAAAACTCCATTCTAATCAAAGTCAAATAGAAAAACAATAGTTTTATACTGATTCAACTTGTGTTGTATGGTCCCCACAAATCCCTTTATTTTTCCACTGTATTTATTTCTTCAACAATTGACAAGATTTGGGTCACCCAATCTTGAGTCAGTGGTAAGTTACCTTGTGACACCAACTCAACCAACAACATTACTAATAATAACTTCTATCACACACATACGTATATGGGAACCACGTATTAGAACATAGAGTATTTAAAAATAATATCAAATAAATAATGAAATGTATTTCCTTGAAAACCCTAAAGTTCTGGTTCCAATGTGAGAATAAGTACCATGTTTTGGGACTAGCTTGGATTAAAAAAAGAGAGCTTAGATTCCAATGTGGAAGTAGTTGCCAACTTCAAGCCCCAAAAGTGATTTAACTTTATAAAAAATAATCTTTATTATTATTTTTTTGTGAATATAGATTGAGTCCACCTCAACTATAACAGCCCACTCAGCATAGATCATACTGATATGTCGTTGGCGTATAATTGGGCAAGCCAAGGTAGAAAAGGAGTGAATTATTCATTAAGTGTTAGGATGGCGTATTGCATGAACTTGACAATATGCACTTTTTGGAGGCACCTTGTTGGAATTCGCCATTTGGAGAACTCTAGGGTTTGGAAAACTCTAAGGTTTGACAGACTCTTTTATGAGACTGTCCACCAACCCCAAATGTTCTGGGTGAACTGGTTAGTTCGTAGAGCGATAGAATTGTTTTATGTGGAAATGATAGCTTGGAGAGTGTCAATATAGTTTAGTTGAGGCCTAGATGGAACTGAACTAAAATATTGTAGATGGCACAACATGATATCTTTAGGTAGTCGAATGACTTGTTTTGTTAGTTTCTTAAGTGTACAGGCAATGTTTTACCACTTTGATTGGTGGTAGTAGTTGCATTTGGTAAAATATTAGACTTCAAATTTTGCTAAGCAAGTTTAGTCTCAGATTTCAAGGGTGATAGTGGGATTTTTAACCTTCCCACTGAGCTTATTTTCCACTATTTGTACTATAAGAAGATTCTTCTAGTCGGCATGTTTCACCTTTGTTTGCTCTCCGTGTTCATCCTTATGTCTCTAAGAATTTTTAAGTTATCATCACTAGGAGATGAGGAAGGTTTCCAGAAGCTTGTTAAAATTCCATTGATAAGTACCAATTGACTAGTAATTTTCTGGAAAACCCTTAAGTTGATGATGAGGGGATTTACGTGTTTGCATTAGTTTATGCATGATCAGATTTTAATATATAAATGGAATGATAGTTATGATTGTTTCTTATTTAGCTCAAGAAGCTAGTGAAGGTTCGAGCAATCGAGGAAAATGACTAGTAAAGTAGATTTTGTCCTGAAGTTTCTGGTGAGTTCCTTCTTACTTCCATTGAGTTATGAAAAATATATAATCTATGGGTTGTGTAAGGTAATTTGTCTTTACTAAAGATGGGTCGATGTGTTGTGAATTACGTGTGAGTAATAAACTAGTGTTGTGTGTGTGAGCACGGCTATGGTTGAGGTGAAAATACCTACATTGTATCCAGGCCCAGTTCCCAACTATTTGTGACATGTGAAATGTGGAAAGAGGCTTTATTTGTGATGCCTCCAGTAGAGTAGCTTTATTGCAAAACGGACTGGTAAATCATGGTCCGACCTTGCAAGAGAACAAATGTTCAATTTAACAAGGAATACCAAAATAAATATTATTATGGCTAATAAACGATTCTGATTTTTGAAATATGGGTTTCTAGTGAGTTCCTTCTTACTTCCTTTGAGGCTAGCACAAGGTTAGGTCATAGGTAAACATACATGATTGAGAGAAATATGAATAAATTGTCGGTATGTATCCGTCAGGGGTACTATGTGTGTTATATTGGTGAAATGTTGTCACCAGAGAACTGTACTCAGAACTTGATGTAATATTTTTGTAAACTGAGTCTTGAAATTGTCCTTATTTTTAGTTTATTATCAACAAACTGATAATCATTTTGCATCTATTTGGAACGCATTAAGTTAAATAGAACTTACTCCATTACTTTTCTTTCTCAGGCGATTGAGTAGTAGAAGAAGATTAGTAGAAGGGGACTACACCAGAGCTGCGTCTGCAAGTGAGCCATTTGTTAATTTTTGTATCATGCATGGCTACATTGGTGGGTGGTGCATTAATTCGTTTTGTAAAAATTTTTTGTAATTCATTTAATTGTCTATGTTGTTCTATTTTTTTAAAAGAGAATTTACCCTTATTATAAAAATAAAAGCCAAGCTTTCTTGATTTGCAGATTATGACCTCTTTTATATGTAATCCCCATTGATTGCCGTGAAGAATTGATAGGTTGACATTTATAACCCCTATTGTTTTCTCTTTTAAAGACATGTTACCAATTTAGAGAAAAGAATAATGGCGGTAACTAAAAAGGGAACCTTCATAACTATTTTCGCAAATATTTAAGTAAAACCAATGAAATTTTTAGTCCAGCAATAACACCCCAGTCCGTTGGACGTTATATTTGGATGAGTGATGTACACCATGTCATTTCGGCAGGCTAATGGGGTGTTACAAACTTTTGGTGCAAGTAGAAACATTGGAGGTGGAACCCAACTTATCTTATAAAGAAGTGCCTATTAGCATTTTAGAAAGAGAAGTGAAAGAATTGAGAAATAAAAGAATTCCACTAGTAAAAGTATTCTGGTAGAACCATAATACGGAGGAAGCCACCTAGAAGAGAGAGAGTTCAATAAGAGAGCATTATCCTTAACTATTCATAGGTAAAACATTTTTAGGATAGAATTTTCTAAGTAAGGGAGAGTTGTAATAGCCTGCCCGGTGTAGATCATATCGATATGCCACTGTCGTATAATTGGGTACCAAGGTAGAAAAGGGGTGAATTATCTGTTAAGTGTTAGGATGATGTATTGCATGAACTTCATAGTATGTCGTTTGGGCGGTGTATTGCTGGAATTCACCATTTGGCGAACTCTAGGGTTTAGCAGACTCTTTTATGAGACGATCCGCCAACCCCAAATGTTCTGGCTAAACTGGTTATTTTGCGGAGCGATAGAATTGTTTTACATAGAAATGATAGCTTGGTGAGTATCGTTAAAGTTTAGTTGAGACCTAGTTGGAATTGAACTAAAATACTGTAGATGACAATTTGATATATTTAGGTAGCCGAATGACTTGTTTAGCTAGTTGCATAAGTGTACAAGCAATGTTTTACCACTCTAATCAGTGGTAGTAATTGCGTTTGCTAAACGATTGGACTTCAAATTTTGTTAGGCAAGTTTAGTCTCAAATTTCAAGGTTGATAATGAGATTTCTGACCTTCCCACTAAGCTTATTTTTGGATGTTTATACTATAAAAGGATTCTTATAGTTGCTTGTTTCACCTTTGTTTTCTCTTCTTACATCTCTAAGAATTTTTAAGTTATCTTAGCTAGAGGAGACAAGGAGGTTTCTAGAAGCTTGTCAAAACGCCATAGATAAGTACCAAATGATTGGTAATTTTCTAGAAAATCCTTAGGTTGATGACGAGGAGATTTACATTTTTTGCATTAGTGCATGCATGATTAGATTTTAATAGATAAATGGCTTAATAATTATGATTATTTCTTATTTAGCTCAAGAAGCTAGTGAAAGTTCGAGCAGTCAAGGCAAAAGACTAGTAGAGTAGATTTTGTCCTAAATTTTCTGGTGAGTTCCTTCTTACTTCCTTTGAGTTATGAAAATTCTATGATCTATAGGTTGTGTAAGGTAAGTTGCCTTTACTGAAGATGGGTCGATGTGTTGTGAATTGACGTGAGTAATAAACTAGTGTTGTATGTGTGAGCATGGTGATGGTCGAGGTGAAAATACCCACATTGTGTGCGAGCCCAGTACCCAACTATTTTTGACATGTGAAATGTGGAAATAAGCTTTATTTGTGATGCCTTCGGTAGGGAAACTTTATTGCAAACAAGACTGGTAGATCACGGTCTAACCTTACAGGAGAACACATGTTGAATTTAACAAGAAATATGAAAATAAATATGATTATGGCTAATATACGATTCTGAATTTTTGAAATATATGTTTGAGGCTGGCACAAGGTTGGTTTATAGGTAAATGTAACACCCCAAAATTGGGCCTAGTAGGATTGGACCCAATGGGCCTTAGGCATAGGAATGTTTAAAATTTTCAAGAATATGAGAATGCCGTTGTTGCAAATTGGACTTATTAGTTAAGTGAATTTGGAAAGTTATGAGGTTTCTATGAAGTTCTGGGTTCAAGTTGGGCCTTAGTAAAATTTTGTGTTTAAGCCTTTAAGGAGATGGAGTAAGTGTCCTTATAGCATATGGAAATAATTGAGTAAATAGCTAGCATAAATGAGCAAAGGGTAAAGAAGTTATGGCGCCACATGTATTACCTTGAGGGAAGAGGTTCGAATCACTTTGTGTGCAAATTTTGACTAATATTTTTGCACTCTTTCCTTAAGTGTCGGCCAAGAAGTAAACATGGCAAGTTTGACTTCTTTATTTTGGGCATGGTGGCTCAGAAATAAGGTAAGGTTAAGGTTAAGGAAAGGAATCAAAAGAAATAGGTAAGTAAGGGGGACAAGAGGCTCATTTCATGGATAGTGTTTTGGAAAGTTTGGGTGGCCAAACTTTTATCCTAAGGGGGATGCATGTGGACGGTTTGAGGCTAGAGTGGTAGCCGAATTTTTCTTGGGTTATTTTGCAAAGCTTTGTGCATGATAAGGTTTTGGGTTATTTTAGCATTTTGGTTGCTCTTCCTTGCCAAAATCTTTTTCTTCCCTTTTCGTTTTGGCATAAACATCTCGTGTGTAACAGCCTGATTTAGGGCCTAGTCAGGATAGTGGTGCGAAGCCAGGAACCCGTGGGGAAATTATGAGTTTTTCAAGTTTATGTCATGTTTGCACGTTAGTATGAAAGTTTTGTAAAGTAATTTTATTAAGTTGAGGTCAATTGGTCCAAAGGACTAAATTGCAAAAGTTGCAATATATATGTTTTTAGAAGCTTTTTGCATGAAATAGCTTTAGAATAATAATTATGAGCCCTTAAATAGCAATCTGCCCAAAATTTAATTTTTGGACAAAATTGGCCTTAAGAGACTATTATGAAAATTTTTAAAAGGAAGGGCATTTTGGTCATTTGGCCTCATTAGTAATTAAAATAGGATAAAGATGAGAAAAATTCACTCATCTTTTTCCTGGTTGCTGCCGAAAATTTGGAGACACCATAGCTAGGGTTCTTCATTTTTTTCAAGCTCAAAATCAAGAAAAACGAAGCTCGGATCAAAACCGAGGCAAGAACAAAGTCGAGGACTAAATTGCACATCTACATACATTTTGTATATTGAGGTAAGTTTGTATGATTTCTAAACTTTATGATTATTATCATTAAATTGCTTAACATAATGTACAATAATTGTATGAAATGATCATGTTATGTTCAAGCAAGAAATCGTGATGATAAGTACGAGCAAGTCCAATGGGAGATGAATTTCCCAGGATACTCAATCTACCACGCAAGATATCATGTAAGTCCAAGGCAAGCTTGGCATTGATCAAGATATCATGTAAGTCCAAGGCAAGCTTGGCACTGATCAAGTTATCATGTAAGTCCAAGGCAAGCTTGGCACTGATCAAGTTATCATGTAAGTCCAAGGCAAGCTTGGCATTGATCAAGTTATCATGTAAGTCCATGGCAAGCTTGGCACTGATCAAGTTATCATGTAAGTCCAAGGCAAGCTTGGCACTGATCAAGATATCATGTAAGCCCAAGGCAAGCTTGGCACTGATCAAGTTATCATGTAAGCCCAAGGCAAGCTTGACAGTGATCAAGATATCATGTAAGTCCAAGGCAAGCTTGGCACTGATCAAGTTATCATGTAAGTCCAAGGCAAGCTTGGCATTGATCAAGTTATCATGTAAGTCCAAGGCAAGCTTGGCACTGATCAAGTTATCATGTAAGTCCAAGGCAAGCTTGGCATTGATCAAGATATCATGTAAGTCCAAGGCAAGCTTGGCATTGATCAAGTTATCATGTAAGTCCAAGGCAAGCTTGGCATTGATCAAGATATCATGTAAGTCCAAGGCAAGCTTGGCATTGATCAAGTTAGCAAGCAAGTTATCATGTAAGTCCAAGGACTCAAGCTTGGCATTGAGTATGTTACCAAGAGCAATACTTCATATAAGTCCATGTCAAGACATGGCCTTGAAACCATGATGAGATAACCCATGTAAAACCATGTCTAGGATATGGTTTTGGCATCATATTATGTGGGAAGAGATTTAGTATCCTCGGTTATTCACAGAAATTCATCGGGCAAATGAGTAAGCTAAAAGATGATAGCAAGAAATCTAATAAAGTAAAGTTAGTATCAAGATGAAGTTAGATGAAGTTGAGTATTATTCATGTTGTGAATGAGAAAGTAGATATCATGATTATTGTTATTATAGTATACTGATCAATGTGATCAAGTGATACAGGTATCATGGTTACCTTACAAGTATGATAATAGTAAGTGTCATGAGACATGTAATAATCTATATGAGTAAGTAAGCTCTTTAGCTGAAATTCATGATACCATTGTTTATGTGAAATGGTTTATAATAAGCAATGATGATGCTATGAGTTGTTACATGCAAACTTACTAAGCTATATGCTTACATTATGATTCTTTCTTTCTATGCAGTCCCGCCAAGCTAACTCATGGATCATTAAAGTCAGAGCTCGTAACACACTATCAACTCTTATTTTGGTATAGCCAAGTTACTTTACTAAGTATGGCATGTATAGGAAACATTCATTTTGTGGACATGTTTTAAGAAGGGCCTTTGTAAAGGCTATCATGTTTATTATTCTTTTGTATATGGCTAAGTGATTAGCCAAACTTGACTAAGCATGTATGTTTATTGAGATCAATGAAGCATGTAGTATTATTCATATAATTGGGTTGTTATTGCATTGTTGAATTGTGTATGGATATGGTCTTCATTTCAGGGTGCCTAACGGCTTGGTAAATAGCCTATAAGTGCCCACACGGTTAGACACACGGGCGTGTGTCAACACCGTGTTAATCCTGCACCTTAGTATTATTAACCATAATAGGCCACGGGCAAATCCCACGGCCGTGTGTGTGCCGTGTAAGACACACGGTTTGGACATGGGCGTGTTCCCAGACCATGTTGATTTAGCCAGTATATCAAGGATTAGCACACGGTCTAAGCCCACGGCCGTGTCATGGCCGTGTGAAATTAGTCAGTAACCTTCCACGGTTGGTAGACATGGGCGTGTCTAAGCCGTTTGGAAATAGTAAGTAGCCCTACACAGTTTGAGGGCATAGGCGTGCTTAAGGGTACACAGGCGTGTTCCAAGTCACACGGGCGTGTGAACCCTGCTTCAAAAATGAGTTATTCGATTTTAATTCTGAAAGTTTTCTGACATAAGTTAAAGGCCTCATAGGCCCTTGTTATATGTGTTGACTAAGAAAGTGAAGTTTTTAAGTTGGAACGAAATTTTATAGCCCGTAAGTACATGTTTCAGTGAGTTCAAGTATAGTAATGTCTCGTATCCAGACCCAGTATCGGTCTTGGGTGCGGAGTGTTACATAGTGCATTTGTTCATCTTACTCCTTTGTTTTGTCTTAACCCCAATTCATTTTTGTTTCATCTTCTTTAGTTGGCCGAAACTAACAAGCACTTTTCTCCATCCATTCTTTCCTTTTGACCATTTCATCAACCTTTTCTTCTTCTTTAATCAACATCACTTTGTGTGATCTTCTTGTTTGATTTTCTCTATAGCCGAACCATTATCATCCTATTTCTTTATCATTTCGTTCTCTATCGTGTGGGAAAACCTCATCTTGATTGAATCGGTAAGTAGTAGTTTTCTCTTTGTCAATAACCTTGTTTCATTCGAGTTTTTCCTTAATAAATCGCGTGTTCTTCCTTCTTTCTCTCGTTGAGTCTGAGTTACATTCTTTTCTGTGATATGGCCATCGTTGGCTTAGGATTTTTAACAAGGTGAAGGAGCACAAGTGATTTGTATTAACCAAATCGTTATCATCGACTCGTCAAGATGGGATTTCAATAGCCAAAGGGTAGGATCGAGGGAGATCACATTCGTGGTGTTGAAATCGGTGGAAAGCATAACTCATTATTAATGTGTGTAATCCCGTACTTTTCGAATATATATTTGAAATGGTGTGTGATCTCACACTTCTCTGAAGGCTTGCATGAAATATTCTGTGATTCGGTCGAAATACCGAAGAAAAACCGAAACCGACATCCGTAATCACTTGGGCATGCTTATGATCGTAGTGGTAATCATATTTGTAATAAAACAGTTTCGGTTAAAAACAATGACATGTATTTGAAAAATCACGAAAAATAGGAGAAAGAGAATTAGAATGTGAATGAGGTATCAAATTAAAGTTTATTGTGTCTATTTTGATATGGAAGAAACAGAAAAGGAAAAGGAATTTTATATTGTGAGATATGTTAATCTTAGTGAGGCTGGTTCTGAATGACTTCATGGTTCCCTGATCTGTCTTGGTAAAATCAGATAAAATTGTAAAAAGTGATTTATGAGTTATAATTGATATGTATGAATTCCTTAGTGAGTCTGTTTTCAATAGAGAGAAGTTGGAGCAGCATATGAAAACTGTACAGTGAGATATTTGAATTTTGGGTAAAAGAGGGCAGAATCGTTGGATAGTGAAACAAGGGAAACTTTAAGGAATAAACTGTACTAAATGGTTAAGCCAAAAATTCTAGAAAAAATTGTAGTAAGAATATATATGAGCCTAGTTTCAAGGAAAATTTACGGATCAAAATTTCGAGTTTCCTAACACGAGTTATAGTCAGTTTAGTCAAAGTGACGCAGTTGGACAGTTTCAATTTGTATGCCCCAAATTAGTAGTTAAAGTCTTAGGTTGCAAAATTACCAAATTACCCTTAGTGGGTAAAATTACCGAATTACCCTCGATGGGTAAAATTATGAAAATGCCCCTGATGGGCCGAATTATGAAAATGCCTTAATGGGCCGATTTGATAAGATTGCCTTGAAGGGCCGAAATACGAAAATGCCTTAATGGACCGATTTGTTAATTTGCTATATAGACCGATTTGTTAATTTGCTATATGGGCCGATTTGTTAATTTGCTATATGGGCAGATCTGATAATTTGTTATACGCACCAATCTGATATTTTGCTAAATGGGCCGATCTGATATTTTGCATAATGGGCCTAATTGATAAACTGTTATAATGGGCCATAATTTTTGTAATAAATATTCGAATAAATTACTGTTGTTATATTGTAAAAATCATGATTTGTTATGCATCATATGCATGATTTGCATGGGATGGGATAATGTTGAAGAGAAGTTCTTGTGGCTCTGCCACATAATTCTGGTGGCTCTGCCACATAATTCTGGTGGCTCTGCCACATATTTTGGTGACCCTGTCACAATCTGTCTGGTGGCTATGCCACGTAAACTCTATTATTTTGGTGGCTTGTCCACAACTAAATTTGATATAAATGTCTTAATGCCTACGTTTGGTGTGTTGGCGGGGTGGGTGACTAAAGCTCCCCACAGGTGTGTTGGTTGGTACGGGTGGTGTGTAGCGGATGGATTACTATGCTTGGTTTGGGAATTTGCATTTCATATACATGTTATATTTTGATATATTATTGTTATTGTAAATGGGCTTAGGCCCAAATAATTGCTTAATGAGATTTTGGTCTAGTGGACAACGGTAAGTGGGTTACACACTGAGTTCTTGTAACTCACCCCCCTTTCTCAACCCTTGTAGGTAATGCTCACTGATGAGGACTTGGGGCGATGGATGACTCGGGGGAGGCCAAGCTTCGAAAAATAACATTTTTGAATATTAGTAAACTATTTTCTATTTTATTTCATTACTTCTGCTATTTTGGGTTTTTATGTTGTAATAAGGCCTCTGGAGTATTTTTATTATTTGCTTTACGTTTGATATACTTATTATCTTGCTTAATTTGTTTTAAATGAGGATTTTCTAAAATGGATTAACAAATGGTTTTCATAACAAACTTTTACAAATATTTTTAACTCAGAAATTTTCTCTCGAATTATCGACGATGTTTTCAAAAGTCACGGTTTTATAAGATCACTAGTTTAAATATCGATTCTTCAATCAGCATTTCAAAGATTAGCAGTATTTTTTTATCAAATATTTATAAACAAATTTGCTTTTCTTAACTATAACAAAAAAATAACTTCATCTTTAATCACAAGTTCTTTATACGTTTTCGAAAAACTCTTCAGTGTGACATGCTAGATTCGGGCCTAACTTCTAGGCCGGGTTTGGGGTGTTACAGTAAACATACATGATTGAGAGAACTATGCATAAATTGCCGTATGTATCTGCCAGGGGTACTGTGTGTCTTATATTGGTGAAGTGTTGTCGCCAGATAACTGTACAAGAAATTGGCGTAATATGTCTATAAGACTGAATCTCAAAATTGTCCTTATTTTTTATTTTATTATCGGCAACCTAATAATCATTCTGCATTTATTTGGAATTCATTAAGTTAAATAGAACTTACTCTATTACTTTTCTTTCTCAGGTGTTTGAGCAAGAGAAAAGATCAATAGAAAGGGATTATGCTAGAGCTACATCTATAAGTGAGCCACTTGTTAACCCGATGTATTCGAGCAAATGAAAAAATAGTTTTTCTATCTCAAAGAGGGACGAATGTTGGTAATGGAATATAAACGAGAATTTTTCAGACTTAGTCATTATGTGTGAGACATGTTCCAAATCGAAAAAGTTTTGTACGATAAATTTGAGTGTGGATTAAGGGATGAAATTCGTGCCCTAGTGGTAGCATCAGAAGTTTTGAGTTTAGCAGCCATGATAGCCAAGGCTAAAAAGATGGAAATGGTTATTCAAGAAAGAAATAAGGGACAAGATAGGGAAAAAATGAAGCATGGCATCTTTAGTCCACCACCATCGACAAATTGTAAGAAACTGGAAGATAAAAGCTTCTCTATACCAAGGAGAGATTTTCAACCCTCAAGCTTCTTATGAGAAGGAGGTGCACGAGAAGCCACCTCAATAGCAAGCACAGGTGGCTCCAGAATGATAAGGGACCTTGTATGAGAACAATGTGGAAGGAATCACCGAGGTAAATGTTGGAAACAATAGGGATCCTGCTATTCTTATGGATAATTAGATCATCATATTAGAGACTAGCCCTCGAAGGCTGATACCGCCTCGGAACAATTTATGCATAGGGCTCAAAGTACTCAGTAGGAGGCGAGATCAGGAATATTGGAAAATCGGGATTAGTTTAGGGAGCTTCTAAGAAGAACTACACCAAGTCAACCTCGAGAGTGTCTGTCCAAAGCTATTAGGAATTGTGTTAAACTCAAATTCTAAGAAATCTTTAGGATAATTACAAACCTGATTAGTTGAGTTAAAATAGTGATTTTAAAATTGTTTTTCATAAAACTATCTCCTAAAAATCCTTCTAATTTTTGTTGTCCCCCTCTCTTCCACTTACTCCATCTTTTTGCTTTTTTTTTTCCATTTTTGTTGATTAAAATACCTTTCTGCCATCCTTTCCTCTCTGTTTCTTCCATTTTCTTTCTTTTCTTTATTTTTTTAGTTATTTTCTTAATTGCACGATATCACACTTTGTTGTTCACTTTATTTCCACCCTATCTTTTGTATCGACAGTCACCGCATTCTATTGTACGCAATCGACAACCTTTGATTTCTGTCACACCCAGTTTGTAGTCATTGCATTTTTCGTGCACAATCGACAGTCGTCAAAAGTCATCACATTCTATGGCACGCATTCGACAGTCATCGGCATTCATTGCATCCTATCGCACGCAATCGACAGCCATCGCAATCTACTGCACCTTGTGTGCCACTAGCTGACAATAGCAATATCCCTTCTTAGTATCCCATTGGTGACCGTAACCGATTCCCTCAGCGCTCGACAACCTTTATTTATCGCCCCTAGTCATTTTCTACATAGATCAGGTGTGGGTCCTAATCTTTTGTAATTCATTTATGTGTCTTATTCATAAATGAATCATGTGCTTTGATGATAATCATATGCATTTGTGCCTTATTTGAAATTGTTCAATTGTGACCGATGTTTTTTTTTCTTGGTGGTGGCTGAAAGTAAGTACTCCTCCCAACTATTAAGTTGGTGTTAGTCGATGGATTGTGAGTGTGTTTCGGTTATGGCTGAATATCGATAAATGAGTTGGGTAACATGACCGAAGGTGAGTATGCCTTAATTTGAGTTAGCTGAATGTGTATGTGTCCTTGCTGTGTTGTTGAAAATGATACTTTCCTATTTTTGTGATGGTCAAATATGGCAATAGCATGTTTTTGATCTGTTAAACTATATGGGTAACTAGTATGTTCTGATCTATTTTATCTAAAACACTAATAGCATGTTTTTGATCTGTTAAACTACATGTGCAACTAGTGTAACATCCTAAAATTCGGATTTTATGTTTTGCATTATTCCATGCGTTGAGCTAGTTAAATGTGTTTGGTGTATGTGTATGGGGGCTCGAAGAAAGCCTGGGGTTGAGCTGGACCTTGGTAGAATTTTTGAGTTTAGGCACTTAAGGGGGAGAAGGTAAGTGGCGTCAAGGCTTAAGGAAATAAGTGTGTATTTTGCTAGCACAAGAGGAACTAGTAGCAAGGTGGTGAGGCGTCACATGAAGGGGCTTAAGGGGTGGAGTTCGAATCCCACCTATTGTAATTTTTGGATTTAATTTTTTTGCTAATTAAGTGAAAGATGGTAAGATTCGACCATGACTCTAAAGAAGGAAATGAAGAATCATTCAAATCCATTTGAATGAGATGATGGAGAGGAGATTGAGGAGGGAATTAAGGAGAAATAAAGGATAGTGATGAGGGGGATATGTTGGCCAAATTTTGGGAGATGTATGGGGAAAGAAATTTGGTCAACTAAGATCTTTTTGGTGTAATGGGGATTTGGGAGCCAAATTTCTTTTGGTCTTTTTGCAAGTTTTGTGCATGAAAAGCTTTTACTCTTTTTTTTACATTTTGTGTTTTCTTTTCCAATTTTTTTCTTGCTTGCCGAAAAAACAAGTCCTTCTGTTGTTTATCTCCTTCATAGTGTTAGCCAAAATTCTCTGACACTTCTCTTGTCCATCTCTTCTTTTCTTTCCTCACCATTTCTTCAACTTTTCTCTCTTTTTCTTTAATCGATATTTCTTGGTGGCCGTATCCTCTTTGTTCATTTCTCTCCAAATACCCGAACCATTTAACACTATCTCTTCTTCACTTTCTTTTGCGTGTTGGGCACTCTCTTCCTTGACCGAATCGGGTAAGTGGTTTCATTCTCTTCTTTTCATCTTGTTTCCTCTATGGCCAAATATGTACCTCTTATAATTCGATGGTTCTCTAAACCGAAACATCACTCTCTCCTACTCCCTCACATTGTGTTCTCTATCTTTTTGTAGTGTTATAGTGGGTAGGCCGAATCTCATATCTTTGCCGACTCATCCGTAGCCATAAGACCAATTGGTGGGAGTCGAATCTATCATCGATTAAGGTAAGGAGTCTCTTCTTGGTTCATTCGATATCGCTACTCGATTATTTTGCTAAACAAATCAATAGATTTGACTAATCGATTATTCTAGGGACTAAATCACTCGTTCTCCTTTACTCGTTGATCCTTCAGAGGTAGTGGTAAGCCAAAATCCTCTCCTTAGACAACTACTTTCTCTCATTGTAATATTATTCTGACCGAGACTCTTCCAATGGAGGCACGTGGTAGCAATATTAAAGGAAAATCGATAGGAGGTCGAAAAGGGAGTGGACTTGCAATCTCTGCTCCCAAGTTCAAACATAGGGCAGTATCGGCAGTTCGGGATTTCCCACCGGGTTGTGGAAGGGAGCCAGCATCCGGTGAGAATAGGCAGATCGTGGTTGTTCGCGGTGGTGAGGGTAAGTGTGATAAACCGGTTGTTTAGATTTGGATTAAGATACTCTCTTTTGTTAGTTAATCTAGTGTTATGATGACTCAGGTGCTGATGATCAAGAAGGTTTAGTTCTTACCGTAATCAGGTGTGTAATCTCGCACCGAAATCCCGTAAATTCGTGATTCACCATCATGTTGGAAAAATAGATCGTTGTTGCTTACAAATCTAATAATTGTAATATGACATGAATTGGGTAACTTGCTTAAACAACATTAATCCTAAGATCTGTCAAAAATGGTATTAACTGGCTTAATTACCAAAATGCCCTCAATGGGCCGATTCATTGAAATGCCTTAACGGGCCGAATTGCTTTAACGCCTTAAAGGGTTGATTCATCAAAATGTCTTCGAAGGGCTGATTGATTAAACTGCCCATAGTGGGCTGAATTGCCAAAGTACTTTAATGGGTCGATTCACCGAATTATTTCACTAGATTAATGGTTGATTTATATTTGGATGATTTACTATGTATGTTGCATCTTTACATACTGCATGGGGTGGGAAAGATTGTATGGAGAGTAGTGTAGCCTGGTGGCATAGCCACAATACTTTTAATGAGCTTAACTATGATTTCGGTGGCATGGCCACCAAAATAATATACTTTAGCAGCTTAACTGCAATTTGGTGTGAGCGGCAGGGTGGGTTGACTTGATGCCCACAGGTGTGATTGGCTGGTCGGGGGTGTGATGGATGGATGAGTTGGGTTACATTCATTTCATTTAATTATTACTTTGTAAATGGACGTAGGCCTGATGCTATGCGGGTTCAGGCCCAATGGATGACGGTAAGGGTATTATACACTGAGTTCTTATAACTCACCCTCCATTCTTTTTCTTAATCCTTGCAGGTAATGCTCAGAAACGAGGACTTGGGGCCATGGATGGCTCGGTGGAGGCCATACTTTAGGAATGATATATTTTTCAAATTTTAGTAAATTTCTTTTCCACTTTATTTCATTACTTTTACTATTTTGAGTTTAAAGTTGTAATAAGGCCTCTGATATTTTTATTTTGCTTTATGTTTTGATGTACTTATTATCTTCCATGAATTGATTTAAATGGGGATTGTAACATCCTGAATAGGGCCTATGCATTTCCAGTTTAATTGTATGAAATGACAAGTTACAAGTACTATGAATAAATTTTTGATACTTTTGGAAACCTAGAAATGCATGAAAATGGAAATGAAAATGGAGATGGAAATGGAAATGGAAATGGAAATGGAAATGAAAATGGAAATGGAAATGGAAATGGAAATGGAAATGGACATTTTTGGAAACCTGAACATTTTGGAAACCTGAACATTTTGGAAACCTAAACATTTTGGAAACCTAAATATTTTGGAAACATTTTGGAAACCTAAAACATTTTGGAAACCTAAACATTTTGGAAACCTAAAGATGTAAGGAAAATGGCAAGTTCTGAGCCATGCGAAAATTTTAGGAAACTTAGAAATAAGGTAGGAATGACAAATTTTAAAGCCCAAAATAGGAGATAAGGGCAAGAGGGCCTTAAAAGAAAAAGTTGGTGAATTTTGTCATACAATCGAGCTTGGAAAAGTGGCACGAGGTGTCACTTAGGGTTTATGGGAATGGCATGAGTTCGAGTCACTTGGAAAGCAATTTTGAAGGTTTAATTTTGCTTCCCAAGGCTAGGGGTGGATGGCACTTGGTAGCTAAAAGGAGAGAGTTTTATTTTAATAAAACTGTTAAATTAAGTGATAAATAAAGGATTTATTCTTTTAAGATAAATGAGGAATTAAAGGATGGATTAAAGACTTTTAAGTGATAATTAATAGAGATTAAATTATCACTTGGGAGAGTAGTAATGAAGTTTTGGACTCTTGGTCTAGCAGATTTAGATTAAAAGAGGAAAATAGAGACTTTTCTCCCATTCACTCTCTTTGCCAAAATTTTGCTCTCTCTTCTCCCTCTCATTGCGAAATTCCCTAAGCAAGGACTCCATCTTTTCTTTCCCTCCCCTTTGCCATTGCCTAGTCAAAACTTTTCTCTTCCAAATCTCGGTTAGATCTCCATAGCGGGATCTCAAGAATCCAAGACAAGGAAACAAGTGACTAAAGGTTTCAAGGTAAGTTAAGCCATTCAAATTCCTTTCTTTCTAGTTCTTTGAAAGTAAAAGGCCTAATTCCTATTCTCTTTGATCATGGCCGAATATACAAGGGATCTCGGGTTTCCACAATCGTTGAACATAAAGATCAAGGATCCAAGGTAAGAACAATTGATTCTTGTTCTTTTAAATCGTTTAAATCAAAGCTTAAGAAAATAACCTCTCTTTTGTCTATGGTCGAATGTCAGAGGAGGAGTTTCGGGATTTCAGATTTGAGGAAAATTAAGGTAAGACACATTCGGCTAAAGGCCAACTACCACTTATTAAAGTTAGATCAAATCTAACCTATGATCTTTAGGGATTTCGACAGATATTCAAGACAAAAAGGAACTTTCGGATTTGGAATCTCTAAGGTAGGCCTCTAAAATATTCTTATAAGGGTTGTGTGAGTATCTAAATCCATTCCTTAATTTTGAAAAGCCAAAAACTAACCATATTGAACTACAAGGTTGGTCGAATATCAAGTAGAGGAAAAACCAAACTTTGGGATTTATATAATCACCAAATCGGCAAAGGTAAGTTTTCCTTACAAATCCTACTAGGATTTGGTTTCGTTTTAAGCCAAAATAGGTTTATTAATGTATTTATTTGGTGGGCGAATATAGGAATTAATAGATCTAAAAAATTAGATCGGGCTTCTCGAGATATCAAGGAACCTATTAAGCAAAAAGGTGTGTACCCTTACTATCCTTTGATATTGTATGGCTAAATATTTTAATATATGACATGAATAATAATGTGAATGTGGCTATGTACCACAAATGTGGCAAAAGTACCTGTGCGTTTCCTACTTCCGATAGGATTGTGGAAAAAAAATGTTATTTAATAACATGCGAATATACGAATATGAACATGAAATTAAGTTATGCTATATATATGTTTTGGGGCATTCGGGATTTATGTGAAAGGGGGAGAACAGGTGTTGACTTCGGTCTCACCAACGAAGGTGTTGACTTGGTCTCACTGTGAAAAATGTTGACTACGGTCACATTGCGAAATTTGGTAACTTCGGTTACAACAGTGTCAAATGACACAACGTTAAAATTTGATTATAGTGTCTAATGACACAACGTGGAGAGTAACGGATGGAGGGTTGACTTAGTAGTCCCCACGGTGTGAATGGCAGGTACGGGTGGAGAGTAGCGGATGGACCATTAGGATTGGGTTTGGGTTGCATCATAATTTTCATTATTATATGGACTTGATGATTTAAACATGAATGCCTGATTTATTGATTGATAGTATTGTGTGCACATTGAGTCTGTTGACTCACCCCATTGTGGGAATTATTTTTCAGGTGATGAGCAATGACGGACCGGGCCGGTGGACCAAGAGGAGGCCATGCTACATGAAGAAAATTTCATTTAGTTTGGACTTAAATTTTATTTTTAGTTGCTTTTATTCTATTTCGGGTTTTACTTGATGTAATAAGGCCTTAAGGCCCAGTGGATTATACTTTATGTTGGCTTATTGCTAAGTTTCATACTAAGAACTTTATTGGATGTATTTCATTAAATGGGCTTACAAAATCAAATAAATGGGTTTCAATCTAAGCCCAACTGAAAATAATAGTTTTTCAAAATTTACAATTTTCTCTAAGTATCGAAAGTGATTTTGCAATCGATTTACTTTAGGAACATACGGATCCGGTTCAAGCTCGTGGTAGGGTGTGGGGTGTTTCGATTTGATATCGAGCCCGATTTTAAACTCTCGGCTGTGGGCTCAGGCCAAAACGTTTTCAAAGCGAGCCAAATGATTTTTCTTTGAAAGGAAGCGGGCTTTTGGCATGGCCTCTAAGTCTCCGACCATGATCCACCGGTAAGTACCCCAACTATATGTGTGATTACGTGATTTATATAAGGGTAGAAAAGGCATGGAGCGTAGAATAGAATGATAGGAACTTGAACCCTAGGATTAGTCTACTCAAACACGATACATAAGACTTAATACACTAAACCAACCTATGGCTAAGTCATTGAGTTAGTGGTGTGGTAACCCTTATGCGCATGTCTAGGATTGATCCGGAAGAGCTTGGTATTTAAGAAGTCCTAGTGACTCACCTCCTCTTGCAGAATCCTACAGTGCGTAGTTTGGTTCACCATAACTCGAGGGCTCGATGGTGTGGCAACCTCTGCGCATGTCTAGGAACAGTTTTGGTGGGAGCTTGGTATTTAAGCGATCCGTGAATCACCTCCTCTCCACATGAATCCTGCACAGTGCGTAGCTTTGGTTCACCCTGACCAAGAGGGCTCGGTCATAGGCTAAACATAATGACTAAAACCCGAAAGGGAACTAGCCATGTTTTAAAAAAAAAAGAAGAGAGAACAAAACAACAAACCCTAGTTTTTTTTTCCAAACTTTTAAAAACTTTCTCTTAAATCTGAGAAAATTTATTTTTACAACATTTTCTGAAAAATTTCTGATTTGCGAAAATTACAAAAATGCCCTTAGCAGTAAAATTACCAAAACGCCCCTGGTTTGTAAAATGTTCAACTACTCAACAACTTTACCAAAATTTCATGATTCCATAGACATTCAAAAACCCTAATTTGTAAAATACCAAATACCATGATTTTGGAAAAAAAATTATTACAAAATCGCCCCTAACTTACAAAATTACCAAAATGACCCTGATTTCCAAAATTTTTGCAACATCCCCATCTTTGAAAGAACAACTTTCGAAAGGAACCCTCAAAGTTTTACAACTTTTGAAATACCCAAAATTTATTAAATTTTACAAATTTACCTCGATTTGTGAAAAATTACCAAAATACCTTCAAAATTATCGAAATACCCTCGGACTTCAAAATTTTTCCAGATTACCTCGAGACTTTTGGATTTTCAAAAAAATAATTTTTGACAAAATCACCCAGGAACTCTATTTTGACAAATTACAAAAATATACCCCTGTAGGACAAAATTACGAAAATACCCCGGGTAGTGGAAAACAACAACAAACAACAAAAACTACAACGTTTCTCTGAATGAACGGAAGTTCATATTTGTTTGATGGATGGATGAATGAATGGAAAAGACTGTGTGTTTGTATGATACGAAAGAACCACTCTAAAATCCCTTTTCATAAAACTCCTTCGTTGATAAGTAAGTGGAACAAATAACTAATCCATAAAATTTCTTAACCAGATCCCGACGCTAGAAAATGAGCTCTAGAGGACGTGGTCGTCGTGGTCGAGGAAGAGGAAGGATGACTGTGTCGGAACCCGTTAGGTCGGGTCAAGGGTCCGACAATGAGATGCCACCACCACCACCCCATTTGTTAATGTTGAGCGGCAGGCTCGAAGCGGGGGAAGAGGTCATGTCGCAGTCGCTCTGCGAGTTTTGGAAATGGTGGCCGGTGCAGTCGAAAATGGAAGAAATTGAAAGTCGGTACCTGAACGGCTTCGAGCTAATGGAGCAGAAATGTTTCGAGGAGTATCCAATGTGGCAACCAAAGCAATGAGTCTTGGTTGGAAGCAACGGGCGTATAATGGATGAGCTTGATTTGACTCGGAGGAGAAGCTGAAAGGATGGTGGCATTGTTACGCGATGAAGCGTATCGATGGTGGTTATTGCTCGTGATGGTACCATAGCTGAAAATTTGACACGGGAGTATGTTAAGGAGGCCTTTCGGAAGAAGTATGTGGGAACCGGTATCTGAGATGAAGCGAGAGGAAGGCTTTTCTAGGGTTAGTACAAGGGAGTAAGTTCCGTCGCGGAATATGAGGCGAATTTACGAGGTTGAGCCACTATGCTCGTGGGGTAGTGGCAATCGAGCATGAACGTTGTGTCCGTTTGAGGACGAACCGAGGAATGATCTAAGATGTTGATAGCCGCATCGAGGCGGGAATTCTCTACTTTGGTGGATAAGGCTAAAGTGGCCGAGGGAATTAAGGATTCTATCAAGCGAACACCGATCGAAATAGGCGGAAAGAGGTTTTGGATCATCGGGAATAAGAGGCCTAGAACGATGGGCCAAAGGATCGAAAAATCGGATGCAGTGGGCAAATTCGTCCTTGTGAGCATTGTGGAAAGAGGCATCTAGGGAGTGTTGGAAAAGATAGGAGCATGTTTTAGGTGTGGGTCCAAGGACCATATGTTTAGGGATTGTCCCAAACAATCGATGAGAGTCGACCAGTAGTTCGAATGCTAGCGGGCCGGTAGAGGTGGACCTCGACCTCAACGGGGTCGTGGTTCGAGTAATGAGGTAATGGTTCCGCCAAGGTCGTGGAGCACCAAGCGGAGATGTTGAAGGTTGAAACAAGGCGCCTAAGATTAGTTTATGCGATCGGCGTCATGAGGATAGTGACGCCGCCGACGAGACAACAAGTAAGTTTCTTATTTATGGATTATACTTCATTACTTTTCTCGCTATAAGATTAGTTCGATCTTATGTTGCTAATGAAGTATATGGAACCTTGATTGTGAACTTAGAGAATGTGCCTAGAAAGTAAGATAGTTCTTTAAGATCGAGTCTTGTGACAATAGCGTAGTGTGGTGAGTTAGACCATACGGATGAGCGATAGTAAGTAATTTCGAGGACGAAATTATTTTTAAGGGGGGTAGAACTGTAACATCCTGAATAGGGCCTATGCATTTCCAGTTTAATTGTATGAAATGACAAGTTACAAGTACTATGAATAAATTTTTGATACTTTTGGAAACCTAGAAATGCATGAAAATGGAAATGAAAATGGAGATGGAAATGAAAATGGAAATGGAAATGGAAATGAAAATGGAAATGGAAATGGAAATGGAAATGGAAATGGACATTTTTGGAAACCTGAACATTTTGGAAACCTGAACATTTTGGAAACCTAAACATTTTGGAAACCTAAATATTTTGGAAACCTGAACATTTTGGAAACCTAAAACATTTTGGAAACCTAAACATTTTGGAAACCTGAAGATGTAAGGAAAATGGCAAGATCTGAGCCATGAAAATTTTAGGAAACTTAGAAATAAGGTAGAATGACAAATTTTAAAGCCCAAAATAGGAGATAAGGGCAAGAGGGCCTTAAAAGAAAAAGTTGGTGAATTTTGTCATACAATCGAGCTTGGAAAAGTGGCACGAGGTGTCACTTAGGGTTTATGGGAATGGCATGAGTTCGAGTCACTTGGAAAGCAATTTTGAAGGTTTAATTTTGCTTCCCAAGGCTAGGGTGGACGGCACTTGGTAGCTAAAAGGAGAGAGTTTTATTTTTAATAAAACTGTTAAATTAAGTGATAAATAAAGGATTTATTCTTCTAAGATAAATGAGGAATTAAAGGATGGATTAAAGACTTTTAAGTGATAATTAATAGAGATTAAATTATCACTTGGGAGAGTAGTGGCCAAGTTTTGGACTCTTGGTCTAGCAGTTTCAGTTAAAAGAGGAAAATAGAGACTTTTCTCCCATTCACTCTCTTTGCCAAATTTTGCTCTCTCTTCTCCCTCTCATTGCAAATTCCCTAAGCAAGGACTCCATCTTTTCTTTCCCTCCCCTTTGCCATTGCCTAGTCAAAACTTTTCTCTTCCAAATCTCGGTTAGATCTCCATAGCCGGATCTCAGTATTCCAAGACAAGGAAACAAGTGACTAAAGGTTTCAAGGTAAGTTAAGCCATTCAAATTCCTTTCTTTCTAGTTGCCGAAAGTAAAAGGCCTAATTCCTATTCTCTTTGATCATGGCCGAATATACAAGGGATCTCGGGTTTCCACAATCGTTGAACATAAAGATCAAGGATCCAAGGTAAGAACAATTGATTCTTGTTCTTTTAAATCGTTTAAATCAAAGCTTAAGAAAATAACCTCTCTTTTGTCTATGGCCGAATGTCAGAGGAGGAGTTTCGGGATTTCAGATTCGAGGAAAATTAAGGTAAGACACATTCGGCTAAAGGCCAACTACCACTTATTAAAGTTAGATCAAATCTAACCTATGATCTTTAGGGATTTGACGGATATTCAAGACAAAAGGAACTTTCGGATTTGGAATCTCTAAGGTAGGCCTCTAAAATATTAACTAAGGGTTGTGTGAGTATCTAAATCCATTCCTTAATTTTTGAAAAGCGAAAAACTAACCATATTGAACTACAAGGTTGGTAGAATATCAAGTAGAGGAAAAACCAAACTTTGGATTTATATAATCACCAAATCGAAAAAGGTAAGTTTTTCCTTACAAATCCTACTAGGATTTGGTTTCGTTTTAAGCCAAAATAGGTTTATTAATGTATTTATTTGGTGGGCGAATATAGGAATTAATAGATCTAAAAAAATTAGATCGGGCTTCTCGAGATATCAAGGAACCTATTAAGCGAAAAAGGTGTGTACCCTTACTATCCTTCGATATTGTATGGCTAAATATTTTAATATATGACATGAATAATAATGTGAATGTGGCTATGTACCACAAATGTGGCAAAAGTACCAGTGCACGTTTCCTACTTAGATAGGATTGTGGAAAAAATGTTATTTAATAACATGCGAATATCTGAATATGAACATGAAATTAAGTTATGCTATATATATGTTTTGGGGCATTCGGGATTTATGTGAAAGGGGAGAATAGGTGTTGACTTGGTCTCACCAACGAAGGTGTTGACTTGGTCTCACCAACGAAAAATGTTGACTACGGTCACATTGCGAAATTTGGTAACTTCGGTTACAACAGTGTCAAATGACACAACGTTAAAATTTGATTATAGTGTCTAATGACACAACGTGGAGAGTAACGGATGGAGGGTTGACTTAGTAGTCCCCACGGTGTGAATGGCGGTCTGGTGGAGAGTAGCGGATGGACCATTAGGATTGGGTTTGGGTTGCATCATAATTTTCATTATTATATGGACTTGATGATTTAAACATGAATGCCCGATTTATTGATTGATAGTATTGTGTGCACATTGAGTCTGTTGACTCACCCCATTGTAGGAATTATTTTTCAGGTGATGAGCAATGACGGACCGGGCCGGTGGACCAAGAGGAGGCCATGCTACATGAAGAAAATTTCATTTAGTTTGGACTTAAATTTTATTTTTAGTTGCTTTTATTCTATTTGGGTTTTACTTGATGTAATAAGGCCTTAAGGCCCGATGGATTATACTTTATGTTGGCTTATTGCTAAGTTTCATACTAAGAACTTTATTGGATGTATTTCATTAAATGGGCTTACAAAATCAAATAAATGGGTTTCCAATCTAAGCCCAACTGAAAATAATAGTTTTTCAAAAATTTACAATTTTCTCTAAGTATCGAAAGTGATTTTGCAATCGGTTTACTTTAGGAACATACGGATCCGATTCAAGCTCGTGGTAGGGTGTGGGGTGTTTCATTTGATATCGAGCCCGTTTTAAACTCTCGGCACGTGGGCTCAGCCAAAACATTTTCAAAGCGAGCCAAATGATTTTCTTTGAAAGAAAGGGCTTTTGGCATAGCCCTAAGTCTCCGAATTCATGATCCACGGTAAGTACCCCTAACTATATGTGTGATTCTGTGATTTATATAAGGGTAGAAAAGGCATGGAACGTAGAATAGAATGATAGGAACTTGAACCCTAGGATTAGTCTACTCAAACACAGATACATAAGACTTAATACACTGAACCAACCTATGGCTAAGTCATTGAGCTAGTGGTGTGGTAACCCCTGTACGCATGTCTAGGATTGGATCCGGAAGAGCTTGGTATTTAAGCAGTCCTAGTGACTCACCTCCTCTTCGCAGGAATCCTACCTGGTGCGTAGCTTCGGTTCACCATAACTCGTAGGCTCAGTGGTGTGGCAACCTCAAGCGCATGTCTAGGAACAGCTTGGTGGGAGCTTGGTATTTAAGCAGTCCACGTGAATCACCTCCTCTCCACATGAATCCTGCACTGTGCGTAGCTTTGGTTCACCACGACCAAGAGGGCTCGGTCATAGGCTAAACATAATGACTAAAACCCGAAAAGGAACTAGCCATGTTTTAAAAAAAAAAAAGAGAGAACAAAACAACAAACCCTAGTTTTTTTTTCCAAACTTTTAAAAACTTTCCTTAAATCTGAGAAAATTTATTTTACAACATTTTCGAAAAATTTCGATTTATGAAAATTACAAAATGCCCTTAGCATAGAAAATTACCAAAACGCATACGGTTTGTAAAATGTTCAACTACTCAACAACTTTACCAAAATTTCATGATTCCATAGACATTCAAAAACCCTAATTTGTAAAATACCAAATACCATGATTTTGGGAAAAAAAAATTATTACAAAATCGCCCCTAACTTACAAAATTACCAAAATAACCCTGATTTCCAAAATTTTTGCAACATCCCCATCTTTGAAAGAACAACTTTCGAAAGGAACCCTCAAAGTTTTACAACTTTTGAAATACCCAAAATTTATTAAATTTTACAAATTTACCCTGATTTGTGAAAAATTACCAAAATACCCCTGAGGTCAAAAATTATCAAAATACCCTCGGACTTCAAAATTTTTCCAGATTACCTTGAGACTTTTGGATTTTTAAAAAAAATAATTTTTGACAAAATCACCCAGGAACTCTATTTTGACAAATTACAAAAATATACCCCTGTAGGACAAAATTACGAAAATACCCCGGGTAGTGGAAAACAACAACAAACAACAAAAACTACAACGTTTCTCCGAATGAGCGAAAGTTCATATTTGTTTGATGGATGGATGAATGAATGGAAAAGACGTGTGTTTGTATGATACTGAAAGAACCACTCTAAAATCCCTTTTCATAAAACTCCTTCGTTGATAAGTAAGTTGAACAAATAACTAATCCATAAAATTTCTTAACCGAGATCCCGACGCTAGAAAATGAGCTCTAGAGGACGTGGTCGCGTGGTCGAGGAAGAGGAAGGATGATCGTGTTGGAACCCGTTAGGTCGGGTCAAGGGTCCGACAATGAGATGCCACCGCCACCACCACCCCATTTGTTAATGTTGAGCAAGCAGCTCGAACGGGGAAGAGGTCATGTCGCAGTCGCTCATGAGTTTTAGAAATGGTGGCGGTCAGCAAGTGAAAATAGAAGAAATCGAAAGTCGGTACTGAACGGCTCCGAGCTAATGGAGCGAAATGTTTCGAGAGTATCAATGTGGCAACCAAGATCTGGTGAGTCTTGGTTGGAAGCAACGGAGCGTATAATGGATGAGCTTGATTTGACTCGGAGGAGAAGTGAAAGGATGGTGGCATTGTTACTGCGATGAAGCGTATCGATGGTGGTTATTTGTTCGTGATGGTACCACGACTAAAAATTTGACACAGGAGTATGTTAAGGAGGCCTTTCGGAAGAAGTATGTGGGAACCGTATCTGAGATGAGCGAGGAAGGCTTTTCTAGGGTTAGTACAAGGGAGTAAGTCCGTCAGAATATGAGGCGAATTTCGAGGTTGAGCCGCTATGCTCGTGGGGTAGTGGCAACTGAGCATGAACGCTGTGTCCATTTTGAGGATGAACTGAGGAATGATCTAAGACTGTTGATAGCACCGCATCAGGAGCGGGAATTCTCTACTTTGGTGGATAAGGCTAAAGTGGCCGAGGGAATTAAGGATTCTATCAAGCAGAACACTGATCGAAATAGGCCGGAAAGAGGTTTTGGATCATCGGGAATAAGAGGCCTGAACCGATGGGCCAAAGGATCGACAAGTTGATGCAATGTGGGCAAATTCGTCCTTGTGAGCATTGTGGAAAGAGGCATCTAGGGGAGTGTTGGAAAAAGATAAGAGCATGTTTTAGGTGTGGGTCCAAGGACCATATGTTTAGGGATTGTCCCAAACAATCGATGAGAGCCGACCGGTAGTTCGAATGCTAGCCGAATCGGTAGAGGTGGACCGACCTCAGCGGGGTCGTGGTTCGAGTAATGAGGTAATGGTTCCGCCAAGGTCGTGGAGCACCAAGCGGAGATGTTGAAGGTTGAAGCAAGGCAGCCAAGATTAGTTTATGCGATCGGTAGTCATGAGGATAGTGACGCGCTGCAGACGAGACAACAAGTAAGTTTCTTATTTATGGATTATACTTCATTACTTTTCTCGCTATAAGATTAGTTCGATCTTATGTTGCTAATGAAGTATATGGAACCTTGATTGTGAACTTAGAGAATGTGCCTAGAAAGTAAGATAGTTCTTTAAGATCAGAAAGTGCACAATAGCGTAATGTGGTGAGTTAGACCATACGGATGAGCGATAGTAAGTAATTTCGAGGACGAAGTTATTTTTAAGGGGTAGAATCGTAACATCTGAATAGGGCCTATGCATTTCCAGTTTAATTGTATGAAATGACAAGTTACAAGTACTATGAATAAATTTTGATACTTTTGAAACCTAGAAATGCATGAAAATGGAAATGAAAATGGAGATAGAAATGAAAATGGAAATGGAAATGGAAATGAAAATGGAAATGGAAATGGAAATGGAAATGAAATGGACATTTTGGAAACCTGAACATTTTGGAAACCTGAACATTTTGGAAACCTAAACATTTTGGAAACCTAAATATTTTGGAAACACGAACATTTTGGAAACCTAAAACATTTTGGAAACCTAAACATTTTGGAAACCTAAAGATGTAAGGAAAATGGCAAGTTCTGAGCCGCGAAAATTTTAGGAAACTTAGAAATAAGGCCGAATGACAAATTTTAAAGCCCAAAATAGGAGATAAGGGCAAGAGGGCCTTAAAAGAAAAAGTTGGTGAATTTTGTCATACAATCGAGCTTGGAAAAGTGGCACGAGGTGTCACTTAGGGTTTATGGAATGGCATGAGTTCGAGTCACTTGGAAAGCAATTTTGAAGGTTTAATTTTGCTTCCCAAGGCTGGGGTGGACTAAGACTTGGTAGCTAAAAGGAGAGAGTTTTATTTTAATAAAACTATTAAATTAAGTGATAAATAAAGGATTTATTCTTCTAAGATAAATGAGGAATTAAAGGATGGATTAAAGACTTTTAAGTGATAATTAATAGAGATTAAATTATCACTTGGGAGAAATAGTAAAGTTTTGGACTCTTGGTCTAGCGATTCAGTTAAAGAGGAAAATAGAGACTTTTCTCCCATTCACTCTCTTTGCCGAAATTTTGCTCTCTCTTCTCCCTCTCATTGCCGAAATTCCCCTAAGCAAGGACTCCATCTTTTCTTTCCCTCCCCTTTGCCATTGCCTAGTCAAAACTTTTCTCTTCCAAATCTCTTGTTAGATCTCCATAGCGGATCTCAAGAATCCAAGACAAGGAAACAAGTGACTAAAGGTTTCAAGGTAAGTTAAGCCATTCAAATTCCTTTCTTTCTAGTTGCTTGAAAGTAAAAGGCCTAATTCCTATTCTCTTTGATCATGGCCGAATATACAAGGGATCTCGGGTTTCCACAATCGTTGAACATAAAGATCAAGGATCCAAGGTAAGAACAATTGATTCTTGTTCTTTTAAATCGTTTAAATCAAAGCTTAAGAAAATAACCTCTCTTTTGTCTATGGCCGAATGTCAGAGGAGGAGTTTCAGGATTTCAGATTCGAGGAAAATTAAGGTAAGACACATTCGACTAAAGGCCAACTACCACTTATTAAAGTTAGATCAAATCTAACCTATGATCTTTAGGGATTTCGACGGATATTCAAGACAAAAGGGAACTTTCGGATTTGGAATCTCTAAGGTAGCCTCTAAAATATTCGGCTAAGGGTTGTGTGAGTATCTAAATCCATTCCTTAATTTTTGAAAAGCGAAAAACTAACCATATTGAACTACAAGGTTGGCCGAATATCAAGTAGAGGAAAAACCAAACTTTCGGGATTTATATAATCACCAAATCGGCAAAGGTAAGTTTTTCCTTACAAATCCTACTAGGATTTGGTTTCATTTTAAGCCAAAATAGGTTTATTAATGTATTTATTTGGTGGGCCGAATATAGGAATTAATAGATCTAAAAAAAAATTAGATCGGGCTTCTCGAGATATCAAGGAACCTATTAAGCGAAAAAGGTGTGTACCCTTACTATCCTTCGATATTGTATGGCTAAATATTTTAATATATGACATGAATAATAATGTGAATGTGGCTATGTACCACAAATGTGGCAAAAGTACCAGTGCACGTTTCCTACTTCGATAGGATTGTGGAAAAAATGTTATTTAATAACATGCGAATATACTGAATATGAACATGAAATTAAGTTATGCTATATATATGTTTTGGGGCATTCGGGATTTATGTGAAAGGGGAGAACAGTGTTGACTTGGTCTCACCAACGAAGGTGTTGACTTGGTCTCACCAACGAAAAATGTTGACTACGGTCACATTGCGAAATTTGGTAACCGGTTACAACAGGTCAAATGACACAACGTTAAAATTTGATTATAGTGTCTAATGACACAACGTGGAGAGTAGCGGATGGAGGGTTGACTTAGTAGTCCCCACGGTGTGAATGGCGTGCACGGTGGAGAGTAGCGGATGGACCATGAGGATTGGGTTTGGGTTGCATCATAATTTTCATTATTATATGGACTTGATGATTTAAACATGAATGCTGATTTATTGATTGATAGTATTGTGTGCACATTGAGTCTGTTGACTCACCCCATTGTAGGAATTATTTTTCGGTGATGAGCAATGACGGACCGGTAGGTGGACCAAGAGGAGGCCATGCTACATGAAGAAAATTTCATTTAGTTTGGACTTAAATTTTATTTTTAGTTGCTTTTATTCTATTTGGGTTTTACTTGATGTAATAAGGCCTTAAGGCCCGATGGATTATACTTTATGTTGGCTTATTGCTAAGTTTCATACTAAGAACTTTATTGGATGTATTTCATTAAATGGGCTTACAAAATCAAATAAATGGGTTTCAATCTAAGCCCAACTGAAAATAATAGTTTTCCAAAATTTACAATTTTCTCTAAGTATCGAAAGTGATTTTGCAATCGGTTTACTTTAGGAACATACTAGATCCGGTTCAGGCTCGTGGGCCGGGTGTGGGGTGTTTCAGGGATTTTTCTGCGATCATAAACAACGGTTTTCCAAAATTGATTAACAAATGGATTTCATAACAAATATGTACAAATAATCTAAGTTGGATTTTCCTTCGAATTATCAATGTCATTTTCAAAAGTCACGGTTTTAAAGTTCATTAGTTCGATTTCGATTCACCATTCAACCTTTTGACATTAGCAGTATTTTTACCAAATATTTATAACCAAACTTGTTTTCTTAACTATAACCAAATAAAGTCAACTTTAGAAAGAATCACAAGTTCTTTATACACTTTCTTCATGTGACATGACAGATCCAGTCATATCGCAAAGGCGGGGTTTGGGGTGTTACAACTAGTATGTTTTGATTTGTTTAATCTGCATATGGGCATGTATGGTTTGAGTAAGCTTAGTTATGCTATGTCATTTGCATGTGCATTGTGGTTGGGTTATGTATGATTTGGAGGAACTTCTAGCAGATTACGAAATGTGACTCTGGCGATTTACCCGCAAATTCTGATTTGGTAATTAAACTGCATTATTTGTTTCTAGTGATATTTCTACAAAAATCTGACAACTTGTCTGTATAACTTTTGGTGGCTAAAGACCACGATTTTTGTGTGTTGGTTTGGAAGGATTTCTAATTACCTTGATTGGTGTGTTGGGTGGACGGAGATGGTGTGCAACGAATGGGGGTAGGATCTATTCTGTTGACATTTTGTGTTGCATCATTTAGTCATACCCATGCTCATGCACTGGTTGAAAATTGCCATGCTTATTACGAACTTTGTTTTGATGGTACTGATTGATGATTTGCTATGTACCATTTTTATGCTTTGTGTGGACGATTAATCGTTTTTTTAGAATGGCTTTATGACTGAATTGATACTTCTTGACTCACACTAAGCTTTTTAAAGCTCACCCCCCTCAATTCCTGCTTTCAGATAATCCTTAAAGTTTAGATCGGACACGACATTCATAAGGTTCATCTCGGATTTTTCTAATTAAAGTATTTTAATTTTATAATTTCATAATTAGTTGGGACTATAAAAAAATTTATACGAACTGTGGCATAGGATTGGACTTCGGGCTTTATTTTGATTTAGCGTGCATGTAATATGGTTAAATAATTGGAAAACCAAAAATTTGATCATTTAAATTTGAAACACGATTTTAAATAACAAACTAAATTCATCGTATTTTTCCACTATAAAATTCGTACCTGAATTTCTGAAAAGTAAATTATAAGTCAAGTATGTTTTCAAAATTAATAGAAACTTTTTTTTAATTGTATTTTTTTAAACTCAACAACATTAATGTTTTTATAAGTAAAGAAAAACCCACTACGATTTTCCGAAAAAGAAGCAAACACTTTTAAAAAAAAATCAATTTCTAAAGGCCTGATAATTTTTACTTAGCCATTTCGGTGGTCCATGTGACCTCTAGAATCCAATCGTAACTTCTAGGCTGGGTTCTGGGTGTTACAAGGCATCCTAGAATGAACGCAAATTTTATTTAAGAAATTATAGTTAGTAGATTATGCTTAAGCCTATTAGAAAAGAGTTTTGCTATGAACTTGTAAAGAACGTTGCAAAGGGAAATAAGTTTCACCTCATTGAAAGCACTAAAAGAGTATCGTTCAAAAAACTTGAGAACTCACCTTGTTAGAGCCAATCCAAGCACTAACTAAAGATATCATTACCATGTTGGAAAAATATGAATATAATATAATAAGCATAATTATATGTTATTATTTACTATCATAAGATATTAGTCCAAATTAAAAGTCATCTAATTTGGTTAAAGTATAGTGGGCTTTAGTTAATAAATAAAGTACGGGTCAAATATGTGTAGATACTCTCGTAATTAAATTCTAATTGATGATGGACTGATTATAAATTAAGGTTAATATGCAAAAGTTATATGTTAGGGTTATGGTTCCCAAATTACATATACGTAACTTTTTTGACATCCCATCTTTGGAAAAGAGAGAGTCACCTTCTCTGAATTACTTGTATATTAATTTAGAAGATCAAAACCGCAAGACTTGAAGATTTCAAGATATCAATGGATTCAGGTACGCTTTCACATTTAGTATTGTTCTTGATTTATTCTTGATAATTTGACATAAAAGATCCTGGTTTATGATTTGTTAATTTTTATATCAAATTTTATTTTACGGTTTTAACAAGTGGCATCTGAGCCTCGTTATGTCGAATAACTGAGAATGAATTTATTTTCTATTGTTTTTGGATTGATTTGTTCTTGAATTTTATAGATTTAATATTTCAGTTATATATATGTTAATATTTGAAGATCTATATTAAAGTTTTTTAGATATTGATTATTTTGAATTTTTAGGATTTTGATATTTAATTTTTAATTTTGATGGATTTTGAATGTTTGTTCTTTAATTTTCATTGCAATCAAATAATACTAATGCCGATTGAATTCTATTACTCCATTGATTATTTGGCAATTGAGAATTTAAGATTAACAAGTTTTAATTTTATTTGATAATTGTAAATGCATTAAAATTTTAGAAATTAATTTAGTTGATTTGGTTGATGTAACTAAATAGTAAAGTCAATAGTGAAAATAAAATTAAATAGTCACTACAATTTTGTTGAATAGGATGATTAAATTATTTACTCATATATTCTAATACGATAAAGTTATCATAACTTTGATGTAATTAGAATTGGATTGAGAAAATAATTTAATTAAATATATTAATAAATTTTAAATAGATAATATTGTGGGAATGAAAAACTAATTATTGGGTTGAATAATTATATAAACTTGTCTTAATTTAACTTAAAATTGGTATGCACATATAATTGTACCGAATACATGAAAGGTCCAATAAGCACACATGTCTAAAGGGTAGGTGGCACACTAGAGAATCCTAGTGTGTGTTGCCCACCACACTAGAGTCCTAGTGGAACTTTGGGCTTTCTATTAAATTATTATATTTTCTCTTCCTATTTTAATAAAACTCTTGTGATTTTTCCTTTATATGTGGACTATGCGTTAGCTAAACATACACAATATTGAGATGAGGATACTTTGTCAAAATTTAGTGAAAATTTATTTAGGTTTAAAAAATTTTTATTTTTTTGTGAGTACTCGAGATACAAATTTATCATATTATGATTGCAACTTCCTTGGCAATTATAATTCAAATTTGTGGCTACAAATTTTCAGTTTTGGTTACTATAGTGAAAGTTAACTTTGCCCACTTCAAAGGTATGATTTTCACTTTGCGTTTGGTTCTTGGCAAAAGCTCACTCCCTTAGCCTCCGAAAGTTCGAGAATAGCAAAGAATATCATTCGACCAAAAGCTAAAAGGGTTTAGCCACTAATTAGATCCCATATTTCAATAGGACTCTCTAACTTGAACACACATGTACCAATTTTGGTGAGATTTATTACTATCGATATCACAACCAAAGATACGATTTTATGAAAAATTTTAAAGCTTTTTTGTGTAATAAAACATGTTTTCATAAATGAATTTTTGTTCAGCAATTAGTATCAGAGCTAGGCCGTGCTGTGTCTATTAGTATAAATTGATCATAAAAATTTTTCTCTTTTATTATTTGATTAAATTGATAGAAAGCGACATTTTTAATCTTATGCATGTTTTGTGCGTGTGTGTGAATGAATATATATATATATATATAATTTGTTATTATGTAATTTTTTTAAAGTTGTGATTCCTAGAATTAGAACGGTTGTATTTATATTTTTTTTGGATATGTAATTAGATTGTGGATTATCATCTCCACGTAGGTTTTTTTATTTTTCTGCAAATAGAAAATCTTGTGAGCTTGAAACAAATTAGGATTATTGTAACCAAGAAACAGAGACCTCGAATCAAATCGGGCAAAAACTAGCCAAGTAATCAAAAAAGAAGCACGAGGCGCCATGGCCTAGGGCCAACGCACCGTATCACAAGCATAAGCGTGAGGTTACTGATTTTGTAAGTAAGTGTTTGACTTGCCAGCAAGTGAAGGTTGAGCATCAAATGCCTTCGGGGCTACTGCTGTAACATCCCAAAATTGGGCCTAGTAGGATTGGGCCCAATGGGCCTTGAGCATAGGAATGTTTAAAATTTTGAGAACGAGAGAATGGCATTATTACAAATTGGACTTGTTAGTTAAGTGAATTTGGAGTTTACGGGGTTTCTATGAAGTCACAGGTTTAATTGGGCCTTAGGAAAAATTTGGTATTTTAGCACTTTAAGGAGGGATGGTAAGTAGCTTCAATGTTTATTGAAATAAATGAATAAATGGTTAGCACAATTGAGCAATTAGTAAAGAGGTTATGCCATCACATGAAGTACCTTGAGGGTAGAGGTTCAAATCCCTTTGTGTGCAATGTTTGGCTAATATTTTTGCACTCTTTCCTTAAGTGCCGGCCAAGGACTATTTATGGCAAGGGTGGACTTCATTATTTTTGGTAAGGTGGCTATAAGAATAAGGCAAGGTTGAAGTTGGGGAAAGGAATCAAGAGAAATAGGTAAGTAAGGGGGACAAGAGGCTTATTTTGTGGATGGTGTTTTGGAAAGCTTGGGTGGCCAAACTCTTATCCTATGGGGGGATGCATGTGGATGGTTTTGAGGTAGATAGGTGGCTGAAAATTTTACCTTGGCATTTGGTAAGGTCTTGGTTTTGTTTTGGCAAAATTTCCCTTTGACAACTTTGTGTCATCTCTCCCATTTTGCAACTCTCCTTGCCGAAACATATTAGCAAAATAGTGCATTTTCTCTTCTCTTGAATTGGTCACATATTCATCTTTTGTCTAATCTCCTTGATAGCCGAATATCATTGTTCATTCTCCTCCATAACTGAAACCTTTCCATCGTTCTTTCTTTCTCATTCCTTAAGCAATCGGTAAGTATTCTTTCCAATGTTTTATTTTCTTCTCTTATGAGCCAATCCATACTTTGGTTTTTGGATGGTCATTTTGACCGAGACCATCACCTTATTTTCTCTCGTACGACATCATTTTCTTCTTCGTAGTGATATAGAGGGAGGCCAAATGACACAACATCGCCTAATCATCTCTAGTCATAGGACGATTGTGAGAAACGGGATTGTAATCGATTAAGGTAAGGAAGATCTTTCATAGTCCATTCGATATCTCCATTTGGTTATTGAGTTAATCGGATTGTAGGTTGGCTAATTGATATTGTTGGTAGGATCTATTCTTGGTGCATCGAGGGAGATCACAGTCATGGTAAGTGGAGTTAGCCTAATAAAGTGTTTCTAGTTACGATTATCGAAGTTGAGACTAATCTTCTATCAGCTATCAATATAGGTGTTGAAATCGGTAGAAAGCACAACTCGTAATCAAGGTGTGTAATCCCGTACCTTTCATATACATATCTGAAATGGTGTGTAATCTCACACTTCTCAGAAAGTTTGAATGAAATATTCTCTAAATCGGTCAAAATACCGAAGAAAATCGGAAACCGGCATCCGTGATCACTCGGGCGTGCGTATGATCGTAGTGGTAAACGTATTTTGTAATAAAATAGTTTCGGTTAGAAGCAATGACATATTTTTGAAAAATCACGAAAAATAGAAGAAAGAGAATTAGAAAGTGAATAAGATATCGAATAAAATCTTACTATGTCTATTTTGATAAGGAAGAAACGGAGAAGGAAAGGAATTTTATATTCTGACATATGTTAATTTTAGTAAGACTGGTTCTGAATGACTTCGTGGTTCCCTGATCTGTCTTGGAAAAATCATATAAAATTGTACAAAGTGAATTATGAGTTATAATTTATATGTATAGATTCCTTAGTGAGTCTATTTTCAATAGAAACAAGTGGGAGCAGTATATGAAAACCGTACAGTGAGATGTTTGAAATTAAGAAAGGAGAGGTCAGAATCATTGGACAGTGAAACAAGGGAAACTTTAAGGAATAAACTGTACTAATTGGTTAAGCCAAAAATTATGGAAAAATTTTTTTAAGAAGATATATGAGTCTAGTTTCAAGGAAAATTTACAGATTTAGATTTTGAGATTCCTAAATCAAGTTATAGTCAATTTAGTCAGTATGATGCAGATAGACAGTTTCAATTTTTATGCCCCAATTTAGTAGTTAAGCCTAGGTTACGAAATTACCAAAATACCCTTGGAGGGTAAATTATCGAAATACCCCTGGGTTGTGAGATTACCGAATTACCCTTAGTGGGTATGATTACCAAATTACAAAAATGCCCCTATAGGCTGATTTGATAAGATTGCCTTAATGGGCTGATTTGATAAGATTGCCTTAATGGGCTAGTTTGATAAGATTGCCTTAATGGGCCGATTTGATATATTGCCCTAATGGGCCGATTTTGCAAATTTTTAATGGGCCAAATTTTTTGTAATGAATCTTTGAGTTATTAATGATTATTTTTTATATTTGTAAATATCATGATTTACTATGTATGTTGCATTTACATAATTTTGCTTGGGATGGGAAAATGTTGAAGAGAAGTGATTCCGGTGGCTCTGCCACATTCTGATTCTGGTGGCTCTGCCACAAATTCTGATAATGGCTATGTGCCAATTTAAATATGGCTATGTGCCAATTTAAATATGGCTTTGTGCCATCATGATTAAGGCTGTGTGCCAATTATATTATCGTATATGATACTCTGGTGGCTCAGCCAAAAATATATTATAAATGGCAACTTGCCTGCGAAATATTATAAATGGCAGCTTGACTGCAAATTGGAGAGACTGGCGGGGTGGGTTGACTTGATCCCCACAGGAGAAATTGTTTGGTACGGGTGGAGAGACTGGTGGGGTGGGTTGACTTGATCCCCACAGGAGAGATTGGTTGGTACGAGTGGAGAGATTGGCTGGATGGGATGGGTTGCATTCATATCATTTATTTATTACATGTAAGTGGGCTTAGGCCCAAGATTGTGTAAATGGGTTCAAGCCCAAGATTTTGCCTTATGGGTTCAGGCCCAAGTTTTTGCTAATTGGATTCAAGCCAGTGGATGACTCAGTGTAGGCCATACTTCAGAAATGGTTTTATTTGGACTTTAGTTTCTTACTTCATTTACTTTATTACTTTACTATTTTGGGTTATGTGTTGTAATAAGGCCTCTGGATTATTTTATTTTTCTTTATGTTTGACGTGTTTATATTTTACTTAAATTATTTTAAATGGAATTTTCTAAAATCATAATAAAGGTTTTCCAAAATCGATTAACAAATGAATTTCAAAATAAACTTTTACAAATATTTTTAATACGAAATTTCTCTCGAACTATCAACGATATTTCCAAAAGTCATAGTTTTATAAAATTATTTCTCCAAATTTAATCGATCAATCTTCGAGGTTAGTAGTATTTTATTAAATATCTCAAGTCAAACTTGAGTTTCTTGATTTTAACAAATCAATATCTATTTTTGTACGAATAAAAAAGGATCTAACATTTTTTTTATCTCATTTGACATGTTTTCTTTATACGTTACCGAAAAACTTTTTAGTGTGACACACCAGATTCGGGCCTAACTTCTAGGCCAGGTTTGGGGTGTTACAGCTACAACCTGTTAAAATCCCACTCTATAAGTGGGAAAGGGTAACCATGGATTTTGTTAGTGGGCTACCCCTGACGTCTACTAAGAAATATTCGGTATGGGTTATTGTTGATCGACTGAATAAGTCCGCCCACTTCATATTGGTTCGCACTGATTACTCATTGCAGAAGTTGACCAAGTTATATGTGGCAGAAATTGTGAGGTTACATGGGGTACCAATGCCTATCATTTCAGACAGGGACCCTAGATTCACATCTCGATTCTGGAGAGTGTCACACGAAGGTTTAGGTACAAGGTTGGATTTCAGCACAACATTTCATCCGCAGACTGATGGTCAGTCGAAGAGGGTAATACAGGTTTTGGAGGACATGTTGAGAAGTTGTGTGATTGATTTCAAGGGCAGTCGGGAAGACTATCTTCCATTAGCGGAATTTGCTTATAACAATAGCTACCAATTCAGTATTTAGATGGCACCATACAAGGCGTTATATGGTCGTAGGTGTCGTACCTCTACTTGTTGGACGGAATTGGACGAGCAGCGACTGTTGGGTTCAGAACTAGTCTCTGAGATCTAGGGGAAAGTAAAATTGATCTGCGATTGGTTAAAAGAAGCATCTGATAGACAGAAGTCGTATGCTGACCTAAAGCGTAAAGAGATAGAGCACTCTGTGGGGGATTATGTCTTCTTGAAGGTCTCACCTTGGAAAAAGATTTTGAGATTTGGACGGAAAGGCAAGCTGAGCCCCAGATTCATCAGACCTTACTGGATATTAAAGCGTGTAGGACCGGTCGCCTATCAACTTGAGCTGCCTCCTGAGTTAAACCGGATACATGATGTGTTCCACGCCTCTATGTTGAGGCGATATCATTCTGATCCCTCACATATAGTGCAAGTAGAGGAGATCGAGGTGAGATTTGATCTGACTTTTGAGGAAGAATCGGTGTAGATACTAGATCGTGATGTTAAGGTACTGAGGAGGAAATCCGTTCCACTAGTCAAGGTGCTATGGTGTAATCACAGTTCAAAGGAAGCCACGTGGGAGCCTGAAGAGGCGATACGACAGCAATACTGAAACACCCCACACCCGGCCCACGAGCCTGGACCGGATCTGGTATGTTCCTCGATGTAAACCGGTTCAAAATTCTTTTGTTACTTTGAAAACTATGTGTTTTGAAGATAGTTTGTTTGTGGGTTGAGCTCAAGTTGAAAACAAGTTTATTTTTATATTGAAAACCCATTTATCTCAGGTGACAAAAATATTTAAAATTTATTTTAAATTAAATTGACTTAATCTTTAAATAAAATAAATTAAATACAATAATTAAAACAATAATAAAATCATCACTAAGGCCTTATTACATAAAACAAAACCCAAATAAAATTGAAGAGTACTCAAATAAAATAAAATGTCCAAATTTAAATAAAACTTTAAGCTGAGCATGGCCACCACAAGTTCTGCTGTCCCGGTCCATCACTGTTCATCACCTGAAACATGTTCCCACAACGGGGTGAGTCAACAGACTCAATGTGTAACCAACACTAAAATTTAACATATTTAGGCATACCATACATATCATGTTCACATAATAATAATGATGCAACCCAAACCCAAACCTAGATGCCATCCGCTACACATCCCCATACCAACCTGCACACCGTGGGGACTACTAAGTCAACCCTCCATCCGCTACACACCATCGAAGGCAGTCGCTGCAGTCGACGTGCTCATCACTCGTACAAAATTCATGGCATAGCCTCCAGATTAAATAATTGTGTCATGAGACACCACATTCAGATAATGTAACCGAAGTTACCACATGCAGATAATGTGACCGAAGTCACCACGTTCAGATAGTGAGACCGAAGTCACCACTTTCACTTCCCCTTTTCATATAACCCGAATGCCCCATAATATTCATATCATGCATATCATACTTAAATTCACATTTATGTCACTTTTCACATGTTAAATATAACATATTTTGTAATCCTAGTAGGAGTAGGAAATGTACTGAGTACTTTGTACCATAACATGGTACCTTAGCCATATTCACATTCTTATAAACATGCATATATTTATTATAGCCATGAATCTTATTAAAAAATCTTGTAGGGTACACACGATTACCTTAGCCATATTCTTACACATTCATATTAACACATATAATGAATTAAAACCAGAAATCTATTGAGATTTAGTGTGGGGTACACACTGATTAAACAACAATTTCACTTGAAATCCGAAATTGATCTCATCGCCTTAGATCTTTAACTCCCTACATTCGCCCATATTAAAGGTTTAATGAAAACTCATTCGGTCATAAAACCAAATCCTAGTAGGATTTGTGCACTAAAACTTACCTTGTTGCCGATTGAATTAAAAATCAAATCCCAAAACTTGTATTCTTCCCCTTTGAAATCGGCTACTCACTAGATTCCTTGAATCAGTTAGTTTTCGGTTAAAAAAAATAGATCTAAGTACTTAAGATAGGGCCTTGGTCGAATATGTAAGTACACTTACCTTGAAATTCTCAAATCCAAAACTTTGCTTATGCTCCTTCCTTGTATTCGGCCAACTCTAGATCCTTTTAACATATTAGTTTTCGGCTTTTAAGATAATAAAAGATAGATCCAAACACTAAAATAAGCCTTGGCCGAATGCTATAGGTACTTACCTTGTGAATTTTAAATCTTGAAACTCACCGAATAACTAGGGAACATGCGGCCTATGGTGTACCTTCGGGAAAAGAACTTCTCCTTCCTTATAGTCGACACTTAGTAAATCCCGAAAGATATCTTCAAGGTTTCGGCAACAATATATTGAGGGTATTAGAATCTTAATTTTGACAGACTTAAATGAAATAGAATGAGAATTGAACCTAATCTTACCCTTACTGAAGAATTCGATGGAACTCTTGCCTGAACCCTTAGCACTATTCGGTTATGGCCTTGATATGTATCACAATTTCAGTTCTTGAGGCTTAGTGAGAAATCGGCTAGGGCTATTGGTACTTTCTACTTTTGATTGTGTTTGTAATAGAAGAAGAAAAGAAAAGAGAAGAAGAGAATAATGGCAGAGAGAATTTGGTAGAGGAAAGAAAGAAAAGAATGGAAAAACTTGCTAGAGAATTTCGGCGGAGGCTTCTTTGAAGAGAAAAGAATGAATGAAGAATGGCCTTATTTTCCTTATATTGTCAAAATTCCTAGGCTAGAGTCCCCTACTTGTCCACCACTCTTCCTTATTTTGATAAAATTTATCTTTTATTTATCACCTTAATTAATCTCATCAATAATCCACTTAAAGTAATCTAATATTAAATCTATTATTTATCCCCTATTTAGCCGAAATTTTAAAGCGAATAAAACTCCACTTTTAAGAGCCATAATGCCGTCCACCTCTCTGCTTCTGGAAGCAAAATAAAATTTCTTTTATTTGCTTCCCAAGTGACTCGATCCCTGGCCCAAATACACAAGCTTGTGGCGCCACTTGTTTGGGCTTTTAAGTGGTGCCTTCAAGCCACTTTGACAAGCCTTGTTTGTGTGTCAAATTCCTCCTATTAATTTTCTTAAAGCCACCTTGCCTTAGTTTCCTCTTTTTAAACTTAACATTTCCATACATTTTCCAGGTTTCCAAAATGTTCACTTTCCTCTTTTAACTTAAGTTTCCAAAATGTTCACTTTCCTCTTTTAGCTTAAGTTTCCAAAATGTTCACTTTCCTCTTTTAACTTAACATTTCCAAGTTTTCAAAATGTTCACTTTCCTATTTTAACTTGACATTTCCAAGTTTCCAAAATGTTCACTTTCCTATTTTAACTTGACATTTCCAAGTTTCCAAAAATATTCAAAATACATTCGTAACACATAAGACATGTCATTTCGTACAATTAAACCGAAAATGCATAGGCCCATTTTCAGGATGTTACAGTTCTACCCCTCTTAAAAATAATTTCATCCTCGAAATTACTTAAATAATCGTACATCCTAACTCACCACACTACAAAGATCTTCACAAGACTCGATCTTAAAACTAACACATCTCCTATGCACAATTCCAAAGTTCACATCCAAGGTTTCATACCATTCACTAGCAATACAAGAACGAACTAGCTCTATAATAAACAGGGCAATAAAGGCATTCCGGAAATAAGAAACTTACCCGTTGTCATATCTGGCACATCACTCTCCTCACGACGACCAACTGCATAAACCAAGCTTGGTTGCCTTGCATCAGAACCTTCAGCACCTCGGCTTGGTGCTCCACGACCACGGCCGAACCATTTCCTCTATGGTTCGGACCACGACCTCGCTGAGGCTGCTGTCCACCTCTACCAGCCTGATTAACATTCTGAGCTGCTGATCGACTTTCATCTGGTTTCTTAGGACAATCTTTGAGCATATGGTCCTTGGACCCACACCTAAAACATCCTCCCGTCTTTTTCCAGCACTCCCCTAAGTGCTTCTTTCCACAATGATCACAAGGACGATACTGCCATCCTGTACCAACTTGCTGACCCTGCGGCCCATCAGCTCTGGGCCTTTTCTGCACATTTCCCGTCGATCCTGACGACTCATAATCCCTCTTGGGTCTATTCCTATCAGAGTTCTGCTTAACCGAGTCCTTGATTCCCTCGGCTACCTTAGCCTTTTCTACTAACGCAGAAAATTCCCGCTCCTAATGTGGAGCTATCAGTAACCTTAGGTCATCCCTTAAACCGTCTTCGAACTGCACACACCACTCATGCTCCATAGCCACTACTCCCGAGCATATCGGCTTACCCTCAAAAATTCAGCTTCATACGCTGCTACCAACTTGTTCCCTTGAACCAGCCCCAGAAAAGCCTTCCTCTGCTCATCAATATATCTGGTCCCCACATACTTCTTCTGATATGCCATCTTAACATATTCCCAGGTCAGATCCTCAGCTGTGGCACCATCCCGGATAGTTAACCACCATTGGTACGCTTCATCGCGTAGCAGTGCCACCAGTCCTTTTAATTTCTCCTCAAGGGTCAGATCAATCTCATCCATAATGCGCTCGGTTGCCTCCAACCAATATTCGACTGTACTGGGTGCTACACCAGATACTCCACGGAACACCTCAGCTCTGTTGGCTCGGAGTCGCTCGGGTACAGATTTTTGAGCTCCCGTATTTCCACCCACGCCTGCCACCATTTCAAGAACTCGTAGCATAGCTGCGATCAAATCATCCCCATGCGAGCTTGTCGCTCGACACCAACAACTAGGGGTGATGGTGGCAGTGGTAACTCATTGTCAGACCCTTGACCCGATCTAACAGGTTCTGACACAGCCATTCTTCCTCTACCGCGTCCTTGACAATCGCGTCCTCTAGAATTCATATCTAACGATGCGTTTTAATCTGATTTAAGAAAGTTTTATGAATTAGCCTTTATTCCACTGATTAACCGCGAAGAAGTTTTATGAAAAGAATTTTAGGAGTGGTTCTTTCGTATTCATACATGCACACAGTCTTCACATTCATACATTCATCAATCAATTATGAACTTCCGTTCATTCAGAGAAATGTTGTAGTTTTCATTGTTGTCGTTTTTCCACTACCCAGGGGTATTTTCATAATTTGTCCTATAGGGGTATTTTTGTAATTTGTCAAATAAGGTTCCTTGGTGATTTTGTCAAAATTATTTTGCAAATTTTAAAATCCCGAGGCTTTTCGATAAATTTAAAAATTCCAGGGGTATTTCGGTAATTTTGAATTTCGGGGGTATTTTGGTAATAAACTAGGGTAGATTTGTAAAGTTTAATAATTCAGGGATATTTCAAAATTTGCAAAACTTTGAGGGTTCTTTTTGAGAAATTTATTTTCCAAAACGATGAAGTTGCGAAAGATTTTGGGAATCAGGGTCATTTTGGAAACTTTGGTAGGTTAGGGGCAATTTTATAATTTTCTAAAATCAAGGTATTTTTGATAATTTGCAAATAAGGGTTTTTTTTTTGGACTTGTTATAAAATAATGATAATGTTGATTAAAACTGTGGGTATTTTAGACATTTTTATAAACCAAGGGCATTTTTGTAATTTTACCACTAGGGGTATTTTTGTAATTTTATAAATCAGAAATTTTTCAGAAAATTGTGTAGGAAAAATAATTTTCACAAATTAAAGAAAAATGATTTTAAGAGTTTTTAAAATTAGGGTTCTTATTAAAAAAAACATGGCTAGTTCCCTTTCGGGTTTTAGTTATTGGGTTTAGCCTTTATGACCTAGTCTTTTTGGTCGTAGTGAACCAAAGCTACGCACTAGGTAAGATTCGAGTGGAGAGGAGGTGAGTCACACGGACTGCTTAAGTACCAAGCTCCCACTGAAACCATTCCTAGGCATGCGCACAGGGATTGCCACACCCACTAAGTCCTCTGGGTTAGGGTGAACCGAAGCTACGCACCGGTAGGATTCTCGAAGAGGAGGTGAGTCACCTGGGCTGCTTAAATACCAGGCTCTTTCGGATCCAATCCTAGACATGCGCACAATGGTTACCACACCCTAACTCGGTTCACTTAGCCATAGGTTTGTTTAGTTAGCCATTTAAGTTTTATGTAGTAGTTGGGGTAGACTAGTCCTAGGGTTCAAGTACCTATCATTCTATTCTACGTTCCATTCCTTTTCTACCCTTCTATAAATCACATAATCACACAGATGGTTAAAGGATACTTACCTGGTGGACTGCGGGTCGGAGACTTAGGTGCCATGCCATCAAACTTGCCTATTTTCAGAAATACTTACATAAAACTCATTTGGGCTCGATTTGAAAACATTTTGGGCCTTAGACCATAGGCCGAGAGTTTAAAATTAGGCTCTGATACCAAATTGAAACACCCCACACCCGGCCCACAAGCCTGGACCGAATCTGGTATTTTCCTCGATGTAAACCGATTTAAAATTCTTTTGTTACTTTGAAAACTGTATGTTTTGAAGATAGTTTGTTTGTGGGTTGGGCTCAAGTTGAAAACAAGTTTATTTTTATATTGAAAATCCATTTATCTCAGGTGACAAAATATTTAAAATTTATTTTAAATTAAATTGACTTAATCTTTAAATAACATAAATTAACATAGTAATTAAAACAATAATAAAATCATCACTAAAGCCTTATTACATAAAACAAAACCCAAATAAAATTGAAAAGTACTCAAATAAAATAAAATGTCCAAATTTAAATAAAACTTTAAGTGAGCATGGCCACCACCGATTCTGCCAGTCCCTATCCATCACCGTTCATCACCAAACATGTTCCCACAGCGGGGTGAGTCAATGACTCAATGTGTAACCAACACTAAAATTTAATGATTTAGGCATACCATACATATCATGTTCACATAATAATAATGATGCAACCCAAATCCAAACCTAGATGCCATCCGCTACACATCCCGTGCATTTACACTGCACACCGTGGGACTACTGAGTCAACCCTCCATCCACTATACACCATCGAAGGCGTCATTGCAATCGGCGTGCTCATCGCTCAGATAAAATTCGTGGCATAGCCACGGATTAAATAATTGTGTCATGAGACACCACATTCGAGATAATGTAACCGGGTTACCACATTCGGATAATGTGACCAAGTCACCACATTCGGATAGTGAGACCAAGTCACCACTTTCACTTCCCTTTTCATATAACCCAATGCCCCATAATATTCATATCATGCATATCATACTTAAATTCACATTTATTTCACTTTTCACATGTTAAATATAACATATTTCGTAATCCTAGTAGGAGTAGGAAACGTACCTGAGTACTTTGTACCATAACATGGTACCTTAGCCATATTCGCATTCTTATAAACATGCATATATTTATTATAGCCATGAATCTTATTAAAAGTAGTGTGGGGTACACGCAGTACCTTATCCATATTCTTACACTTTCATATTAACACATATAATGAATTAAAGCCGTAAATCTATTGAGATTTAGTGCGGGGTACACACCTGATTCGCTTAACAATTTCACTTGAAATCCCAAAATTTGATCTACTGCCTTAGATCTTTAACTCCCTACATTCGGCCCATATTAAAGGTTTAATGAAAAACTCATTCGGTCATAAAACCAAATCCTAGTAGGATTTGTGCACTAAAACTTACCTTGTTGCCGATTGAATTAAAAATCAAATCCCGAAAACTTGTATTATTCCCCTTTGAAATCGGCTACTCACTAGATTCCTTGAATCGGTTAGTTTTCAGTTAAAACAAATAGATCTAAGTACTTAAGATAGGGCCTTGGCCGAATATGTAAGTATACTTACCTTGAAATTCTCAAATCCCGAAACTTTGCTTATGCTCCTTCCTTGTATTCGACCAACTCTAGATCCTTTTAACATATTAGTTTTCGGCTTTTAAGATAATAAAAGATAGATCCAAACACTAAAATAAGCCTTGGTCGAATGCTATAGGTACTTACCTTGTGAATTTTAAATCCCAAAACTCACCGAATAACTAGGGAACACGCGGCCTATGGTGTACCTTCGGGAAAAGAACTTCTCCTTCCTTGTAGTCGACACTTAGTAAATCCCGAAAGATATCTTCAAGGTTTTGGCAACAATATATTGAGGGTATTAGAATCTTAATTTCGATAGACTTAAATGAAATAGAATGAGAATCGAACCTAATCTTACCCTTACTGAAGAACTCGATGAAACTCTTGCTTGAACCCTTAGCACTATTCGGCTATAGCCCTGATATGTATCACAATTTCGGTTCTTGAGGCATAGTGAGAAATTGGCTAGGGCTATTGGTACTTTCGGCTTTTGATTGTGTTTGTAATAGAAGAAGAAAAGAACAGAGAAGAAGAGAATAATGGCAGAGAGAATTTGGTAGAGGAAAGAAAGAAAAAAATGGGGAAACTTGCTAGAGAATTTCGGAAGAGGCTTCCTTGAAGAGAAAAGAATGATTGAAGAATGGCCTTATTTTCCTTCTATTGCCGAAATTCCTAGGCTAGAGTCCCCTACTTGGCCACCACTCTTCCTTATTTTGATAAAGTTTATCTTTTATTTATCACCTTAATTAATCTCATCAATAATCCACTTAAAGTAATCTAATATTAAATCTATTATTTATCCCCTATTTAGCCGAAATTTTAAAGCGAATAAAACTCTTCTTTTAAGAGCCACAATGTCGTCCACCTCTCTACTTCTAGAAGCAAAATAAAATTTCTTTTATTTGCTTCCCAAGTGACTCGATCCCTGGCCCAAATACACAAGCTTGTGGCGTCACTTGTGGGCTTTTAAGTGGTGCCTTCAAGCCACTTTGACAAGCCTGTTTATGTGTCAAATTCCTCCTATTAATTTTCTTAAGGCCACCTTGCCTTAGTTTCCTCTTTTTAAACTTAACATTTCCATATATTTTCCAGGTTTCCAAAATATTCACTTTCCTCTTTTAACTTAAGTTTCCAAAATGTTCACTTTCTTCTTTTAGCTTAAGTTTCCAAAATGTTCACTTTCCTCTTTTAACTTAACATTTCCAAGTTTCCAAAATGTTCACTTTCCTATTTTAACTTGACATTTCCAAGTTTCCAAAATGTTCACTTTCCTATTTTAACTTGACATTTCCAAGTTTCCAAAAATATTCAAAATACATTCATAACACATAAGACATGTCATTTCGTACAATTAAACCGAAAATGCATAGGCCAATTTTTAGGTTGTTACAAATACCCTCATCTCTTATAGTCAGGTAAATTTTGAGGCCGAAATTTCTTTAATGGGGTAGAGTTGTAACGCTCCAAAAGTTAGGGGTTGTAATTTTTGCTTAACTGTATGTTGTTCTCGCTCAGCTGGTTAATTGAGGGTATTTGAGGGTTCTAGGGAGGCTTGGGCTTGAGTCTGAGCCTTGGAAAAATTTTGGTTTTTGACCCTAAAGTGAAGAGAGTTGGCAGTTGTAGGGCTTATATATATTTGTGTGTGTTTAGAAACATAAGATGAGCTTGGAGCTGAGTGGTAGTGGCGTCATTGGGAAGGCTTGGAGAGTGGGGTTTGAATCCCGCAGGTTGCAAATGGAGGCTTTTATTTTGTGACTTGAGAGGGGAGGAAGCAAAGTTCGGATCAAACTCTTCAAGGCGAGTAGAGACTTGGTCAAATAATTCAAATGGATGAAAGAAAACAATAGTAGGAGGAAAAAAGGGAGAAAATCAAGGAAGTGAGGTGTGTAGAAGTGCTGGCCATGAGTGGGAGTGTGGCTAAGTGGGAATTTCGGCCAAGGGTGGTCATTGGGAAGTGCATATTTGGTTTGGAGAGGGGAGAGAGTGCCGAATTTTCTTTTGTTTTCTTTGGTGAGTTTTTGCACTTTGGGTATTTTTCTCTAGCATTTCGAGTCATTCTTTCTCAATTCACCTTTGCTGAATTCTAGTTTCTTTCTTCTCTTATCCTTCTTACCTTTTGTGTGTTCTTTCTTTTTTTTTTTTTTTGAATAGCCTAAACACTTGTTTGGCCGAAACTTCTTCTTCCTATCTCTCTTCATATTTCATTCGTTTCTTTTCTTTTCCTCTCATCTTCTTTTCTACTCTTTTCTTTCCATAGTCGAACCTATTCTCCCCTTTTGTTCTCAACACTCCACCTCTTATTCTTTAATGTTTAAGCCGAAGCTAATCTTTCCTTTCCCTTCCTAGTTTACAGTCATCTTTGGGGCCGTCTTTTCTGGTTGCTAGAAGGAAGTTGTTCATACCGAATTTGAAGGTAAGTAGTGTTGACTCTTTTGTGTTGGTTAATGGTCGTGGCATGCCATTCCTTTCTCTAAGTGGCCGAAACTCCACTTTCTTCTGTAGTCTGACATTAATTGGTTTTAGGTGCCCTCATGGCATAGAAGAGAGTAGCATTCGGAATCAGTTGAAACATTACTCTCAAGCCTTGATCAAGTAAGTTTCGCACTTTGTGTTTGGTTGAAAGACCAATCTTGCCTGGGGGGTTTGGTTTCGGCAAGGGTAAATGTTAACCACATCTTATTCAACTTCCCTAACAATGGTGCATTGAAATGTAGGGTACAGTGCGGGTCATTAATCTTCTCTGATAATCGGAGAGGATTTAGCAAAACTCAGTAAAGCAAGGTAAGATTATGTGTGGTTTCGGGTTGTTGAATATTAAGAGGGTAACCCTTTTTCTTCGATTGACTAACTGTTGATCTTATCCAACGTAGAGCGATGCTAAGGGATTCGTGTCACATTCGTAATCAAGGTGTATAATCTCACACCCTTGCTTGTTTTGCTATGCGCTGTTCTATGAATCGGCCAAAAGCCGAAATATCGAAAAGCCAGAGTATTGGTAACTGAGATCACTCGAGCGTGCAAGCGCTCGTAGAGATGAATCGAGCCACTAGTGATGGAGATAGACCGTTGGGAGTGTCATGAACTCTCTCGTGGGACTGAGGCCGAAATGGGCTTTGTGGAGCCGAAATGGGCTAAGTGGGCCCAATGGGTTAACGGGCTCACATGAGCGAAATCGATGGAAAGTCCCGGATGACTGATGCGACTGCGCAGTCTGCATAATCGAGACCAAAAATGAGCTGAATGGGCCACACGAGCGTGTGGACCCGCTTGGGCCGAAATTGGGCTTTAGGCCCAATTGCACTATCTTGACCAGAAATGGAACCTATGTCGCTCGAGGCGATAGTTGGCCTCTAGAAAGGCCGTAGATGAGTGAAGTATCGAATTACCCTTGGTGGGGTAAATTATCGAATTACCCTTGATGGATAAATTACCGAAACACCCTCAGTGGGTAAAACTACCGAAACACTCTCGAGGGGCAAAATTACCGTTTTACCCCCAAATGACTGTTTTTCCCTTAATGGTAGGATCATTGATGTATGAGTAGTAATTGTATGTTTAATGTTGATGGTGATGCGCTGCTTACATGATTTAATTATGACATGTTATACTGCATGGGTTGGGATATGGACTTGGAAGAAGCACTATACTGGTGGCGCTGCCACGTTATACTGATTTAGTGGCTTTTGCGATGTTATACTGATTTAGTGGCTCAGCCACGTATGTAACACCCCAAACCCGGTCTATGCATTAAGACTAGATTTGGTTTGTTACATGAATCGAGCTATCTTAAAATCTTCAATGAGTTGAAATCTACAATATTATTTTTGATTACAAGGTTTAATAAAAATCAGAAGAGTATTTTAAATTTGATGTATATTAGAAAACATTAGTAAAAAAAACATCATTAACATTGTATTATCAAAACCCTTAGATAATTTATTTGAGAGTAAAAAATAATAAAATATTTATAAAGGAATTTCATATATTTGAAAACCCAATTTATTTTGATAAAACATCATATAATCATAAGCCCATATTTAAATGTCCAAAATATAGTTTAAAACCAAACACACATAAAAATCCATAAATTATTAATAGAGGCCCTTATTACATTAACCCAAAATAGTAAAATACTTATTAAAAAGTTCAGAGTTTAATAAACCCATGTTTTGCAGTATGGCCTCCACGAAGTCATCCTCGGCCCAACTCCACGTCAATTTCCATTACCTGAGATGGAAAAATTTGAGGGAGTGAGTTAGCAGCTAGTCTGTATTATTGGTGTGTTGATCGGGTGGGTTGACTTGGTCCCCACAAGTGTGTTGGTTGGTACGGGTGGTGTGTTGGTTGGACTGGGTTGGGTACATATTGGTTTTGCATATCATAGGGCTTCGGCCCAGACTGTTACTGAATAGGGCTTCGACCTAGACCGTTACTGAATAGGGCTTAGGCCGAGATTGATACTGTATGGGCTTGGGCCCAAACTGTGTTTGTAATAAGGGGATTACACACTGAGTTCCCGTAACTCACCCGTTCGCTTTAACTGTGCAGGTAATCCCCAGCCTTATAGGATTTGGAGCTGCGAGGGACTCGGGGGTGGCCACACAACCAATGAATTACTGGGTTATACTTAGCTACTTTGTTTTAGTTTATCTTATTTTAATTTTCTTGGGGTTAATTTAGTTTACTTTACTTTAATTTTTGGGTAATAATTTTTGTAATAAGACCATTAGAATTGTTTTTAATTTTTATTTGGTATTTCTTTACAAACTGTTAATTTATTAAACTCGAGTTTTAAAATAATAACTATTGTTTCTAAAATATCATGTTTCCGCAACGGTAACAGACAAGGTTTTAAAAACAAAATAATAAATTTATAAAAATATTTTTGCAAGGGAATGATTTTGAACAAGACTTGTTTTGTTAATAAGTAACGAAAAACGGGATTTTAAACGGTAGAAAGTGTTGACGAGTTTTCCAATGAACACAAAGTTTTCAAACAATCCTTGATGTGGCACGCTAGATCCGGTCATAACGTCTAGCCCGGGTTTGGGGTGTTACATGACATTTTCCAAAGTGTCGAGATAGACTTGCTGACATACGCTTTATTCAACTCTTTGTATAAGGGTTGGGATATGCATGCTTAAGGCAACACTTAAATAAGAGTCGGCTTTGTCCAACACTATGCCTACACTTTTGGGGCGACACTTTCTTAAGTGTTGGGATAGACTTGCCAATATACACTTTGGCCAACACTTTGTATAAGGGTTGGGATATGCATGCCTAAGGCAATGCTTAAATAAGAGTTGGCTTTGTCCAACACTATGCCAACACTTTCCTAAGTGTTAGGATAGACTTGTCAACTTATGCTTTGGCCAACTCTTTGTATAAGGGTTGGTATATGCATGCTTAAGGCAACACTTAAATAAGAGTTGGCTTTTTCCAATAGTATGTCTAAGGCAACACTTAAATTGGCAAATTAATTTATGTAACAAATATATTCATAAATGATTAACACTAAAAAAAATGTTTTGATTGAAATATTTAAATTAAAATATTAAAGATTATAGATATTAAGTTCGCGAATCTTATTATAATTTGTTAATAGGCTATAAAGAATTTGTTATTTTGTAAAATAATCATGTTGATAGATGTTAGCCATCTAATGTATAGTTTTTATTTTGAGGAAATATATATTATTGTTATTATTTTATTTCTTTGGTTAAAAGGTAAAAGATTAGGGTAAGAAAATAATATCTTTGTTTTCTAACCTTAATGCATTAATGGAATTTTGTAAAAAAGATCAAATTGTTAGATAAATTCTGAGCTTTTGATAAATGCTTTCTCTTTGAAGCAGCAATGCCAAGCTTGACACTTTGCATTTTCCCAAAACATTTGATATGAAGAACATGCCCAAAATACTTGGGGAATATTCCTTTTTATAATTATAGAGATAAATATCTAAATATATAAACCAAATATGTTCTAAGGATTATATTCTTCATACATTTGTAATTTAGTACTTTGCTTTTATTTTAAGAAATTGAAATTTTCCGAATGAGTATTAGCTTAATCGGTATAAGTATTGTTGCGAAGTGTTATTACAAATCTATCAGATTTCTTCAAGAGATTATGAGCAAAAAGTCTTTATTCACAAGAAGTTGATCAACTTCAAATACAAGTTGTGTTAACACTTTGTGAAATGGAGAAAATATTTCCTTCAAGTTTCTTCGCAATCATGATTCATTTGATTATTCATTTGCCGATGGAGGCTAAGCTTGGTGGACCTATTCAATAGAGGTAGATGTACCTGATCGAAAGGTATATGAAATATATCAATAATATTTCACAATATTTTATTTTTATTATTTTAATATAGTATATAATAAGTATGTAAAAATATATGTATGTGATGCAAGTATCTTATGGGATTGAAAGCTTCGGTGCGAAATAGAGCTTATCCCGAAGGTTCCTTTGCTGAATGGTACACAGTTTTAGAATGTCTTATATTTTGCTCCTGTTATTTTTCTGATGTGGAGACTATATTTTCCCGTCCTCCCATGAATGATGGGAATAGTTAAAAATGGTACATTTTCTCTTCTAGAGGACGTCCAATTGGTACCATGAACACGAAGATATTAGACATGCGATCTCTTGCACAAGCAAACCATTATATTCTATTGCATAGAGATAAGTTATCACCATACTGTAAGTGAGTTTCTTGAGAAAAATCATGTCACTTAGTTCTTTTTCTTAACTAATAGACAAATAAAGTAATATTTCTTAATTTATATACATTTTGACAACATTTTTTACAAAATACTGAATATATTATAGGTAACTTTTGGAGTCTGAGCAAGCTGCTTATGATGACATTTAAATTAGTAAACGCACAAAGGACAAATGGTTGGTTGAAAAATTCCTAAAATAGCTTGCGAACTAGGTAAATTGTCACTTTTAAAATAAGTTATCGTATTATTTATATAGAGAGTGCACATTGTAGAAATTTGTTCATAGAATAAGAGCTAATTAATTTCCTACTATATGGTTAGATTCCAAAGATGTAAGCTGAACAGGTTGATGCCGATGTAATTGCTCTTGCTCGAGGACTACATAAGGTGGTTTCCATATATGATCGGCTTATAATTAATAGTTTTAGGTCCATACAAAAAAAAATGTGAGCAACATTGTAAGACTCAAAATAGTGGCATGATGGTTTTTGCTGACTGGAGAAACTATTATGGCAATTGCATTGAAATTATTGAGCTAAACTATTATGAAAGGTTTTGGGTTATCATGCTTAGATGTGATTGGGTGAATATTAAATCTCCTAGGAGTATGAAGAAGGATGCAAATGGTTTTATTATGGTGAAATTTTCTAAACTTATCCATATAGGGAATCGTGATTTGGACAATCCATGCATACTGGTTTCTCAAGCGAAACAAGTATTTTATGTCAATGATGGTAAAAGTGAAGGATGGCTTCATGTTATCGGAATAAATCCAAGAGGTTTGTACAATCTAAGCATTGAAACCCCTATAGAAGATGATGAATATCCGCAGTGTGTAATGCCTCGAATTTTGGCCAAGTAGAATTGGGCCTATTGGGCCTTAGGCATAAAAGTGTTTAAAACTTTTGCGAACAAGAGAACGGAACCAATGCAAGTTGGATCTATTAGGTGAGTGATTTTAGAAGGTTAGGGGGCTTCTAAGAAGTCTTGGGGTTAAGCCATGTCATTTGGGAAATTTGTATTTTTAAGCTTTAGGGGACCCTGACTCCTGGTATGAAGCCTTATAAGTTTTGGGATTAAAAAGGCGACACAAGAGGAGCTTATATCCTAGCGGCTTGTAGCCTGTGGAGCATGGGAGAGGGCATGGGTTCGAATCCCATGTCAAGTGTAACAACCCGATTTAGGGCCTAGTCAGAATAGTGGTGCGAGACCACGAAATCGAGATGAAATTATGAGTTTTAATTTTTATGTCATGTTTGCATGCTAGTATGAAGGTTTCATGAAGCAATTTCGCTAAATTGTGGTTGAATGGTCCAAAAGGACTAAATTGCAAAAGTTACAAAATATGAATTTCTAGAAGCTTTTTGTATGAAATAACTTTAGAATAATAATTATGAACTCCTAGATAGAAATTTTCCCAAAATTTAATTTTTGGACAAAATTGGTCATGAGATAGTTTTATGGAAATTTTTAGAAAGAGGGGCATTTTGGTCATTTACCTAATAAATGATTAAATTGGGAAAAAGATGACAAAAATCCATTCATCTTCTTCCCCAAGCTGCCAAAAATTTCAATAGCCATTGTTAGGGCTCTTTCACTTTTCCAAGCTTGCTAGTAAGTGCTCCTAAGCCCGATTTTTGATATTCTTCGTATTTTTAAAGTCCCAGTAGCATGAGTAAGTTATTTTTAGCTATTTGATGAGCTATAATGGATGTTCAAAAATGTGGTCATGTATGGCGTGCATGTATTTTGATGTTTTATGAAAGATTATGAAAGCTTGATGTAGTAGAAACATCTTTTGTTAAGTGATTTTCCATAAAAAAGCATGTAGGGACTTGATTGTGAAAATCTTAAGTTTGGTCATCCATGTGTGATTTTGTGAGAATTGATGATTGCTATAGTTGAGACTATTAATTAGCTAAGCATGTAGTTTAAGGAAATTGTATAAAAATCATTTTACGAGCCTAGGGCAAAAGTGCAAATATGAGAAAGTATAGGGGCAAAATAGTAATTTTGCCAAAGAATGAGTTATGAGTCAATTTAGTCAATATGCTTATTAAATGGTCTATTTATGATTACATATCAAGAAAAATGAAACCCGGATCGAAACCGAGGCAAGAACAAAGTCGATGACTAAATTGCAAATCTACATACATTTTGTATATTGAGGTAAGTTTGTATGATTTCTAAGCTTTATGATTTCTAGCATTGAATTGCTTAGTATAATGTACATTGTTATCATGGAATGCTTAATGTTTTTTAAATAAAGAAATCAATGTGATTAAGTATGAACAAGTTATCATGGAAGTCCAAGGACCCAAGCTTGGTATTGAACAAGTTATCTGTAAGTCTAAGGACCCAAGCTTGTCATTGAACAAGTTATCATGTCAGTCCAAGGACCCAAACTTGGCATTGAACAAGTTATCATGTAAGTCCAAGGACCCAAGCTTGGCATTGAACAAGTTATCATGTAAGTCCAAGGACCCAAGCTTGGCATTGAACAAGTTATCATATAAGTCCAAGGACCCAAGCTTGGCATTGAACAAGTTATCATGTAAGTCCAAGGACCAAAGCTTGGCATTGAACAAGTTATCATGTAAGTCCAAGGACCCAAGCTTGGCATTGAATAAGTCATCATGTAAGTCCAAGGACCCAAGCTTGGCATTGAATAAGTTATCATATAAGTCCAAGGTAAGCGTGGCATTGATTCAAGAAGAGATATGTCATGTAAGACCATATCTAGGTTATGGCTTTGGCATTAAGTTACACGAGATGAGATTTAGTATCCTCGATTATTCGTAGAAATTCATCGAGCAAATGAGTAAAGTTAAAATGAGATAACAAGAAAGCTAAGTAAGCAAAGATATTACCAAGTTGAAATTGAGTATTATTTATGTTATGAATGATGAATTAGAGATCATGATTATTAAATTAAAGTATGTTGATCAATTTGATCAAGTGATACAAACACCATGTTTACCTTACAAGTATGAGAATAGTAAGTATCATGAGACATGTGAGAATCAGTATGAGTAAGTAAGCTCTAAAGCTAAAATTATGATACCATTGTTATGTCAAATGGTTTATATTAAGCAAGTTTATTAATTTGTGTTTTACATGCAAACTTACTACACTAAATGCTTATGTCTTTAATCCTTTCTTTCTATGTAGTCCCCCAAGCTAACTTGTGGATCATTGGAGTCGGAGCTCGTAGCACACTATCAATCCTTATTTTGGTATAGCCAAGTTTTTTTTACTATGTATGGCATGTATATGAAGCATTCATTTTGAGAACATGTTTTAAGAAGGGCCATTGTATAGGTTATCAAACCATTATTCTGTTGTATATGGCTAAGTGGTTAGCCAAAATTGGTTATATGTATGTTGCTGTATTTAATGAAGCATGTTGTATAGTTTTTGAAATGTATTGGTTTGATTTTGATTTCAGGGTGGTAAATGGCTTGGTAAATAACCTCTAAGTGCTCACACAGTTAGACAAACGGGCGTGTGTCTAAGCCGTGTGAACCTTGCACCTTATTATTATTAATCAAGATAGGCCACGGTACAACCCCACGATCATGTTTATGAGCCGTGTAGAATACACAGTTTGAACATGGGCGTGTGCCCATACCATGTGGATCAAGTCAGTATATCAAGGTTTATCACACGGTTTAAGCCCACGGGCGTGCTCAAGCCATGTGAAAATAGTCAGTAGCTCCCCACGGTTGATAACATAGCCGTGTCAAGGGGTACACGGCGTGTCCCAAGCCACATGGGCGTGTCCCAAGCCACATGGGCGTGTGACCCCTACTTTAAAGAAAGGTTTCGATTAAGTTCCGAAAGTTTTTAGATATGTGCTTAAGGCCTCGTAGGCCCATGTAATGTATGATTAGACTAATATAGAGAAGTTTTTTTAAGTTGGAATGAAATTTTACAGCCTATAAGTGTATGTTTTAATGAGTTCAAGCATGGTAATATCTCTTATCCAGTCCTAGCCTCGGGCATGGGTATGGGGTGTTACATTTAATGGTATCAAACCACGATTTAGTCGGTTCTAGGACTAACGTACCACGAGATCAAGTCTAGCTATACATGCCATACATAAGAATGTTTAAATAATGATAGTGTGACGACTCCTGACTATTTAAATTATGTTTATACATATAGTAAATGGATCCCGAAGAAGTTGTGGTGGATGATGTAGAAAGTAACGCACCGGCTCCCGCAGAAGGGTCGGTGCCAAACGAGAATAAGAATAGACCCACTACGGTGAGTCAAGAAGGAGGAGAAGAGGCTAGAGAAGCTTTCCTTCATATAATGAATGCTTGGTATATAGAGTTTGTTCGTGCAATCCCGAATGCACAACCCCCTCCACCCCCGCCTGTTCCACAACCTGCTCTAATAGCCCCTCAAGTAGTAGAGGTGGTAAGAGGAGATAAACCTCCAATTGATAGGATCAGAAAACATGGGGCAAAAGAATTTTGGGCTAAAAAAGAATGATGATCTAGAAAGAGCTGAATTCTGGTTAGAAAATACCATCAGGGTATTTAATGAGCTGTCATGCACCCCTGAAGAATGCATGAAGTGTGTAATCTCTCTCTTAAGAGACTCTACTTACCAATGGTGGAAGACCCTTGTGTCGATAATACAAAGGGAAAGGGTCACATGGGAATTCTTCCAAGAAGAGTTCAAGAAAAAGTATATCAGCCAAAGATTTGTAGACCAGAAGAGAAAGGAATTTCTAGAGCTAAAGCAAGGCAAGATATCAGTAACTGATTATGAGCGAGAGTTTGTACGACTCAGCAAATACACTCGTGAATGTGTTTCCACTGAGGCCATTATGAGTAAAAGATTTGAAGATGGATTAAATGAGGACATCAAGTTGTTTGTTGCTGTCCTAGAATTAAAGGAATTTGTTATGCTAGTAGAAAGGGCTTGTAAAGCCGAAGAACTAGTAAAAGAGAAGAAGAAGTCTGAAACGGAGTCTCGTGACTCTAAAAAGAGACATTGGAATAAGTCATTCCATTCTTCATCCAAAAGTCAAGAGATTTCCCTACCCAATCGGCTACTTCCACTGGGCTTTCAAGGAAAGACAAGAGTAAACAGTATTTAGGGAATAAAGCACAGACTACTTCAGTTGCAAGTGTTGAGAATATTAGATCGGACAGACCTGAATGTCCACAGTGTGGCAGACGTCACCTTGGAGAATGCGAGCACATGAAAATGCATGCTTTAGATGTGGTTCTAAAGACCACTATATAAAAGATTGTCTAGAGATGATGAAAGAAGAAAGAGCTCAAACCCGAGATCCGGGAGTATGGTCAGGGGCAGACCACAGAGGAACCCGGGAAGTGGGGTAAGTGGAAGAGGTAACCCTAGAGAACAAGCTGCGAGACCTGAGGGTAGAGCGCCTACAAGGACTTATGCCATTTGCACTCACGAAGAGGCATCTTCCCATGATGTTATTATGGTTACCTTTTCTTTTCATGATGTTAAAGTTATTGCCTTAATAGATCCCGGATCCACACACTCTTACATTTGCATGAAATTAGTATCAGGTTTGAGTATGCCTATAGATTCTACAGAGTTTATGATTAAAGTGTCTAATCTTTTAGGCAAGAGTGTGTTAGTTGATAAAGTTTGTAAAGATTGTCCATTAATGATTAGAGGTCATTGCTTTAAAGCAAATCTTATGTTGCTACCATTTGATGAGTTCGACCTCATTCTTGGCATGGATTGGTTGACTACCCATGATGTAATAGTTAATTGTGGGAAGAAATATATTGAAATGAAATGTGAGGATGGGGATACTCTTCATGTAGAATCAAATGAACAAGGTAGATCACCGGCAATGATTTCTCTTATGATGGCATAGAAATATATAAGAAAAAGGTATGAAGCATATCTGGCCTATGTGATGAATGATAGAGGAACAGAACTGAAGATTGAGTCAGTACCGATAGTATGTGAGTACATAAATGTTTTTCCCAAGGAATTACTAGGACTACCACTAGTTAGAGAGGTTTAGTTCAATATTAAGCTAACTCCTAGTACTGTACCGATATCCATTACTCTTTACAGAATGGCTCTAACAGAGTTGAAAGAGCTAAAGTCACAATTGCAAGAGTTAACAGACAAAGGCTTTGCAAGATCAAGTTGTTCACCATGGGGTGCTCCGATTTTATTTGTGAAAAAGAAAGATGGCACCATGAGATTGTGCATAGATTACCGTCAACTTAATAAAGTGACAGTAAAGAAAAAGTACTCATTGCCTAGGATCGATGATTTGTTCGATCAATTGAAATGAGCCACTGTGTTCTCCAAAATAGACTTGAGATCAGGGTACTATCAGCTTAGAGTGAATGATTCAGATGTATCCAAGACCACCTTTTGAACGAGGTATGGGCATTATGAATTTTTAGTCATGCCCTTTGGGTTGACCAATCTTCTGCGGTATTCATGGATTTAATGAACAGCATATTTAGACCATACCTCGACAAGTTTGTAGTCGTTTTTATTGACGACATACTGATTTATTCCTGAGATGAGAATGATCATGCTGAACACCTACGGACAGTTCTACAGATTCTTCAAGAAAATTAGGTATATGCCAAATTCAGTAAAAGCGAATTTTGGCTCAAGGAAGTAAGATTTCTTGGACATATTGTCTCAAAAGATGGAGTCTGAGTAGATCCAAATAAGATCTCGGCCATAATGGATTGGAAGACACCAAAGAACATCTCTAAGATTAGAAGTTTTCTAGGCCTAGTCGGCTATTATAGATGATTGTCAAGGGGTTTTCCATGATTGCAACCCCGATGGCTAAACTGTTAAGAAGAATGTGAAGTTTGAATGGTCAGAACGATGCCAACAAAGTTTTGAGAAGTTGAAAGCAATGTTGATAGAAGCTCCAGTTTTAGTACAACCTGAGTCAGGGAAATAATTTGTGATTTACAACGATGCATCCTTAAATGAATTAGGCTGTGTACTCATGCAAGAAGGGAAGGTGATTGCTTATGCCTCAAGACAGTTGAAACATCATGAGAAGAATTATCCAACGCATGATTTAGAATTAGCTGCCACAATCTTCGCTTTGAAGATTTGGAGACACCATTTATATGGTGAGAGATGTCAGATTTTTACTAATCATAAAATTCTGAAGTACTTGATGACGCAGAAAGAGTTGAACTTAAGGAAACAGAGATGCTTAGAGTTGATAAAAGACTATGAGTTGGTCATTGACTACCACCCAGGAAAGGTGAATGTAGTCGCTAATGCTTTGAGCAAGAAGTCCCTTTTTGCATTAAGGGCATTGAATTCCAGGATATCTTTATCTAACGATGGTTCTATTATAGCCGAGTTGAGAGCTAGACCAATATTTTTTCACGAGATCTTGGAAGCTCAGAAAGAAGATAGTGAATTGCAAGTTAAAATAGCTCAGAATCTGACTTTCGGATTAATTCTGATGGATACTTGATGTTTAGAGATAAATTTTGTATACCGAGGAAAGAAGAGTTGATTCAGAGAATTTTGTATGAAGCACATAACAGATGTTTGTCTATACATACAGGAAGTACTAATATGTATAATGATTTAAAGTAATAGTATTGGTGGCCGAAAATGAAGAAAGATGTTTCAGAATTTGTTTCCAAGCGCATGATTTGCCAGCAAGTAAAGGCTGAACACCAAGTACCTTCGGGTTTACTTCAGCCTATTTTGATTCCCGAGTGGAAATGGGATTGTATCACCATAGATTTTGTTACAGGGTTACCATTTTCCCCAAGCAAGAAGGATGCTATATTGGTTGTAGTTGATAGACTCACGAAGTCAGCCCATTTCATACCCGTACGAGTAGATTACTCCCCTAACAAATCGAAAAACTTGTATGTTTCAGAAACAGTAAGGCTTCACGGAGTTCCTTTATCGATTATATCAGATAGAGATCCGAGATTCACATCTAGATTTTAGAAGAGGCTGCAAGAAGCCTTAGGTACAAGATTGAATTTTAGCACAGCTTTTCATCCTCAAACTGATGGTCAGTCACAGAGGTTAATTCAAGTACTCGAGGATATGCTCAGATGTTGTATTTTAGAATTCCAAGGTAGTTGGGAAAAGTTTCTCCCATTGATAGAATTTTCCTATAATAATAGTTTTCAGTCAAGCTTAAAGATGGCACCTTATAAGGCTCTATATGGGCGTAAATGCAGAACACCTTTGTTTTGGACTGAACTCAAGGAAAACCAAATTCACGGGGTCGATCTGGTTAAAGAAGCTGAAGAGAAAGTGAAAGTGATACGAGAATGTTTAAAAGCTACCTCAGACAGACAAAAATCCTATTTGAATTTAAAGAGAAAAGAGATAGAGTACCAAGTCGAGGATAAAGTGTTCTTGAAAGTGTCACCATGGAAAAAAGTTCTCAGATTTGGCCGAAAGGCAATTTGAGTCCATGTTTCATTGGACCTTATGAGATTACTGAGAGAGTTGGGCCAGTAGCTTACCGTTTGGCTTTTCCTTCAGAATTGGAGAAGATACATGATGTGTTTCACGTGTCAATGTTGAGACACTATAGATCAGATCCTTCACATGTAATTATCCCGTCAGAGATAGAGATTTGTCTCAACATGACTTATGGTGAAGAACCAGTCAAGATTTTAGCTCGTGAACTCAAACATCTGAGAAATAAAAGTATTGCCCTAGTGAAAGTATTGTGGCAAAGACATGGAATAGAAGAAGCTACATGGGAAACAAAAGAGAATTTGAGAAACCAGTATCCAAATCTTTTTGCTATAAAATTTTCGAGGACAAAAATCCCTAAGGGGGAAGAATTGTAATAGCCCAATTTAGGACCTAGTCAGAATAGTAGTGCGAGACCACGAAACCGAGATGAAATTATGAGTTTTAAGGTTTATGTCATGTTTGCATACTAGTATGAAGGTTTCATGAAGCAATTTTGCTAAATTGTGGTTGAATGGTCCAAAAGGACTAAATTGCAAAAGTTGCAAAATATGAATTTCTAGAATCTTTTTGTATGAAATAGATTTAGAATAATAATTATGAACCCCTAGATAGCAATTTTCCCAAAATTTAATTTTTGGACAAAATTGGTCATGAGATAGTTTTATAGAAATTTTTAAAAAGAGGGGCATTTCAGTCATTTGCCTAATAAATGATTAAAATGGGAAAAAGATGACAAAAATCCATTCATCTTCTTCCCCAAGCTGCCGAAAATTCCAATAGCCATTGTTAGGGCTCTTTAGTAGGTGCTCCTAAGCCCGGTTTTTGATATTCTTTGTATTTTTGAAGTCCTAGTAGCATGAGTAAGCTATTTTTAGCTATTTGATGAGCTATAATGGATGTTCAAAAATGTGGTCATGTATGACATGCATGTATTTTGATGTTTTATGGAAGATTATGAAAGCTTGATGTAGTAGAAACATCTTTTTTTAAGTGATTTTCCATAAAAATGCATGTAGGGACTTGATTGTGAAAATCTTAAGTTTGGTCATACATGTGTGATTTTGTGAGAATTGATGATTGGTATAGTTGAGACTATTAATCAGCCAAGCATGTAGTTTAAGGACGTTGTATAAAAATTATTTTACGAGCCTAGGGGCAAAAGTGTAAATATGAGAAAATATAAGGGCAAAATAGTAATTTTACCAAAGAATGAGTTATGAGTCAATTTAGTCAATATGCTTATTAAATGGTCTATTTATGATTATAGATCAAGAAAAACGAAGCCTGGATCAAAATCGAGGCAAGAACAAAGTCAAGGACTAAATTGAAAATCTACATACATTTTGTATATTGAGGTAAGTTTGTATGATTTCTAAGCTTTATGATTTCTATCATTGAATTGCTTAGTATAATGTACATTGTTATCCTGGGATGCTTAATGTTTGTTAAATAAAGAAATCAATGTGATTAAGTATGAACAAGTTATCATGTAAGTCCAAAGACCCAAGCTTGGCATTGAACAAGTTATCATGTAAGTCCAAGGACCCAAGCTTGGCATTGAACAAGTTATCATGTAAGTCCAAGGACCCAAGCTTGGCATTGAACAAGTTATAATGTAAGTCCAAGGAACCAATCTTGTCATTGAACAAGTTATCATGTAAGTCCAAGGACCCAAGCTTGACATTGAACAAGTTATGATGTAAGTCCAAGGACCCAAGCTTGGCATTGAATAAGTCATCATGTAAGTCCAAGGACCCAAGCTTGGCACTGAATAAGTTATCATATAAGTCCAAGGTAAGCTTGGCATTGATTCAAGAAGAGATATATCATGTAAGATCGTATCTAGGGTATGGCTTTGGCATTAAGTTACGTGGGATACAATTTAGTATCCTCGATTATTCGCAGAAATTCATCGAGCAAATGAGTAAAGTTAAAATGAGATAACAAGAATGTTAAGTAAGCAAAGATATTACCAAGTTGAAATTGAGTATTATTTATGTTTTGAATGATGAATTAGAGATCATGATTATTAAATTAAAGTATGTTGATCAATGTGATCAAGTGATACAGACACCATGTTTACCTTACATGTATGAGGATAGTAAGTATCACGAGACATGTAAGAATCAGTATGAATAAGTAAGCTCTAAAGCTAAAATTATGATACCATTGTTATGTCAAATGGATTATATTAAGCAAGTTTATTAATCTGTGTTTTACGTGCAAACTTGCTAAACTAAATGCTTACGTCTTTAATCATTTCTTTCTATGTAGTCCCGCCAAGCTAACTTGTGGATAGTTGGAGTCGGAGCTCGTAGCACACTATCAATCCTTATTTTGGTATAGCCAAGTTTTTTTTACTAAGTATGGCATGTATAGGAAGCATTCATTTTGAGAACATGTTTTAAGAAGGGCCATTGTATAGGTTATCAAACCATTATTCTTTTGTATATGGCTAAGTGGTTAGCCAAAATTGGTTATATGTATGTTGTTGTATTCAATGAAGCATATTGTATAGTTTTTGAAATGTATTGGTTTGATTTTGATTTCAGGGTGGTAAATGGCTTGGTAAATAGCCTCTAAGTGTTCACACGGTTAGACACACAGGCGTGTGTCTAGGCCGTGTGAACCCTGCACCTTATTATTATTAATCAGGATAGGCCACGGTACAACCCCACGGTCGTGTGTATGAGTCGTGTAGAATACATGGTTTGAACATGGGTGTGTGCCCATACCGTATGGATCAAGTCAGTATATCATGGTTTATCACACGGTTTAAGCCCACGAGCGTGTTCAGGCTGTGTGAAAATAGTCAGTAGCTCCCTACGGTTGATAACATGGGCGTGTCAAGGGGTACATGGGCGTGTCCCAAGCCACATGGGCGTGTGACCCTTGCTTTAAAGAAAGGTTTCGATTAAGTTCCGAAAGTTTTTAGATATGTGCTTAAGGCCTCGTAGGCCCATGTAATGTATGATTAGACTAATATAAAGAAGTTTTTTTAAGTCAGAATGAAATTTTACAGCCCATAAGTGTATGTTTTAATGAGTTCAAGCATGGTAATATCTCTTATCCAATCCTAGCCTCAGGCTTGGGTATGGAGTGTTACATCAAGCAAGGGAGTGTTTATTTTACTGATTGGACGGCCATAGTTTGTGTTGGATTTGAACTCTAGCATTGGAGAGTTTGAATTTGTCTTGTGAGATGGTTGTGGAAGAAATCAAGGAGGGATAAGGGAAGAGTATCTTGGAGATTTTCTAGGAGTTGGATTGGAGGAAGAGTTGTAGCCGAATGGGGAGGCTTAAGAGGGGAATTTCGGCTAGTGGGAGTTCATTTAGTGCTTTTTAGCATTTGGGGAGGGGAGAGGCCGAATTTGCTCTCTGATGTATTGGGGGTTTCTTTTATTTCGCTTCAGTTTTTTCCTCTTGTGGTAACATTTCGTGCATCTTTTGTGACCATTCGGGTCTTGCTCTCCAACTTCTTCTTCTGTCAACTGTTAGTCACCTTGGCCAAACACAAATACAAGTGTCGAATTCTTCCTTGAAACCCTTCTTTGCTTTTGCATATTTTTCTGTCGATTGGGCACACATCTTCATCTTTTTAGGGCGTAACCAAATTAAGTTCTTTTGTTCTTTCTTCTCCCTTTTTCCTCCTAGGCCAAAAATCACCCATCTTCTTCTGGTTTTGGTTTCCTATTGGGGTGAACCAAATCTTTTCTTGATTAGTTCTGGGGTGACCGAATTCTCCATTCTCTTTCCCCCTCTCTGTTGCAATCCTTCAAGTGATCCTGATATCGGTAAGCGATTATATTTTTTCCTTTTTGATTAAAATTGTTCTCTCTTATTCTATTTTTCTCTAAAAGCCGATTACTCCTTTCCTTCTTGTTCTTTGATGGTCGAATGGTGATCCCTTCCTCTTGGTGTGGTGACTATGGGTTTAGGCAATCAAGAGTTTTTCATGGAGGAAAATGGTAGCTAGTTTGAGGGGGGATCAGGAAGAGTGACTACTCTCAAGTTTAATAGGCGTGCGGTGTCGGTTATTTGGGACTTTTCGCCAGGATGCGGAAGGGTGGTTGCACCAAACCCTGGTTCGAGTCGGCTAATCACAGTCGACCGATCTAGTCAAGGCAAGTGGTAGTCGACCTCTTGGTTAAGTGGTTATTAAGGGTTTTCCTAACATTAGTTGTTTAATGATTAACTGAATGTTATGTTTGAATATAGGTTCTGGCGATCGTGAGTTCTTAGTACTCAACGTGAAATGTTTGATAATTAGCTGAAAAGCCGAAAGCATGTGTTGTTCACTACAATGACTGTCGATCGACATAATGCCGAAAAGCCAAAATACCGACGAATGATGCCACCCGAGCGTGCGATCGTACGTGTGGTGGACTAAGCCCACGAGCATGGGCATTAGTCTGTAGAGGCCACCACGAGCGCTCTCGTGGACTTGGACCGTTTTGGGCCTCATTGGGCCGAAATGGGCTTGTGGGCCCACACGGATAAGATGCATGAGTGTTGTTTGGACCATGACGTTTGTATAACTGTGACCGTTTTTGGGCTAAATGGGCCACACGAGTTTATGGGCCCACTTGGGCCGAGTAATGGGCCTTAGGCCCATTTACACTGTTGTGACTATTTAGGTTACCAAAATACCCCTAATTTATAAAATTACCAAAATACCCCTAATTTACCAAAATACCCCTAATTTATGGGCTTCTATTGGGACGCTGAGACCCTGATTTGTGAAATTACCAAAATACCCCTAATTTATAAAATTACTGAAATGCCCCTGATTTGTAAAATTACTAAAATGACCTCTTTATGTAAAATTACTAAAATACCATTGATTTGTAAAATTATTAAAATGCCCCTAATTTGTAAAAATACTGAAATGATCTCGATTTATAAAATTACTAAAATGCCCTTAATTTGTAAAATTATTGAAATGACCTCGATTTGTAAAATTACTGAAATGCCCCTAATTTATAAAATTACCAAAATACCCCTGTAAGGTAGAATTATCGAAATACCCTTGTATGGTAGAATTATCGAAATACCCCTAAAAGGTAGGATTACCAAAACACCCTTAAAGGGTGAAATGATTATTTTACCCTTGTGGGTAAATGACTGACTTAGACTATGAATTTAACTAACTTGACTGTGGTCGTGTGACTGATATGTTTTTAGTATATGTCTAAATGACTGTTACTGGGCATGGCCATTTTGCATACACGTGTAATGACTGAGCTTGACATACACGACATTCTGCATTGGGGTTGGGATTCTGATTTGGAGGAAGTACTGTACTAGTGGCTCTGCCACTTTTTTACTGTTCTAGTGGCTCCACCACGTATTCTGATTTTAGTGGCTTGGCCACATTTACTGTTATTAGCAACTTTGCTGCGTGATTAGTGGCAGCTATGCTGCGATAATGGTGTGTTGGCTGGGTGGGTCAACTTTGTCCCCACAAGGTGTGCTGGTTGGTACGGGTGGTGTGTTGGCTAGATTGGGTGGGATGCATCCTCATACTGTTGCATATTTGTTATAAGATCTATCACTGTACTGGGTTTAGGCCACTTGTTCTGTTATTGGTTTGGGCTAGGCCCAATTGATTATGATATGGGTTGTGACCCAAATGATATTATAGTGGGCTTGGGCCCACGTATGCTCTGAACTGGACTATACATTACTGTTAAAAGGGCTTTGGCCCAGACTGTTTCGGTTTTTATTTCTATATACTGACTGTTACTCTAATAAGGGGATTACACATTGAGTTTTCGTAAACTCACCTCGTTTTAACTATGCAGATAATCCCCAGCCTTAGATGGATCGGTGCTGTGAGGGACTCGGAGAAGGGCACACACTGTTTGTGTTTTCCGTTTTGATCATTTACATTCAAGTATTTTGATTTAGGTTGTAATAAGGCCTCTTTAAGTTTCTGGATTTTAACTATGGGTCTTTCTTTACTCTAAATTATATCCGTTAGAAGTAAATCACAGTTTTCCAAAATGCTAACTATTTTTAAAACAACACTACGTTTTCACAACATAGAAGAAATGGTTTCGCGACTTAATCTGTTTTGTAAATCAATTACTTTCAAAATTAGCTTCCGCAACTGAATAGATGTTTTGGGATTAAAACTAATAATTTTTCAATGTACCACATTTTAAAAATAAACTAACGTAACTAGGATTATACTTAAGCTTTTAAACAAGAAGGGTTTTCAATGAAAACATGGTTTTCGAAAAACACTTCAATGTGACACGCCAGATTCGGGCCTAACTTCTAGGCCGATTTTGGGATGTTACACAGTGTGATCATCATATTGTAAGTTAATAATTTTAGTTTTAATTTGAACAAAACGATGTTTTGAAGTGCAAAGATTTAGTGTAATTGACATTTTCAATGCAATATAGCAAAATGAATTGCCCAAAAGAAACAGATCACTTAGATTAAGATGACATTCATATTATATTAACAACTATGTATGTTCATTTTTATATTTGAAGACATTTTGGGTTATAGAAATTACGAAATTATATATTGGTGGAAGCCAAGAATATAGTCTTATTCAACATATAGGCTTCATTCTCAGTATTGGGTTTATTTTATTTAGGGTTAACTTGATCATTTGTACCAACTTAGTTTGTGTTGATGTGGTAATTTTGGCCAATCTAGTGGTGTAACGAGGCAGCTTCTCAATTAGCCACGTAGCAAACATAAATTAAGCAAATAAATAAATGTATAAATTAATTAAAAATATTATTTTTTCCACATCAAGAATGAACTTAGACAAGTATTTTGATAATCATTTGTTTAGGTTTGATGTGTTTTTTTGTTAATTTTATTATTTTTATAAAATCAATTTTAGGTTAGTATTTTGAAAATTGAATAGAATATAAATTTATAAAATAATCAAATATATAAAAGCTCATAACTTTCATTCATTTGAAATTATTCATTCACTAATTTATATAACAAATAAATATTTTCTAAATTTATATATTTTTATAAACTTATATATTATAATTTTTATAATATATATTTATAAAATTATATGCTTTTATATATTTATATATTTTTACATATGTTATAGGATTTTTATATTTTTAAAATAATAATAACTTAAAATTGATATTTTGTAATAAAAATAAAATACATAAAATGAATAAAAAACATCTAGAATGCAAGATTATTCCATATGTGAAAAAATTAAACATATTTAATTTCATATTAATCATTAATAGTTTAACATATATATATATATATATATATATATATATTATATTGATTTTTAAAAGCCAATGGAATGGACGTTCTCCATCTATTGACTTTAAAATTTTCGGCCAAACCCTAAAAGCTAAAATAAAAGGTAAGTAAATAAAGAAGCAAACATTGCTCTAAATTTATAGCCGGATTGAAGTTTCTCGGCAATAGGAAGTTGAGAATTCATATTTTTCCCAGTTTTTCCTCCTCCTCAAAACCCATGACTTTTTTGGTGCTCTGCTGGGTGCTTCATCGTTAACCAATATTACCGTTCTGTTTTCTAGGATAATGATTGGCAAAGCGCGAACATTAAAAGGTGTACGGTTTTCTTCTAGGGGTTCTTCGACGGGTTCGAACACCTTGGGAAGTGCTGCTACTGATAGTCAAAACACGGGAGAAGAAACTCCAACTCAATCAGCGAAAGAAATACCTGCAACTCTGGCTAGTACTTCCATTGCCTTCTCAATTATTCTTTCTTTGGTTTTAAACTCGTTTATTACCTTTTGCTGGTAATTTTTCTTTCTCTGGTACGTATTCTTTCTCTGATTAAGTTGACTAATGGCTAATGGCTTTATAGTCTAGCTTTCTTTTTGTTCACAATATACAGAGAAACAAAAAATTTCAACTTTAACTTTGTGTTTGTTTTTTTTCTTTATTTCACTCCTTGTTTAATTTAATCTAATTATGATTGTAGTATGTTGAAATTTGAGGGTTTAGTCTCTTTAATCCGAGATAATTTAGCCTATTCTTCTATATAGAAATTTCGATGATGTTAAAAGTGATGAATTGATTTTGTTTTTATTATAATTTTATTGAATGATATATGTTTAATTATTCAAAAATTAATGGTCATAAAATATTGTTAAATTAAAGATTCAAAAATAGTGAAGTAAAGTGAAATGGAATGGTATAGGTAGGATGTAAAAATGAAGGAAAAAAGAAAGCATGGGATTGTGAAAAGGAACAAGTGGGGCTAATGGCTAATAGCTTCATAGTCTAGTTTTCTTTTTGTTAACAATATATAGAGAAATAAAAATTTCAACTTTAACTTTGTGTTTGTTTTTTCTTTATTTCGCTCATTGTTTAATTTAATCTAATTATGATTTTATTATGTTGAAATTTGAGGGTTTAGTCTCTTTAATCTGAGATAATTTAGTCTATACATCTATATAGATATTGCTAATGATGTTAAAAGTGATGAATTGATTTTTTTTTAAATTATAAATTTATTATTAATTGAATTATATATGTTTAAATATTCGAAAAATTAATGGTCATAAAATATTCTTAAATTAAAGATCTTCTCTCCCCCCATGGGAATACACAAAGTTATGAGACCACTGCAAGCTTTTGCTTTCCTTCCTTTTCTCTCTTCTATATTTCTATTTCTAGTTGGATCCAACCCTCCTTTTTCCTTTTTTTTATTCTTAGCTAAAATGTAAATCAAATAAGTTAGATTCATCCTTAAAGCAAGATTTCAAAATTAAGTTGAGTTAAAAAGAATCTTGTTATTTGAATTGTTGAATATTGCCATTTGCATCACAAATTCCCTACCTTTCCTGTTACCAAGAGAAGAGGGTACTCTTGTGACTCACCTATGCTTCCTATTGAAGACTCCTATTATTGGTGAATCAAGTTCAGAAATAAAATCATTCAAAAACCCTTCTCTTAAATAAAGAATTTTGATGCTTCTTTGACTTTAGCTCTATTTGAGGCACTTTCACATTACAAGTAATAGCATAAAAGAAACTTGTTTATGTTTTTTATGATAGATTAAAAAAAAGGTAAGTTAGCGAGGGTGCTTTGTAATGAAGAAAGTATAGTCCATGACATAATGGAATTTGGTAGTGCTAAGTTTCAAAGGGTAGATCAAAACATTAATGTTATTTCTAAAACAATTAAGATTTCAAATATTATGAACATGAAACTTGTAGATAAAAACAAGTTTACAACATTTAATTGTTACTATTTTACATTTTTGACGTATAACAACGTCCACAAGGGGTAGAGGTAGTTTCATATTTTCAAACAAGGAAATAGAGTTGTACTGTTATACCAATTTAATCAATGTTACTATGTTCTGAGAAAGAGAGCAGAGATGAACTGTGGGAATGTGTGGTTTATTTGAAGAATCAAAAACTGGTTTATTCTTGAGGTACAAAATGTTGGAAAAAAACACTTTAATACACAAAAATCTTGTTTTGTCACCAACATGAACCCTTTTTATCTATAAACTATTCTGCTAGATACAAAGTCATACTGTGTACCCCTATCTTATATTAGAAAATGGGATTTCACTTCTAAAAATTCACCCAATGCAACCAATATAATATCTGTATTCATCTTTTATTATCCTTTTATATAATTAATATTGGGGTTTTTTTTTTTACCATATTCACAATTTGCTCTTGCATCATATTTATTTTTTCACGTTGATACATAAATTTTTTTTGTTCCACTTTCATATCTAAACTATAATTGTTACTTTTTGTAACACCCTAAACCCGCCTAAAAGTTAGGCCCGAATCTGGCGCGTCACATGGAAGTGTTTTTTTTTAAAACCATCTTTGCGATTGTTAAAAACTTGTTTGAGAATTATAGCCTTTTTGTTAAAACCCAAAACACTTAAGCAATTGTTATCTACTTGAAAACGTAATTATCTTTAAAAACCTTTTTGGTTGCGAAAACATATTTGAAATAAACAAATTTACGAAAATATGATGTTTGGAAATAGAGTTGCAGAAGCATTTTGAAAATATTGCGGAAACGTAGATAAAATACAAGTATTTTTGAGAGGTTGACTGATGAGTCGAAAATCGAGGTAGTGAGCTCTAAAATCGTGACTTTTGAAAATGTCGTAGATAATTTTGAAAGAAAAACTGAGTTAAATCATTTGTAAAAGTTTGCTATTAAATCCATTTATTAATCAATTTTGGAAACCATTGTTTAAGTTTCTAGAAAATTCCCTTTTTAAACAATTTAAGAAAAATAATAAAAACATCGCAACCATGAAGCAAAAATAAAAATAGTCCAGAGGCCTTATTACAACATTGAACCCAAAATAGTAATGTGATAAAATAAACTAGAAAGAAGTCAAAAAACCAGATAAACCATTTCTAAAGTATGGCCTCCACCGAGTCATCCATGGCCCAAGTCCACCTCAAGGAGCATTACCTACAGGGTTAAGAAAGAAGGGGGTGAGTTACAAGAACTCAGTCAGAAATCCCCTTACCATTGTTTACTGGCTTGAATCCAATTAGCAAAAACTTGGGCCTGAGCCCATAAAGCAAAATCTTAGGCCGAAGCCCATTTACACAACAGAACATATTTATGTATGTGCAATGCATGCAATTCCCAAGGCAAAGCTAGTAATCCATCCGCTATGCACCGCCCGTACCAACCAACACACCTGTGGGGATCATCAATCAACCCACCCCGCCAACACACCAATCGTAGGCATTAAGCCATTTATAACAATAATTCACAGGCCAGTGGCCATTTATAATCGCAAGCATTAGCCATTTATAACAATAATTCGCAGGCCAGTGGCCATTTATAATCGCAGGCATTTAGCCATTTATAATATCAGAATTTTTGGCGAAGCCACCAGAATAATAGAATATACGTGGCATAGCCACCAGAAAAATTGTGACAGAGTCACCAAAATATGTGGCAGAGCCTCCAAATAGTTTCCTCCAATCATCAAAATCCCAAACCCATGCAGAATTATGTGAATGCAACATTCATAGCAAATTATGATATTTACAATATAACAACGATAATTAACAACATCAGAGATTATTACAGACAATTTGGCCCATTATGCCATATATCAAATTGGCCCATTTAGCCATATATCAAATTGGCCTATTTAGGCAATCTATCAAATCGGCCCATTAGGGGCGTTTCCATAATTCGACCCATAAGGGTATTTTTGTAATTCGGCACATGAGGGTAATTTCATAATTCGATAATTTTACCCACTAAGGGTAATTCGGTAATCTCGCAACCCAGGGGTATTTCAATAATTTACCCTCCAATGGTATTTTCGTAATTTCGCAACCCCGGGCTTAATTACTAATTTGGGACATAAAACTTGAAACTGTCCATCTGCGTCATACTGACTAAATTGACTATAACTTAGGTTAGGAAACTCAAAATCTAAATCCGTAATTTTCCTTGAAACTAAACTCATATATCTTCTTACTAAAAGTTTTCCAGAATTTTTGTCTTAACCATTTAGTACAGTTTATTCCTTAAAATTTGTCTTGTTACGCTGTCCAACGATTCTGACCTCTCTTAACTTAATTTGAAATATCTCACTGTTCGGTTTTCATATATTGCTCTCACTTGTTTCTTTTGAAAATAGGCTCACTAATAAATCCATAAATATAAATTATAACTCATAATTCACTTTGTACAATTTTATATGATTTTTCCAAGACAAATCAGGGAACCAGGAAGTTAATCAGAACCAGTCACACTAAAATTAACATATCACAGGATATAAAATTCCTTTTCCTTCTCTGTTTCTTCCTTATTAAAATAGACACAGTAAGCTTTTATTTGATATCTTATTCACTTTCTAATTCCCTTTCTCCTATTTTTTGTGATTTTTCAAAAACACATCACTGTTTCTAACTGAAACTGTTTTATTACAAAATACGGTTACTACTACAAACATACGCACTCCCGAGTGATCACGGATGCTGGTTTTTGATTTTCTTCGATATTTCGACCGAATCAAAGAATATTTCATGCAAGCCTTCAGAGAAGTGTGACATCACACACCATTTCAAATATATATTCGAAAAGTACGGGATTACACACCTTATTCAGAATCCATAACACGATATTCTCCGTGGCACCAACAATCTGAGTCTCTTATTACGAGAGATAGGTGTTCGACTTTACCACTATTTCTGAAAAATCCACAAGTAGAGAGTATCATGTGATTTCGTGCCTAACAACATAATCGATTAGCCAAACTTTCAATCCGATTAACCCCATAACCGAATAATGATATCGAATGGACTATAAAAAGACTCCTTACCTTAATCGATGATAATCTCGATTCGCACCAATTGGCTTATGACTACGAATGAATCGACAAGGATTTGGTGGCCACCCACTAGAACTCTACGAAAAAGAGTTGATCAAATATGAGAGTGATGGAGATAGTGATATTTCGATAAGAAACAAAGTGGAATAGCCGTATAGTGATGAACATAAATATTCGGCTAGAAAGAGAAGAAATGAAAGGATTAGAAATGAAGCCCTTACCCGATTCAACCAAGGAGAGATGTCCAACACACAAAAATAGGGAAGATAGAAGATGATAGAAATTCGGCTATCAAAAGAAGATGAACAAATGATGAATATTTGACTAAACAAAAGAGAAAAAAAGATACACAATTGTGCTAGGAGGTTTTGACAAAGAGAATAGCAAATTGGAAGAAGATGACACAAAAGTTGCAAATAGGATTTTTGGCCAAAACAATACCAAGACCTTACCAAATGCCAAAGTAAAAATTTTAGCTACCTATCTACCCCCAAAACCGTCCACAAGCATTACAATATTGGTCAAGCATTTGGCCAACAACACTTTCCATAACACTCTCCCTTTTTTATGCCAACATGTCCCCCATACTTGCCTTTTTCTTTTGATTCCTTTCCCCAACCTCAACCTGTAACACCCCAAACCAGGCCTATGCATTAAGACGAGATTTGGTTTGTCACACAGAACGAACATCCATTTAATTATCTAATGATTTAGGTAAAACAGTTCTACAAAACCTTTTGAAAATGAAGTTTAGTAAAACCAAGAATTTGATTTAAAATCGATGAATAAAGTAGTACTAGTTTGAAATCTTATTATTTAATATTTAATTGTTAAAGACTTTAAAGTAATTTTAAAGAGTTCAAAACAATTTGAAAACAAGAATATTTAAAGAATCTCATATGTTTAAAAACAAAATATTTAAGGAAACATTATTAAAATAGTATTAGTCCAAATTAAGTGTCTAAAGCATAATTAAATCCATCCACACATAAAAATTCATAAAATAATAATAATAGAGGCCTTATTACATCATACCCAAAATAGTAATTAAATAAATATACTTAATTGAAGTTCATAGTTTATAAAACCCTTGTTCGAAGTATGGCCTCCACGAAGTCATCCCCGGCCCAAGCCTCCATCAATTGCCATTACCTGAGAAGGATAATAAAGCAGAGTGAGTTACTTAGAACTCAGTGTATAACCCACTTACCATATCCACTGGGCCAAATCATCAAGACATTATATTGGGCTTGAGCCCATTTACGGATTTAACAATATAATAATAATAATAATAATAATAATAATAATAATAATAATGCATGTAGGATGAAATTCCCAACCAAACCTAAATTTTCCATCTGCTACACACCACCCGTACCAACCAACACACCTGTGGGGATCAAGTCAACCCACCCCGCCAACACACCAATCACAGGCATAAAGCCATTTTAAATAATATTGTGGTGCACCACCGACCTAGATTGTGGCAAAGCCACCCAAACTAGATTTTTTGCAACAAGCCTTTCTTCTCTTCGTCAATTTTTCCCAACCCATGCAATCATGTTTATATATAAAACATAACAATACATTCACATGATAATTTTATCAAAAGGCCCATAATACAAGTGAGTCCATATTTCAAATCTTCATTTTGGCCCATAAGGCAAAATAGCATTTTAGCCCATTTAACGATCTAGCAAACTTTGGCCCATATATCGATCTAGTAGTTTTTGGCCCATTTATCGATCTGGCAGTTTTTGGCCTATATATCGATCTAGCAGTTTTTGACCCATATATCGATCTAGCAGTTTTTGGCCCATATATCGATCTAGCAGTTTTTGGCCCATATATCACATGAGGCATAAAATTTTACTATTTATCAATTAACCCATTGGGGGCGTTTTCATAATTTCCACAACTTTAACCATTTTCATGCATTTACACAAAAGTGTTAATTATTTCGTATTTCTTCGATTTCGCCATCTTTACGATTTTATCCCAATACTTACGGTATAGTATCTAACTCGAGAGATAAGTGTGAAGTTACACACCTGATTACAGTGAGAACTAGACTTTCCCACTCGTCGATACCTAAACACGCGACTTTCCCGCTCGTCGATACCTAAACACGCATTACGATAATTTAGAACACTAATACTATTTATAAATCTATTCTTATAAATAATGATCTAGACTTTACCCTTGAAATTTCGAACAACTTCTATATGCGGTTTCTCCCCGATTGTTGGTTCGTTACCCGTTGAATATCCACGAACAAACAAAAGGCTCAGGAGTACGAACGACTTCAAATAATAGATTTTCCTCGGATGAGGGTCCACAACCTAGTGGAAAATCTCAGATTCCCGAAACAGCCCTTTGCTTAAATTTCTGGGGAATAGCAGAACCGCCCCCTCTTCCGAACACTATTCACCACCCTTTTTGTCCCTATCTTGATTGTCTCCATTGACAAAAGATCATTAGTCTGACTAAATAATATATCAAAATTATGACTAACTGTTTTAAGGGTGAGATTGGCTTACCACAAAATATCCTTGTTCCACAAGATGAAAAACGAGCGATAACGTCCCCCTAAGACGAAATCGATTAATAATCCATCTATATCAATGTGTCGAGTATTATATATATAACTCCTTGATAAGGACCCTTACCTTGAAAAATATGATCCGAACTTAATAACTTCAAGATGACTTTGACGAGATGGTGATTCGGCCCTCCACTATCATACTAAAATATAACGAAAGGAAACGTTTAAGAGTAATGATCAACAATTTTGATCAAAAAGACTCTTCTTTACCACACTTAGGGTTCGGCCAAAACAACCAATAAACCAACATAAGAACCAAAAAGAAAGCTCTTACCTATTGCTTAAACGAGGGTTGGAAGAATAATCAACAAGACAATATAAATGAATAGAAGATTCGACTTTGAAGGAAAATTGAAGAAAATGGTATTAGTACCATTCGACCATGGGGAGAAAAATAATGAAGAAAGTATTTGAATGATAAATAAAAATGGAGAAGAAAAGAGAATGGGGAGAAGGTGTTATAATTTGGTTTTCAAAGAGAAGAAAAGAGAAGGAGAAAAGAGATGAGTTTAGGAACAATATGCATTTGGCAATGGGGGAGGAGAAGGAAAAAGGAATGGCTTTTTGTGTTGGTAGTTTAGGCACTAGAAGAGAAATACGAGATGAAGCACTTGAGGGTTTTCCAAAAATGACCAAATGGTCAAAAAGAATGACCAAAAGAAACAAAACAAAAATTGTTTTCTCCTAACACAAGCACATTCGGCCAAGAAAGGAAAAGAGAAGAGAATGGTGTTTTTGGGAGAGCAAAAATGACCAAATGAAAATTCTATCAAGCTACCAACCTATTCCCCAAAACTTACCACAAAAATTCGACCTCCCTTTTAGTCCAATAAGCCGTCCATGTACATTGGCTAAAAGTCAAAGTTTTAGCCACACAAAGTTTCCAAAATAACACCCTTGATTCATGCCTTATGATCCTCCTACCTTCTATAAGCTTAGGATTCCTTTCCCCAAGTTCAAGCTTACCTTAACTATTAGCCACCTTGCCATAAAAATTTAGTCCAACCTTACCATAAATAGGGCTTGGCCGACACTTGATAAAAAGTTGCAAAAATTAAACCTACCAAAATGCAATCCATGGTATTTGAACCTGTCCCCTCAAGCAATCACTCATGCGCCAATTCCACCTTACTACTAGCTTATCTTATGCTAGTTTTTGACACTTAATTCCCTTAAGCATCAAGGTCACTTGTTCCACTTCAATAATATTCTTATTACTAAAATTTATTCTAGCTCCGAATAAATCCCGAGCTTTCTCGAAACTCTATTAAACACACAAATTTATTCATTCAAAAGATAATTAAAAAAATGCAACATATCGATACTCGTATTTTTTTAGGATGTTACAATTCTACCCTTCTTAAAGAAAATTTCATCCTCAAAATTTACCTGGCTAAAAGAGGTGAGGATATTGTTGTCGAATTGCGTCCTCAGGCTCCCACGTAGCTTCCTCCGTTCCGTGATTATGCCATAAAACCTTGACCAATGGCACGGTCTTCTTTCTTAGCACCTTAACATCTCGGTCTAAGATTTCCACTAGTTCCTCCTCAAAATATAAGTCTGATCTCAACTCCACTTCTTTTACCGGTACTATGTGAGACGAATCCGATCTATAGCACCTCAGCATAGAAACATGGAAAACATTATGAATTTGACTCAACTCCGGAGGTAATTCAAGCTGATAGGCCATTGGACCAACACGCTTCATCCCACGATATGGTCCAATGAACCTAGGGCTCAACTTGCCCTTCCTTCCAAATCTGAAAATCTTCTTCCAAGGTGAGACTTTCAGAAAGACTTGATCTCCCAAACTCAATATCCTTACACTTCAGATCCGCATACGATTTTTGTTGATCCGAAGCTTCCTTTAACCGTGCTCGAATCACCTTTACCTTTTCTTCCGTCTTAGATATCAACTCAGGACCCAACAACTGTCGCTCCCCCAATTCAGTCCAATAAGTATGGGTACAACACCTACGACCATATAAAGCTTCATAAGGCGCCATTTGGATACTGGATTGATAACTGTTATTATACGGGAACTCTGCCAACGGTAGGAAATCCTCCCAACTACCTCTGAAGTCGATTATACAACCACGTAACATGTCTTCCAAAATCTGAATTACTCTTTCTGACTGACCATCTGACTGAGGATGAAAGCCGTACTAAAGTTTAACTTTGTTCCCAAAGCCTCATGTAAAGCTTTCCAAAACCGTTATGTAAACCTAGGATCCCTATCCGATATGATAGACACTAGTACCCTATGCAACCTCACGATCTCAGATACATACAGCTTAGCCAACTTCTGTAGCAAGTAATCCGTACAAACTGGAAGAAAATGGGCAGTCTTCGTCAAACGATCAACTACAACCCAAATGAAATTTTTCTTAGTAGGTGTTAAAGGTAACCCACTAACAAAATCCATTGATATCCCCTCCCATTTCCATAGGGGAATCTTTTCCGGTTGTAATAAGCCTGACGGCAGTTGATGCTCCGCCTTCACTTATTGACAAGTCAAACATTTGCCTACAAACTCAAAAATCTCACGCTTCAACCCTGGCCACCAATACCGTTCACGGAGATCTCGATACATCTTATTTCCTCCGGGGTGTATATCATAAGGGCTACTATGCGCCTTCCGCAGAATCATTTGTCTCAAATCTGAGTCCTTGGGCATACAAATTCTTCCAGAAAAACACAACACTCCATCATTATTCATACTAAAATCCCCTTTTTCACCACTTTCAACTTGCTGAATTAAGGATCCCAACTTTTCATCTGATATCTGCTTTTCCCTAATCTGATCTAACCATAGAGGCTTCACCTGAAGTTTCGCTAATAGACTACCACCCATATACAAACTCAGATAAGCAAACATTACTCTTAAATCAGATACCACCTTACGACTTAATGCGTCTGCTACCATGTTAACCTTTCTAGCATGATACTCGATTGAGAAATCATAATCCTTTAACAACTCTACCCACCTTCTTTGTCTCAAGTTTAACTCCTTCTGGGTAAGAAGATACTTAAGACTCTTATGATCCGTATAGATGATAGACTTCTCACCGTAGAGGTAGTGCCTCCAAATCTTTAAAGCAAACACTACCGCAGCCAACTCCAAGTCATGAGTAGGGTAGTTTACTTCGTGCGGTCTCAACTGAAGAGAAGCATAGGCCCCCACTTTTCTATTTTGCATTAGCACATATCCTAAACCCGTGTGTGACGCTTCACAATAGACAATAAATTCTTTTCCAGCCTTAGGTTGAACCAGTACTGGTGCTTCTGTCAAAATCTTCTTCAATTTCTCGAAACTTTCTTATTGTTTATTAGTCCATACAAACGGTACTCCCTTTCGCAATAGTTAGCTAGGGGTGCAGCAATCAACAAAAACCCCTCAACAAAGCGTCTATAATATCCAGCCAAACCTAAGAAACTCCGAATCTCAGCTACTGACTTTGGTGGTTTCCAATCCAGTATAGCCTTAATCTTCCGAGGATTCACCCTTATTCCTTCAGTTGACACCACATAACCTAATAAAGTCACTTCCCTTAACCAAAATTCACATTTACTGAATTTGGCATAAAGTTGCTTATCACGAAGTAACTGCAATACTATACGCAAATGTGAGTCATGCTCCTCTTCATTTCTCGATTATACCAAGATATCATCTATGAACACTACTACAAACCGGTCTAGATAAGGTTGAAAGACTCGGTTCATCATTTCCATAAATGCAGCTAGTGCATTGGTCAAACTAAACGACACCACCAAAAACTCATAATATCCATAACGAGTTCGGAATGCCGTCTTATGAATATCTGTCTCTTTCACTTTGAGTTGATGATAACCCGATCTTAAATCAATTTTGGAGAAAGATGATGCTCCCTTCAATTGATCAAACAGGCCATCAATTCTCGGCAAGGGATACATATTCTTGATAGTTAATTTATTCAACTGCCTGTAATTAATGCACATACGCATCGACCCATCCTTCTTCTTAACGAACAAAACTGGTGCTCCCCACGAAGACACACTAGGTTGAATAAATCGTCGATCCAAAAATTCTTGAATTTGAGCTTTAAGCTCTGCCAACTCCTTCGGTGCCATCCTATAAGGCGCAATAGACACTGGAGCCGTTTCGGGCAATAGCTCAATACCAAATTCTACTTCTCGATCTGGAGGTATACTAGAAAGTTCTTTGGGAAAGACATCTGAAAATTCCTTCACCGTTCTCACATCTTCCACTGATAACTCCTTGGTATCCAAAGCACTAATAAAAGCTAGGAATGCTCCATACCCTTTTCGCACCAACTTTTCTGCCTTTAACGCAGATACCACATTTGCCAAGTAATTCTTTCGTTCGCCTATCATTGGTACTTCCTTATCACCCGAAGTCCTTATTGACATCTACTTTTCAGCATAATCCAAATGCATCCGGTGCTTCACCAACCAATCCATGCCCAGAATGAGATCGAATTCGTCGAAAGGCAATTCCATCAAATCCGCCAAAAATATTTCTCTTTGGATTTTTAAGGGCATGTCTCTAAACAGTTTATTCACAATTACCGATGGTCCTAAAGGACTAATTACCGTCATCTCACTATCGGTAATCTCAGATTCTATATTCAGGTTTCCAGATATGGCACTAGCAATATATGAGTGGGTAGAACCGATATCTATCAAAGCAGTAACAGGTACATCAAAGATGAAGAATGTACCAGTTATCACATCAGTTGCATTGCCATTTTCTTGACGGCTGACCGCATAGACCAACCCCGACTGTCTTGCCTTCGCGTTACCTCTAAAGCCATTTCCTCAACCCGGTGCACCTTGTCCGCGTCTAACCCCATTACCACCATGACCTGGTCCACGGCCTCTCGGTGGCTGCCGAGCACCTCAGGCCGGCTGAGCATCAGGGTTATGAGCTTCCTGAGTTGTATCTATCTGTTGAGGGCAATTCTTATATTGATGATCCTTGGAACCACATTTATAACAAGCACCAGTTTTCCTCCAGCACTCTATGGGGTGTCATTTTCCACATTCGGCGCAGTCTTGACTCTAATTAGTAGCCACAGGTGCTCTACCTTGTGCTGGCTCATCATTCCGAGGCCTCTTCTAAAACCTTTTTGAAGAACCCGAATACTTTATATCTCTCTTGCCTCTGACTCTTTCCCGGTTCTGATGTTCTGAGCTCTTAGCCTCTTCGACTATCTTGGCTTTCTCCACAAGCATGGAAAAAATTCTTACTTGTTGTTGGGCTAGCAGTACCCACAACTCATCATTCAGCCCATCCTCGAAGCGTACACATCGCTCATGATTCGTTGGTACTATAGTTCGAGCATAACGACTCAAGCGTAAAAATTCCGCCTCATAAGCTACCACCGTCTTATTTCCTTGAACCAGATTCAAGAATTCCTTCCTCCGAGCATCCACATAACTCGTCCCTATATATTTCCCTTGAAAGGCAGCTTTGAAGAATTCCCAAGTAACTAATACTGACTTGAAAGCCTTCTCGAACGAGAAGCCACCATTGATATGCCTCGTCCCTTAACAAGGACACCGCTCCTCTTAGTTTCTGCTCTACAATGCACTCTAGATCGTCCATAATTCGCTCTACAGCCTCAAGCCAATATTCAGTAACATTCGAAGCTACACCTGAAACACCTCTCAAAACTTCAGCACCACTTGATTTCAGTCACTCTGATATCGACCCACGACCTGTTGGCCCAGCTCTAGTTCCAGCGATCCTTTTAAGGACTCGCAACATTACTCGTGTCAAAGCATTATCTTCTCTTCTATGGTCCTGTGATTCATTTTTCAATGCAGGTGATGCCGGTACATCCATTTTCGGGATATGTCCTGATTCCTCAAACATAGCACTAGCACCTCGGCCTCTACCACGGACCACGTCTACCACGTCCGCGCCCTTTGGCACTCATACTGACTAACTTGTTTTAATCTAATTACGAATTTTATGAATTAGAAAACTATTTCAGTGTTTATTAACGATATTTTATAAGATTCATGAGATAAAGTTGTTTTTTCGCAAACACATCCTATAGTCTCGATCTCTACAATTTTCAACACTTAAAACTAGAAGTTCTAGAGTGTTCCTATGATCATATCATCATAAAAATCATTCAATAATGAATACTTACTTGACTTGGTGCCGGATGCTTGTGGTGCCATACAACCTTTTAAACATAATTAAAATAATTTCAAACGAAAGTTATTTGTTGAACCCTACCACAGCCGAGTTTTGAAACTGGCTTTGATACCTTTAAATGTAACACCCACAACCAGGTCTATTCGTTAAGACGAGATTTAGTTTGTCACACAAAATGAACATCCATTTAATTATCTAATGATTTAGGTAAAACAGTTCTGCAAAACCTTTTGAAAATGAAGTTTAGTAAAAACCAAGAATTTGATTTAAAATCGATGAATAAAGTAGTACTAGTTTGAAATCTTATTATTTAATATTTAATTGTTAAAGACTTTAAAGTAATTTTTAAAGAGTTCAAAAGAATCAAAACAAGAATATTTAAAGAATCTCATATGTTTAAAAACAAAATATTTAAGGAAACATTCTTAAAATAGTATTAGTCCAAATTAAGTGTCTAAAGCATAATTAAATCCATCCACACATAAAAATCCATAAAATAATAATAATAGAGGCCTTATTACATGATACCCAAAATAGTAATTAAATAAATATACTTAATTGAAGTTCATAGTTTATAAAACCCTTGTTCAAGTATGGCCTCCACGAAGTCATCCTCTACCAAGCCTCCATCAATTGCCATTACCTGAGAATGATAATAAAGCAGAGTGAGTTACTCAGAACTCAGTGTATAACCCACTTACCATATCCACTAGGCCAAATCATCAAGACATTATATTGGGCTTGAGCCCATTTATGGATTTAACAATATAATAATAATGCATGTAGAATGAAATTCCCAACCAAACCTAAATTTTCCATCCGCTACACACCACCCGTACCAACCAACACACCTGTGGGGATCAAGTCAACCCACCCCGCCAACACACCAATCGCAGGCATAAAGCCATTTTAAATAATATTGTGGTGCACCACCGACCTAGATTGTGGCAAAGCCACCCGAGCTAGATTTTTGGCAACAGGCCTTTCTTCTATTCGTCATTTTTTCCCAACCCATGTAATCATGTTTATATATAAAACATAACAATACATTCACATGATAATTTTATCAAAAGGCCCATAATACAAGTGAGTCCATATTTCAAATTTTTATTTTGGCCTATAAGGCAAAATAGCATTTTAGCCCATTAACGATCTAGCAAACTTTGGCCCATATATCGATCTAGTAGTTTTTAGCCCATATATCGATCTAGCAGTTTTTGGCCCATATATCAATCTAGCAGTTTTTGGCCCATATATCGATCTAGCAGTTTTTGGCCCATATATCGAGCTAGCAGTTTTTGGCCCATATATCGATCTAGCAGTTTTTGGCCCATATATCACATGAGGAATAAAATTTTACTATTTATCAATTAACCCATTGGGGGCATTTTCGTAATTTCCATGACTTTAACCGTTTTCATGCATTTACACAAAGGTGTTAATTATTTCGTATTTCTCTGATTTTACCATCTTTATGATTTTATCCCAATACTTACGGTATAGTATCTAACTCGAGAGATAAGTGTGAAGTTACACACCTGATTACAATGAGAACTAGACTTTCTCGCTCATCGATACCTAAACACGTATTACGATAATTTAGAACACTAATACTATTTATAAATCTATTCTTATAAATAACGATCTAGACTTTACCCTTGGAATTTCGAACAACTTCTATATACGGTTTCTCCTGGATTGTTGGTTCGTTACCCATTGAATATCCACGAACAAAATAAAGACTTAGGAGTACAAATGACTTCAAATAATAGGTTCTCCTCGGATGAGGGTCCACAACCCGGTGGAAAATCTCAAATTCCTGAAATAGCCCTTCAATTAAAATTTGGCGGAATAGCGGAACCGCCCCTCTTCTGAACACTATTCACCACCCTTTTCGTCCCTATCTTGATTGTCTCCATTGACAAAAGATCATTAGTCCGACTAAATAATATATCGAAATTATGACTAACGGTTTTAAGAGTGAGATTGGCTTACCACAAAATATCCTTGTTCCACAAGATGAAAATCGAGCGATAACGTCCCCCTAAGACGAAATCGATTAATAATCCATCTATATCAATATGTCGAGTATTATATATATAACTCCTTGATAAGAACCTTTACCTTGAAAAATATGATCCGAACTTAGGAACGTCAAGATGACTTTGACGAGATGGTGATTCGGCCCTCCACTATCATACTAAAATATAACGAAAGGAAACTTTTAAGAGTTATGATCAACGATTTTGATCAAAAAGACTCTCCTTTACCACACTTAGGGTTCGGCCAAAACAACCAATAAACCAACATAAGAACCAAAAAGAAAGCTCTTACCTATTGCTTAAACGAGGGTTGGAAGAATAATCAACAAGACAATATAGATGAATAGAAGATTCGGCTTTGAAGGAAAATTAAAGAAAATGGTATTAGTACCATTCGGCCATGAGGAGAAAAATAATGAAGAAAGTATTTGAATGATAAATAAAAATGGAGAAGAAAAGAGAATGGGGAGAAGGTGTTATAATTCGATTTTCAAAGAGAAGAAAAGAGAAGGAGAAAAGAGATGAGTTTAGGAACAATATGCATTTGGCAATAGGGGAGGAGAAGGAAAAAGGAATGGGTTTTTGTGTTGGTAGTTTCAGCACTAGAAGAGAAATAGGAGATGAAGCACTTGAGGGTTTTGCAAAAATGACCAAATGGTCAAAAAGAATGACCAAAAGAAACAAAACAAAAATTGTTTTCTCCTAACACAAGCACATTCGGCCAATAGAGGAAAAGAGAAGAGAAAGGTGTTTTTGGGAGAGCAAAAATGACCAAATGAAAATTCTATCAAGCTACCAACCTATTCCCCAAAACTTACCACAAAAATTTAGCCTCCCCTTTAGTCCAATAAGCCATCCATGTATGTTGGCTAAAAGTCAAAGTTTTAGCCACACAAAGCTTCCAAAATAACAACCTTGATTCTTGCCTTATGATCCTCCTACCTTCCATTTTTCCCCAGGTTCAAGCTTACCTTAACTATTAGCCACCTTGCCATAAAAATTTAGTCCAACCTTACCATAAATAGGGCTTGACTGACACTTGATAAAAAGGTACAAAAATTAAAGCTACCAAAATGCAATCCATGGTATTCGAACCTCTACCCTCAAGCAATCACTCATGCGCCAATTCCACCTTATTGCTACTCATCTTATGCTAGTTTTTGACACTTAATTCCCTTAAGCATCAAGGTCACTTGTTCCACTTCAATAATATTCTTATTACTAAAATTTATTCTAGCTCCGAATAAATCCCGAGCTTTCTCGAAACTATTTTAAACACACAAATTTATTCATTCACAAGCTAATTAAAAAAAATGCAACATATCGATACTCATATTTTTTTAGGATGTTACACAACCTTTCTTTATTTCCTTAGCCACCTTACCAAAAATAAAGAAGTCCACCTTGCCATATATACCTCATGGCCGACACTTAAGGAGAGCATGCAAAAATAATAGTCAAAATTTGCACACAATGGGATTTGAACCTCTTCCTTTAAAGTCCTTCACTTGATGCCATAACCTCTTTACTAATTACTCATTTATGCTAACAATTCACTCATTTATTTCTATAAGCCTTGAAGTTACTTACCATCTCTCCTTAAAGTGCTAAAATACCAAATTTTTCCTAAGGCCCAATTAAACCCGAGACTTCATAGAAACCTTGTAGCCTTCCAAATTCACTTAGCTAAAAAATCCAATTTGCAATAATGCCATTCTCTATTCTCAAAATTTTAAACATCCCTACGCCCAAGGCCCATTGGGCCCAATCTTACTAAGCCTAATTTCGGGGTGTTACAATTCCACCCTCCTTAAAAAAACTTTTGTCCTCGAAATTTCCAACCAACTACTAACACACCGCTAAAATCACACCACTATGCTTTCGCTGCACTCTGACCTTAAAAACCACAATGTACTTTTAGCAAAATCTTGAATCCTCTTTCGCACAACCAAACATCTAACCACAAAAGTAAACAGCTGTCTTCTATTTATACTTAGAATTTTCTACATTCAATCATCACGTCCAACCAAAACATACCTGACTTGATGGTGATGAAACAATTTCGAGCCTTGTGCTCCTTAGACCCGCATCTCAAACATGCTCCTGACCTCCTCCAGCATTTACCCGAATGGCACCTTCCGCAATAATCGCAAGCTGAAAAATTTGGACGTGCCTTGACACGCTTTACAGAACGAGACTAAGATCTAAAAGAACCATGATCTCCTTTCTTCTTATAGTCCACAGACCCAACTCGAAGTGTTTCACTAATTCCCTTAACCTTCTTCAATACCTTCTTAACTATCTGAGTCAGCTCATCAACCCCAACTCGATCATGAGATCCCGTCTCAGCCACTAACGATGTTTGCGCCTCTCTTTCGGGCACATGCCTTGGTGCCAAAGATCTAGCCCTAGCACCTCGGCCTCTACCACGTCCGTGTCTTCTAGTGCTCATGTTCATTAAGTCGATACAATCTGATTAAGAGTTTTATGAATCAATATGCTATTCGATGTTTATTAAACAATGTTTTATGGAGTACGAGTAGAAAAGTTGTTTTCGAGAGTCAAATCTGCATCCTAGAGTCTCAATCTCTATAGTTTCAACTCTTAAGACTAAGAGTTCTAGAGTATTTTACTTTGTAGATTTTCGTAACATAATAATCATAAAATGAAAACAAATACTTACTTGACTTGGTGTCGGATACCCGTGGTGCCATACTTCCTTTAGTGTAAAACCCTGAATTTGGGCCTAGAATAAGTGGGTTCGTGTGTCGAGAGAATGGATTTTATTGTTAAAAAAAATTAATATGTGGTTTATACTAAAATAGGATAATGGTCAATTTTTAATTGACCCCTAGATTATGCTAAAATTTAGGGATTTGATTTATATGCTTTATTTTTTTACATAGTTTGTCCCTCTACTTTTATAATGTCACTAATACATTTAAATAGTTAATTTTTCTTAAAATATTATTCAAATGAAATAAATTATTTTATCATGAAAAGTTTGAATGGACATTTTCTTTTAAAAAAATATTATTGCATGTTTTGTTTAATTTTTACGAGGTTTAAGAAGGGTTGGTAGTGTTGGAAAAGTCCTGGGCTCGATCTAGGGCTTTAGCAAAAATGTTATTTTTTTAGGGAGGTTGGTGGTAGTCATAAGGCTTTTAAAATATTTTGGGTTGAAGATAACCCAATGAAGTAGGTGGTCTGGTGGCTTGGGGCGTTCTCAATAAGCTGGAGGTCAAAGGTTCAAGCCTTGGGTATGGCAAAAAAATTTATTTAGCATATGTTAGTATGAAGGCCAGAGTTTAGGCCTTATAATTAGTTGGGGCTATTTCACAACATAAAGAAACAATTGGCCCAGTGGCAAAGGCGTTAGGAGTAGGAGGGGGAGTAGGGTTCTAGTCGCGGCGTGCGCTAAATGTTGTGTTTTTTAAGTAAACCTGGAGTGCAACAGAAGGTTTATAATTATGTAGGGAGGAAATATAACTCAAATAACATACGCGGCGCAGTGGCAAGGGACATGTACCATAGTGAAAAGGTTGGAGGTTCGAAGCCCGGTGTTGTCGAATATTTTTTGGATTTCTTTGGATGATTTGGTCGCTGTGAAATAGGCCTTAAAAGAAGTTGAGAATGAAACATATCACAAGAAGAGTTCTGGTGCAGTGGCTGGTAGCGTGTGGTTGTGCTTGAAGGTCTCGGGTTCGAGTTGCCCTGTGCACAATAATTTTCTATTTTTCTGCAGGCGTAGGGAAGGTGGTTAAAGTGGACAGAAACACCCAAAGAATGGCTGTCGTTCGGGGAAGGCAATTTGAATGTAATTCAAATTGGATTTTTGGATAAATAAAGGAATTTTTGGATGGAGATGAAGATACAATTTTGAAATAATAAAGGAATTTAATTGGTGATAAGTTTGAGTTGATTAGGGAGTGTAGATCTATTTATTTATTCATCTATTTATTTATTTATTTTAGTATATACATGGGTGTCGAAATTCTCTTTAAATAGAGAGGATACCTCTTTAATTCCGGCATTTGAACCCCATACTCTCAATCTTTTCTCTTATTCTCTTCTACAAGCCAAAACCCCAGTTGCTTTCTGCAATCTTTTCTTTCAAATTCTTCAGAAGCCGAAACCTTTTATTCCATTCTCTTCTTCATTCTTTTTCTCTTGTGCCGATTTCTCCATTAAGCTGAAATCATAGACCCCATTTGATTTCTTCATTAAAAGCCGAATCATCATGAGACTTCTTTGAATCATCTTCACTTCCTGATTTTTTTGCAAAAAACCAAAATCTTCCCAAGTGCTAGTCGAATTTCCTGTGTTGTCCTAACGGTAACCAGGTGTGTAACCTTTCACACTATTAGATTGAGTGCCAATATATATATGTATAAATCTGCTAAACTTTGTTAAATGCTGAAATCCCGGCATTATGATTGAAAACCCAAGAGGGTAAAGGCTAATCATCAGGTTAGTGATTTCTGTCCTTCTTTAGTAATATGCTCTGTATGTCGATTTCTCTGTATGCTTGGGATTGGGTAATTGATGAAAAAGGGGAAGTACTCTGTTTCTGGTGGCTTATCCATTTCAGCCTGGTGACTCTGTCACAACTCTGTTTCTTGTGGCTTATGCCATTTCAACCTGGTGACTATGTCACAACTTGACGATGAGCAGCTAACTGCAACATGACTACCATCGATGGTGTGTAGCAGTGTGGGTTGATTGTAGAAATCCCCAATGATGTGATCGGCAGGTAAGGGTGGCGTGTAGCGGATGGAAACCTAGGATTGGGTTGGGTTTTATGTATGTTATCTTCTATACTACATTTTATATTTTGATCCGTGGGCTAAGGCCCAATCTAATCGTACACGAGGGTTGCACACTGAGTTTCACAACTCACCCTGTTATTTTAACAATTTCAAGTAGCACCTAGTGCAACGGACCAGGCTGAAAGGAGAGCAAGTTGGCCATGCAAAAGAACATTTGGATTCAGCAAAAAGACTCTAATCTATTATTTTATACTTTTATTTAATGGGTTTTAAATCTCGTTGTAATAAGGCCATGGGCCACTAGACTATTATACTCTGGTTTGGGTTTTATTTTGGGCTTTCATTATTGCCAGGCACTTAAACTTTAATTAAACTAAGGCATATATTAAGATTTTGGTTTTTAATTCATAAAACAACAAAAGCAATTTATAACTTAGTTACATTATTAAGTTCTTCAGAACAAAAGATTGAATACAAGAAAAAAAATATTTCTCGAAAATTTTGACATCTTTTACAGAATCTTTTTAGTGACATGCCAGATCCGACTATAGTGTTTGGGCCGGGTTTGGGGTGTTACATATTGGTATCAGAACCCGGTTCAAAACTCGACTCTGGGGTTTTTTTGGGCTCAAAACGTTTTCTAGAAATAGGTTTTCGAAGTATGCATGTTTTATAAATGTTACAGGATGGGTTTTTTCGGCATGGCAGCTAAGTCTCCGGCCCAAGTCCGCCAGGTAAGTATTCTGAACCAATGTATGATATATATATATATGTGGGCTTGATGGGCTTATGGGACGTAGATTATTTTAGTTAGAATCTGATGGACCTTAGGCTTAGCTTAAACTACTTCTTAAATCTTATAAGACTTAAACTCACTAAACAAACCCATGAACGAGTCACAAGACTAGGGTGTGGCAACAGACATACGCATGTCTAGGATTGGGTCCGCAAGAGCCTGGTACTTAAGCAGTCCTAGTGACTCACCTCTTCTTCGCTGGAACCTTACCTGGTGTAGAGTGACTGTTCACCTTAGCCGAGATAGGGTGTGGCAACGGGCATACGCATGTCTAGGAGTGGATTCAGGGAGAGCATGGTATTTAAGCAGTCCTAGCGACTCACCTCCTCTTCGCTGGAATCTTACCTGGTGCGTAGTGACCGTTCACCCTTATCATGAGGACTTGTTGATAGGCTAAACTCTATAATTAAAACCCGAAAGGGACCAGCCACCTTATTTTTACAAAATTGCCAAAATACTCTTATTTTGAAAAAAAATACCAAGATCCCCATGATTTGTAAATATACCCCGATTTACAAAGTCAATGAAATTTTTCTCCTTAAAAAAAAAAAACTCACACAACATGACAACAACCAAAAACACCTGAACACTGCTATATTTCTTTTGAAATCAAATTCTCCAAGATACTCTCTTAGTTTTGTAAAATTTTGAAAACACCCTTGATTTGAAAAAAAATTATTACCAAACTACCCCTGATGTGCAAAATAACCAAAATACCCCCGAATTTCCAAATTACCGAAATACTCCCGATTACAAAATTACCAAAACACCCTTATTTTACGAAATCAACAAGGAACTCTATTTTGAAAATTATAGAAATACCCCTGTAGGATAAAATTACGAAAATACCCCTGGGTAGTGGAATAACGAAAATACCCCTATGAGTTGAATGTGGATGCATGGATGTTGTTTGTATGTTGATAGTTGAATGTATGCAGTTCTTAGAACTAGGAAAGGTGAACTTGAGACCTAATTGCAATTGAAAAAGAACTACTCTTAAAACTACTAATCATAAGACTGTTCGTGGATAATCAGTGGAAGAAAACCAATAATTCATAAAATTTTTAATCAAATAAACACAAACTGATAGCATGAGTACAAGGGGATGAGGACGCTCTAGATGTGAATATCGGTGCGAACTCTACCATAGAATACTAAGTGTTTATTTTGGGTTTAGAATTGGAGTGCGCAGCGAAAGCATGATAGTGAGACTTAGGTAGTATGATTACTAGTTAGTTGGAAATTTCGAGGATGAAATTTCTTTAAGGAGGGTAGAATTGTAACACCCTGAATTTGGGCCTAGAATAAGTGGGTTCGTGTGTCGAGAGAATGGATTTTGTCGTTAAAAAAATTAATATGTGGTTTATAATAAAATAGGATAATGGTCAATTTTTAATTGACCCCTAGATTATGCTAAAATTTGGGGATTTGATTTATATGCTTTATTTTTTTACATAGTTTGTCCCTCTACTTTTATAATGTCACTAATACATTTAAATAGTTAATTTTTCTTAAAATATTATTCAAACGAAATAAATTATTTTATCATGAAAAGTTTGAATGGACATTTTCTTTTAAAAAAATATTATTGCATGTTTCGTTTAATTTTTAGGAGGTTTAGGAAGGGTTGGTAGTGTTGGAAAAGTCCTGGGCTCGATCTAGGGCTTTAGCAAAAATGTTTTTTTTAGGGAGGTTGGTGGTAGTCATAAGGCTTTTAAAATATTTTGGGTTGAAGATAACCCAATGAAGTAGGTGGTCTGGTGGCTTGGGGCGTTCTCAATAAGCTGGAGGTCAAATGTTCAAGCTTGGGTATGGAAAAAAATTTTATTTCGCATATGTTAGTATGAAGGCCAGAGTTTAGGCTTTATAATTAGTTGGGGCTGTTTCACAACATAAAAAAACGACTGGCCCAGTGGCAAAGGCGTTAGGAGCAGGAGGGGGAGCAGGGTTCTAGTCGCGGCGTGCACTAAATGTTGTGTTTTTTTAAAGTAAACCTGGAGTGCGACAGAAGGTTTATAATTAAGTAGGGAGGAAATATAACTCAAATAAAATACGCGACGCAGTTGCAAAGGGCATGTACCATAGTGAAAAGGTTGGAGGTTCGAAGCCCGGTGTTGTCGAATATTTTTTGGATTTCTTTGGATGATTTGGTCGCTGCGGAATAGGCCTTAAAAGAAGTTGAGAATAAAACATATCGCAAGAAGTGTTCTAGTGCAGTGGCTGGTAGCGTGTGGTTGTGCTTAAAGGTCTCGGGTTCGAGTTGCCCTGTGCACAATAATTTTCTATTTTTCTGCAGGCGTGGGAAAGGTGGTTGAAGTGGACCAAAACACCTAAAGAATGGCTGCTGTTCAGGGAAGGCAATTTGAATGTAATTCAAATTGGATTTTTGGATAAATAAAGGAATTTTTGGATGGAGATAAAGATACAATTTTGAGATAATAAAGGAATTTAATTGGTGATAAGTTTGAGTCGATTAGGGAGTGTAGATCTATTTATTTATTTATCTATTTATTTATTTATTTTAGTATATACATGGGTGCCAAAATTCTCTTTAAATAGAGAGGATACCTCTTCAATTCCGGCATTTGAACCCCATACTCTCAATCTTTTCTCTCATTCTCTTCTACAAGCCAAAACCCTAGTTGCTTTCTGCAATCTTTTCTTTTGAATTCTTCAGAAGTCGAAACCTTTTATTCCATTCTCTTCTTCATTCTTTTTCTCTTGTGCCGATTTCTCCATTAAGCCGAAATCATAGACCCCATTTGATTTCTTTATTAAAAGCCGAATCATCATGAGACTTTTTGAATCATCTTCACTTCCTGATTTTTTTTTTTTTTGCAAAAAACTGAAATCTTCCCAAGTGCTAGCCGAATTCCCTGTGTTGAGGGCGTTATTCTGGGATTTGAAGGAGACCCGATCGTCTAGATCTAAAAGCAGAAAATCATTAGTCTCTAAGTATCATACCTCTTTTCGAGATTTTAAGGTAAGGTAGTTTTCTCTAGATTTTCGTTACGTTAGATTATCATATTCGTAATCTTAACCTTATGTTATGGATCAACAACCACATGTTACGATGCTAGCAACTGATAAGGTCCCTCGATGGAATCAAATATGGATCAGGTAAAGGAGGGGATTGGATCTGTAAAACCAATCCCTAAGTTTAAAAAACGAGCGGTGTCAGCAGTTCGAGATTTGCCAGTAGGTTATGGACCGGCATCCGAACAAAATCTTAGACAGATAGCAGTTTTAGTAGCTTCTGATAGTGTCGACATAGAGAGTGTCGTCCTAATGGTAACCAGGTGTGTAACCTTTCACATTATTAGATTGAGTGCCAATATATATATATATGTATGAATCTGCTAAACTTTGTTAAATGTCAAAATCCCGGCATTATGATTGAAAACCCGAGGAGGGTAAAGGCTAATCATCAGGTTAGTGATTTCTATCCTTCTTCAGTAATATGCTCTGTATGTTGATTTCTCTGCATGCTTGAGGTTGGGTAATTGATGAAAAAGGTGAAGTACTCTGTTTCTGGTGGCTTATGCCATTTTAGCCTGGTGACTCTGTCACAACTCTGTTTCTGGTGGCTTATGCCATTTCAGCCTGGTGACTATGTCACAACTTGACGATGAGCAGCTAACTGTAGCATGACTGCCATCGATGGTGTGTAGCGGTGGGGTTGATTGTAGAAATCCCAAATGGTGTGATCGGCAGGTAAGGGTTGCGTGTAGCGGATGGAAACCTAGGATTGGGTTGGGTTTTATGTATGTTATTTGCTATACTGTGTTTTATATTTTGATCTGTGGGTTAAGGCCCAATCTAATGGTACACGAGGGTTGCACACTAAGTTTCACGACTCACCCTGTTATTTTAACAATTTCAGGTAGCACCTAGTGCAACGGACCGGGCTGAGAGGAGAGCAAGGTGGCCATGCAAAAGAACATTTGGATTCAGCAAAAAGACTCTAATTTATTATTTTATACTTTATTTAATGGGTTTTAAATCTCGTTGTAATAAGGCCATGGGCCACTAGACTATTATATTCTGTTTTGGGTTTTATTTTGGGCTTTTATTACTGCCAGGCACTTAAACTTTAATTAAACTAAGGCATATATTAAGGTTTTGATTTTTAATTCATAAAACAACAAAACCAATTTATAACTGAGTTACGTTATTAAGTTCTTCCGAGAAAAAGATTAAATACAAGAAAAACTATTTCCAAAAATTTTGACATCTTTTACAGAATCTTTTTAGTGACATGCCAGATCCGACTATAGTGTTTGGGCCGGGTTTGGGGTGTTACATTTAGAACATATATTTTTAAATCAAAATTCTAAACAGCCTTGGAAAACGCTTTTGAACCCAAACTACGGTCGAGTTTTGGAACTTGGCCCTGATACCATAAAATGTAACACCCCAAACCCGACCTAGAAGTTAGGCCCGAATCTGGCGTGTCACATTATAACACCCTAAATAATTGGGTCTGTGCATTTTATGTGTTTAACTGCTTAAAATATTAATTTGAGAATTTGAGGTACAATTGGGGCTCAAATTGGGCAAAGGCCTTGTTTTAAATATTTTGTTTAGACACTCTAAGGGCTTAAATTAAAGTTTTAATAGTTTAAGTGACATATTAGGCGTGTGGCCCAAGAACTAGGAGCACTAGAGAGGCGATTTAAGTGGCGTCACTTAAGTATGAGGAAGGCCCAAAATTTGGCTACTTGGAGCCCAAGTTTGAGGGCTAAATTTTGGCATTTAAAGGGGACAATAGGGGGGACGGCACAAGGCTATTTTTAGGGATTTTAATGTTTATTTTATGTGGATAATTAGGCAGATAATGAAGAGAGGAATTAGGGTTATTTTTGAGGAGATAATAGATCAAAGATTGGAGCCATCTTTAAGTGTTTAATGTTAGACGAAATTATTAAGAATTTGAAAAGAAAAGGGCATTCTGTTTTGGCTTAAGGTATGTATGCTGAAATTCCTAGCTAGTTCTCTCATCTTTCTCTTTGCTTTGCCAAAATTCCTATGCTATTCTCCCTCTCTTTTCTTTTCTTTTCTTCAGTTGGCCAAACCTTTGACAAATTCTTTTCTCATATCATTCAAACCCTTTAGCTGAAACCTCTAAGCTTCCCTTACTTTTTGCTTACTTGCTTCAAAGCCAAAACACCTCGCTTACATTTTCTAAAAGCCGAAAACGTGAGATCTAGTCTTCCATATGTGTACCGAAATCATTCTGGGGTACCTACATGTGTCGAAATTTTGAAGAAACCAATAGGTATGTGTCGATTTTGAGTTTCCAATATTTCTCCGGCTTTTCAAAGTCTCTAGCCGAATAGCTAATCAAGTGACTAATCAAAGGTTTTTCTTATTTTTTGGTATTTTAGGATCTGAAAAGGAGTCCAACGCCTAGATCTTTAAAGTCAAGGTTTAGTAACCTTTGAGTCATGTTATTTTCAGGATTCCAAGGCTATAGATTGAGGATAAGAGATCTAGATAGCAAGGACATCTACTAAGAATATTGGATTTCGCGATATTAGGTGTGTAATTCTCCACACCATCTAGCTCTGTTTGATTAATATATGTTTATAAGTCTTATATGTTTTGATAAATGCCGAAATCCCAGCATAATGATGGAAAACCAAAGAGGGTATAAGCAAATCACCAGGTTAGTGAATGTTCTGATTATATGATAAAGTATATTGATTTTACGTGATTGCATAGGTTGGGTTTGAAGAAAGGAGGAAGTTATATGTTGTAGCGGTTATTGTCGTGATCCGTTGTAACGGTTCCTTACCGTGATCTGTTGTAGCGGCTATGGCCATGATTTGATGATGAGCAGCATGACTGCCATCAAGGCGTGTAGCGGTGTGGGTTGATTGTAGAAATCCCCAATGGTGTGAGCAGGTGATGCAGGCGTGTAGCGGATGGACACCTAAGATATGGGTTGGGCTTTGCATATTATTTTTGTTTTGTATATCAATTTTGATTATTATGTTTTATGGGGCTAAAGCCCAAATCTAATGGTGCACGAGGGTTGCACACTGAGTCTCGCGACTCACCCTTTTAATTTAACAATTTCAGGTGACACCTAGTGCATCGGACCGGGCTGAAGAGGAACGCGAGGTGGCCATTCAAAAGAGCAATTGGATTTAGCTAAAAGGCTTTAGTTTGTTATTTTTATATTTTGCAGATTATTAAAAATGGTTGTAATAAGGCCACGGGCCACTAAACTATTATTTTTGTTTTGGGTTTTATGTTTCCAATTAAGTTAAGACATGTACGAAATTTCAGTTTTTATTTAAAATCGACCAAGATAATTTATAACTTAATATTTTACACTTTAATGAATTCTTAAGCTTTCGGAGAAAAGGTTTAAACCTAGTAATTGTTTTCCAAAATGCGACATGTTCTTGTAAAATCCCTTAAGTGACATACCAGATTCGGTCATGGTGTTTGGGCTAGGTTTGGGGTGTTACAAAATTGGTATCAGAGCCCGATTCAAAACTCGACTCTTGAGTTTTTGGGCTCAAAACATTTTCTAAAAATGGGCTTTCGAAACATAGATGTTTTTAAGTGATACCAGGTCTGTTAGCTCGGCATGGCACCTACGTCACCGGCCCAAGTCCGCTAGGTAAGTACTCTAAACTATTGTGTGAAATATATGTCGGCTTAATGGGCTTATTGGGACATAGATTAGTCAGATTAGAACTTGATGGACTCTAGGCCTAGCTTAAACCACTTCTTAAATTTCATAAGACTTAATTCCACTAAACAAACCCGTGAACGAGTCGCAAGACTAGGGTATGTTAATAGGCATACGCATGTCTAGGATTGGATCCGGAAGAGCCTGGTATTTAAGCAGTCCTAGTGACTCACCTTCTCTTTGCGGGAATCCTACTTGGTGCATAGTGACTGTTCACCTTAGCCGAGTTAGGGTGTGGCAATAGACATACGCATGTCTAGAAGTAGATTCATGGAGAGCTTGATATTTAAGCAGTCTTGGTGACTCACCTCCTCTTCACTAGAATCTTACCTGGTGTGTAGTGACTATTCATCCTAGCTACAAGGATTGGTTGTTGGGCTAAACCTTATAATTAAAACCCGAAAGGACCAGCCACCCTATTTTTTAAAAAAAAATTCCCCATGTTTTGTGCAATTTTCCAAAAATAATTTGAGTTATGAAAAATTTCCAATCAACCATGTTTTGAAAACTTTACCCGAAAAACCTCATGTTTACAAGAGTAATCCGGACTATGAAATTAGATTTCTCCAAATTACCCCTGTTTTAAAAAAAATAGCAACATTGAAATATCCTTAGTTTGAAAAATTACCAAACTACCCTTATTTTGCAAAATGACCAAAATACCTCTGGTTTGTAAAATTATCAAATTACCCTTAATTTGTAAAATTACTAAATTACCCCAAATTTCAAAATTACCGAAATACCCCCTAAATTTCAAAATTATTGAAATACCCTCGGATTGCAAAATTTCAAAATACCCCTATAGGAAAACTTACGAAAACACTCCTGAGTAGTGAAATAATGAAAACACCCTTACGTGATGAATGTAAGTGATGGGATGCTATTTGTATGATGGTGATTGAATGTATGTGTCTTATTCTAGTTAGGGGATACAAACTTGAGACTGTTTTGTGAATGCGAATTCGAAAGAACTACTTTTAAAACTATTATTCATAAGACTGTCCATGGTAAAATAGTGGAAAGAATTAATGATTCATAAAATTCTTAATCAGATAAACGCCAATCAGAAGAATGAGTACAAGGGGTCGAGGACGTCCGCCATATGGACGCGGCAGGGGTAGGATGACATTGTCTGAGCCAGTAGGGTCTGGCCACGGGTTAGGAAATGAAATGTCGAATCCTCCAGCTGTGGAGGGAGAGTTATGGGATCAAGTGACCGGAGATGATGCTATGTCTCAGGCGATGTTACGAGTCCTTGAGAGAGTTGCTGGAGTAAGCATGGGCACAGGAGCCTGGAAATCTGTGCCGGAGCGGCTTAAGGCCAATGGGGCGGAAGTGTTTAGGGGCGTTTCTGGTGTAGCCCCTAACACAGCTGAGTATTGGATGGAAGCGACTGAGCGCATAATGGATGACTTAGACTTCACAGTAGAGGAAAAGTTGAAAGGAGTCATGTCTCTTCTTTAAGACGAGGCCTATTAGTGGTGGCTCACGGTGAAAGAAGGTACTGCTACAGACCTAATTGACTGAGATTTCTTTAAGGAGTCATTCCAGGGAAAGTATGTTAGGGCCAGCTATATGGATGCACAAAGGAAGGCATTCTTGAACCAGGTGCAGGGAAGTAAGTCTGTAGCTGAATATGAGGTAGAGTTTCTGCACTTGAGCTGCTACGCTCGGGGAATGGTAGCAACGGAGTATGAACGTTGTGTAAGGTTTGAGGATGGGCTACGGAATGAGTTAAGGGTTCTGATAGCACCGCAAAGAGAGAGAGAATTTTTGCAACTTTGGTAGATAAGGTTAAAATAGCTGAGGAAGTGAAACGGGTCGAGAGACAAGAAAGGGATAAGGATCGGGGTAAGAGTAAGAGAAGTTTTCGACCATCAAGAGCATCTGGGAACTTTCAGAAGAGGCCTAGGACTGACGGGCCAGCTCGTGCTCCGACGGGCCAGAATCGAGCATATTCTACATGAGGGAGGATGCATTATGGGGAGTGCAGAATGAAAATTGGTGGATGCTTTAGGTGTGGATCCACAGAACATCTGATTAAGGACTGTCCTCAGATGGATCGGGTACAACCAGCGGGCCGAGGTTTGAATTACGTTAGGAGAGGTGATCAGCCTAGACCAAGGGGTCGTGGTGCAGCCAGAGGAGGAAATGGATCTACTCGAGGTCGTGGAGCACCTGGTAGAGGTGCAGGTAATGTAGATGCGAGGCAGCCATGTCTAGTGTACGCAGTTTACCGACGGGAGGATGGTAACGCACTGGATGTTATAACCGGTATGTTTCTTATTGCTGATAACCATTTTCTTGCCTTAATTGATATTGGGTCAACCCACTCCTATGTTGCATGTTCAGTATCTGAAAATCTAAGTATAGACCATAAAATAACCACTAGGAAGATGACTGTAGTTAGTCCCCTAGGACAATCTAGGGTAGTAGACAAGCTATTTAAGGATGTACCGTTAAAGACTCAAGGGGTAGTGTTTCCGGAAGACTTAATGGAATTACCATTTGGAGAGTTTGACCTTATCTTAGGAATGGATTGGTTGACAAGGCATCATGCTAAGTTGGATTGTGGGTCTAAGCGTATGGTGTTAAGTACCCCAGAAGGCAGGGAGGTGGTTGTGTTAGGAAAGAGAAGGAACTATCTATCCAATATAGTGTCGGCGTTGAAAGCTGTTAAGATGATTCGGAATGGATGTAATGCCTTTCTAGCTTTTATTAGTGCTTTGGATGCTAAGGAGGTGACTATCGATGAGGTTCGAATAGTCAAGGATTTTGCGGATGTCTTTCCAGAGGAGTTGCCAAGATTACCCCCAGATCGCGAAGTGGAGTTTAGAATAGAACTACTCTAGTGTACAGCTCCGGTATCCATTGCTCCTTATCGAATGGCGCCGAAGGAGCTGGTGGAGCTCAAAGCTCAGATCCAGGAGCTTTTGGATCGAGGATTTATTCAACCGAGTAGGTCTCCATGGGAGCGTCGGTCCTATTCATGAAGAAGAAGGATGGCTCCATGCGTGTGTGCGTGGACTATCGTCAACTGAATAAGTTGACAATTAACAATAAGTACCCATTACCGAGAATCGACGACCTGTTCGATCAACTTAAAGGAGCTTCGGTCTTTTCAAAGATTGATTTAAGGTCGGGTTATCATCAGTTAAAGGTAAAGGCATAAGACGACGTTTCAGACTCGGTACGGTCATTATGAGTTCTTGGTAATATCGTTCGGGTTGACGAACGCGCCAGCAACATTTATGCATATGATGAATCGTATTCTAGCCATACCTTGATCGGTTCGTCATGGTGTTCATCGATGATATCCTGGTATATTCCAAGTCTAGGGAGGAACATGATGCACATCTTCGGGTGGTGTTGCAAATCCTGAGGGAGAAGCAGTTGTTCGCTAAGTTCAACAAGTGTGAGTTCTGGTTAAGGGAAGTAACCTTCTTAGGGCATGTGGTTTTCGCAGAAGGAATTAGAGTGGACCCTTGGAAGATAGAAGCTATATTGGATTGGAAATCGTTGCGCAGTCAGTGGCGGAGATTCGAAGTTTCTTAGGATTAGCAGGATATTATCGAAGGTTTGTTGAGGGGGTCTCTTAAATAGCGGCACCTTTAACTAAGTTGCTGAGGAAGGCAGTATCGTTCGTGTGGGCTGATAAACAGCAAAAGAGTTTTGAGAAGTTAAAGAGAATCCTGACAGAAGCACCGGTGTTAATTCAACCAGAGGCGGGAAAAGAATTTACCGTCTACTATGATGCATCACACACAGGTTTAGGGTGTGTGTTGATGCAAGAAGGAAAAGTGGTGGCGTATGCGTCTCGACAGTTGAGACCGCATGAGTTGAACTACCCTACGCATGATTTGGAATTGGCGGTGGTAGTGTTTGCTCTGAAGATCTGGAGACACTACTTGTACGGGGAGAAATCAGTTATTTACACTGACCATAAGAGCTTGAAGTATCTCCTCACTCAGAAGGAGTTGAACCTAAGACAGAGAAGGTGGATCGAGCTGTTAAAGGATTATGACTGCTCGATTGAGTACCATCTGGGTAAGGCAAATGTGGTGGCAGATACATTGAGTAGGAAGGCGATAGCAGGCTTGAGGGCAATGTTCGCTCATCTTAGCCTATATGAAGATGGCAGTTTGGTAGCTGAACTTCAAGTAAAACCTTTGTGGACAAGTCAGATCAAAGAGAAGCAACTTTTGGATGATGTTTTAAGTACTCGGATCCAACAAGTACAAAATGGTGAAGGAGGGGATTATAGTTGGAATGGTGATGGAGTTTTGTGTTTCCGTGGAAAGGTTTGTATGCCAAAAGATGTGGAGTTAAGACAGATGATTCTTCAAGAATCGCATAGTAGCCCTTATTCTATGCATCTTGGAGGAGTTAAGATGTATCGGGATTTGCGAGAGCAGTTTTGGTGGCCAGGTTTGAAGTGAGAAGTTACGAAATATGTGGGGAAGTGTTTGACGTGTCAGCAAGTTAAAGCTGAACACCAGTTGCCTTCGGGGTTGTTACAACCAGTGAAGATTCCCCAATGGAAATGGGAAAGAATCACGATGGATTTCGTTAGTGGGTTACCCCTTACGCCCACTAAGAAAGATTCAATTTGGGTAATTGTGGATCGACTGACGAAGTCTGCTCACTTCATACTGGTTCGAGTGGAATTTTCTCTACAAAAGTTGGCTAAGTTGTACGTGGCTGAGGTTGTAAGATTACATGGTGTACCGGTGTCGATCATATCGGATAGGGACCCTAGGTTCATGTTACGATTTTGGAAGGCTCTTCATCAGGCCATGGGAACAAGGTTAGACTTTAGTACTGCTTTTCACCCACAGACTGATGGTCGGTCTGAAGGGGTAATTCAGATCTTAAAAGATATGCTAAGGGGTTGCATCATTGATTTTAGGGGTAGTTGGGAGGAGTATCTACCTTTTTCGGAATTCACATATAATAATAGTTATCAAGCTAGCATTCAGATGGCACCTTATGAAGCGTTATATGGGAGGAGATGTTGTACCCCAACTTGTTGGACAGAGTTAGGTGAACGTCAAGTGTTGGGTCCAGAATTAGTTTCGAAAACAGAGAAGAAAGTTAAGTTAATACAGGCTCGGTTGAAGGAAGCATCTGATCGGTAGAAGTCTTATGCGGACCTAAAGCGGAAGGAGGTAGAATTTACGGTAGAGACCAAGTCTTTTTGAAGGTATCTCCATGGAAGAAGGTAATGAGGTTTGGACGGAAGGGTAAGCTAAGTCCTCAGTTTATTGGGCCTTATCGGGTGCTAGAACGCGTGAGCCCAATGGCTTATCGTTTGGAGTTGCCTTCAAAGTTAGAACAGATACATAACGTATTCCATGTCTCGATTCTAAGACGTTATCGTTCTGATCCATCGCACGTGGTGCCAGTGGAAGAAATTGAAGTAAGGTCAGATTTATCTTTTGAGGAGGACCAGTGCAAATCTTAGATCGAGACGTAAAAGTGTTGAGAAGGAAGTCTGTCTATTTGGTCAAAGTTCTATGGTGAAATCATGGTGCAGAAGAGGCGACGTGGGAGCCAAAGGATGTTATGCGACGGCAGTATCCCCATCTCTTTTGATCAGGTAAATTTTGAGGACGAAATTTATTTTAAGGGGGTAGAACTGTAACACCCTGAATATTTGGGTCTGTGCATTTTATGTGTTTGACTGCTTAAAATATTAATTTGAGAATTTGAGGTACAATTGGGGCTCAAATTGGACTGAGGCCTTGTTTTAAATATTTTGTTTAGACACTCTAAGGGCTTAAATTAAAGTTTTAATAGTTTAAGTGACATATTGGGCTTGTGGCCCAGCAACTTGGAGCACAGTAGAGGGGAGATTTAAGTGGCGTCACTTGAGTATGAGGGAGGCCCAAAATTTGGCTACTTGGAGCCCAAGTTTGAGGGCTAAATTTTGGCATTTAAAGGGGACAATAGGGGGGACGGCACAAGGCTATTTTTAGGGATTTTAATGTTTATTTTATGTGGATAATTAGACAGGTAATGGAGAGAGGAATTAAGGCTATTTTTGAGGAGATAATAGATCAAAGATTGGAGCCATCTTTAAGTGTTTAATGTTAGCTGAAATTATTAAGAATTTGAAAAGAAAAGGGCATTCGGTTTTGGCTTAAGGTATGTATGTCGAAATTCCTAGCTAGTTCCCTCATCTTTCTCTTTGCTTTGCCAAAATTCCTATGCTATTCTCCCTATCTTTTCTTTTCTTCTCTTCAATTGGCCGAACCTCTGACAAATTCTTTTCTCATCTCATT